>JALMQS010000128.1:28773731-29099614 GCA_024734495.1 Forficula auricularia | reverse complement strand
AAATCTTACAAACAGGGCCGCCAACACTTTTTTTTGCTAGTTTAGTTCTTTTATTGTTTGGCAAGCTATGTTGGTTAACCTGAATTTTCTAATTTTCCGGGAAACTTTTCCAATTTTTTTTTACGTAGTAACCTGAATTGGACTATTACGAACATTAAAAAAAAAATTAGCCAAATCGGTCCAGGCATTTGAGAGATCTGAACTTACGAAGAAACAGAAATTCATTTTTATTATATAGATAAGGGGCTAGGTATATGGTAAAGTCAATTTTAACACGGTTGTTCTCGTCATTTTTAGTTAAAGTTTAAATTTTTATTTAAATCACACATAATTAATTATAATTATTTATTGAACACAAACAAATAATACAATTATAACTACGACGTTTCGATCGACTTATTCTACTATCGTTCTCAAGTATGAGCGAGCACCCACTCTGATTACATATTTAGTTAGTTTCGCTTATGTAGTCTATTGTAGAAAAAATAACAATTGATATTTTAATGAACTAAATTTTATCTAAATAAAGCAGTGGTTGGAGATAAGTATAGTTTTCAGTGTGGTGGTATCACAATGAATGTAGCGTTATCTTAATGAAATAAATCGCCATGGCGAATTTGAATAAACACGGTTGTAAAGGGTGGGGGGTTGATTGGTGTTGTCAGTGTGCTTGATAGGTCAATAGACGCCTCCGTCCCTGGTTTAATCACCCAAAGGGCGGAGCAGCCTTGATGGGGCTCTTAATGAACAGCCAGGCCAGAGGGATTACCTTCCGGAGACCCCGGGACACACTCATTAAACCACCCCACCCACACACCCCAATACTCCCAGCAATATAACCCCACTATTCTCTCCATTATACTCTTTAAAAAATTAACTTTTCGAAAAGATTATGCTCCTATTGCAGTAGTCACGAAAATTCTACCCTCAGGATGGGTAACTTTTTAAAGAATTAATAGCTTAATTTACTTTTCGACTCTTTTTATTTATTTAGATTTAAATGTACTTTCAAACATATATATAACAATTTTAATACTACATAATATCACAAATTTACACAGTAAATAGTATAATAATTTTCCAATAGACTATAGGTACTCACAATTAAAAAAAACAAAATTTTCCCATAAATAATCCTCTCTATGTAAAATTGGTTGTATATAGATTTATACATATATTTAAATATTGAAGTACTTTATTGATTTTTTTTTTTTTAATAAAATAAATACAAATTATTTTATAAAAACAATCTGGAAAGTTTAATAAAAAAAAAAATGAAATAATGAAATATAAAACAACTATAAGTGAATAAATATTTTGAAAATTGATTGTTTACAGATTATCTTGAATATGAAATTATTTTAAATAAAAATAAAAATATATTATGGGTGGGTCAGATAGGCTAGGCGGTAGCGTGACAGCGAGCTAACCAGGGGACCCGGGTTCGAATCCGACTCGAGGCATCCAGCTAAAATCTGACCCCCGTGGGTAGAGGCAAATTTAAAGAAAAATATAACTAGTATCGTAATTAAGCTTATGGCCGAAAAAATATAACTAGTATCGTAAATTAGGCTTAAGGCCGAAAAGCCAAAAAAAAATTGGTTAAGTCATTTTCAAGATATTTAGAAAAAACTAAAAAGTACTTAAATAAAGTACTAATGTTTGTGGACCGATATGTACCAAAAACTAATCAGCGCTTCATTTTGTTAAACTAATAGTAGGTTTTCAATTTCAATTTAATCAGTACAACGGTGTGGAAAAAATCGTGGACGAAAAAAACGATAACATCCATCCATCCATCCATCCGCACGCACTTCCAAAAAAAATGGCACTTTTTGGCCTCTCGACGAGATTCCAGGTAATTTTTGGCAAAACCGACCTTAATTGAGTCCATGGGTTCCGTAGTCTTTACCTGAGGACCCTTTGAAGTCGCGCTTGCCGCGAGACCCATTACAATACTTTCTCCCATGCTTCGCATTGGATAAAGTAAAAATATATTATATGGATTTACAATAAAAGAGTATTGGATGGTTTTCTTTTTACAGCTTTTGAACCAACGATTCGGGAGATCTTCCCTCCTTCTTCAGGGTTCAAAGGGTCAATGAAGGGAGCCTATAATAATTTTCTTTCTTGTCTTCTTTTTCAGTGTTTGTTATGTTGAGAAAATATTTAATAAGTGTGTTTCCTAATCTATGGGTATTTACCCCCATTGGGGTAAAATAACTACTCGAAGAGGGTAATCAAAGTTCTACAAATTCAAACTGAAAGAATATTGGAAATTTTAGTAGAAAAACAAATAGTAAATAAATAATCAATACCTAATCCTAATAACTTTTTTTCTGATTTATTTTTTTAACAAGGGGTAAAGAAAGACTAGTGGTCATAAGGGTAATGAAACTAAAAAGGTTAGCAACCACTGGAATAGAGTATGATATTCCATTTCTTTTATAGAAAAAAACAATCAATAAATTATTTCGATATATAATTTTCTTCAGAGAGAGAATTAGTTTTTCTAAAAATTTAATTTTTGGTGTTAAATCAAGTCTTTTTTTTACCTCCTCTTTGATTTATTAAGTATTAACAAGTGATTTTTTTTCATTTTATATTTATTTTTTTAAATTTTAATCTCAGCCGATAAATCTGTCGCGAGATGTCTTAAAATGAAAATTGCAAGTGTGATTTTTGCCATTGCCAATGACAGTCAGATTAGGGGGAGAGTTTACTTGTGTGTGCAAATTTATAACCAGAGATTTCTAAGAAAACGCCAACACGCATAACTCATCAGCTGGGTGATCTTGAATTCGTGATAATTGAATCAAAATAGATGCCCGGGAGCCAAGTGGACAGACAGACATACAGACGCACACCCGATTCCTTTTTATTCATAGCCTGCCTATCAGACAGATCAGATCCTTTTTTTTATTTTAATAACCCACTACTAATATATCTTCGTATTTTTCTCTGAACCACAAACCCTTCTTTCTGGTTTAATCGGAGATCTTTATATATTTATAAATAAATATCATAGGGGGCGGATTTCGACGAATTCTATTATCTAAAATCTCTACCCGAATACTCTATGATTGTCTAGAATTAGAGACGAATAAATAACCCACTGGAAATATTTGAAATATTAAAAAGGGTTTTTGATTATACCTATCTATTAGTACAGACAAATAAATATTTTGAAAATAGACAGTCTTGGGTGAAATTCGCCTGAATAACAATAAAAAATTATAAATATATTTCCAAAAATTATTTTTATCTAAAATTGTTGATAAATAATTTAGAAACACTGTCCATAGAGGACCTTTTTTTCTTCATTGAATTTTAAGTGTAATTTATCGATACGTCGAATATTTACAATATTTTAATTAAATGAAGCGGAAATTAATTTAATCATTCTTACACTGTTAGTTCTACAAATAATCTAGAAATTATTTTATTATTTTTTGAAAAAAAAAGGAGAAATTAAATTGGGCACACGACAGGATTTGAACCTACGAACTTTCCTGTCATGTGCTCAATTTCTTTTAATCATTTTTTTTCAAAAATAATAAAATAATTTCTTGATGTATAGAAATAACAGTAAGAATTATTTATTGGAATAATTATAGAAAAGAGGTTTTTTCTTTAATTAGTTTTTTCCTCTTATTAAAACAAGGACTAAAAGATGATCAAGGATAGTCGATGGTGGAGAAGTAATCTCCGGAATCGAAGCTCAAAAACAAGGTGTGCATAAATTCATGTAAAATAATTGGTTTAATAAAAAAAAATTTAATTGATTATAAATTCGAGTATTAAATCCCACAAAGAGTTAATAAGAAATATGATTATATATAAGAATTTGGCAATTTAATTGATTATTATAAAACTCGATAAATTGTTATTTAATTAAAAAAAATAATTATACAGAATTTATTTATATATCTATATATACATAATCTGTGGGCCACTAGAAAATTAGAAATACAAAAACTGGGGGGGAGGGGCAGGAGGTGGGTCGCAGGGTTGGTATAGTGGCGTGTTCGGGGTCCAGGGGCATAGCGGGGTGCGGTGCGCGGTATGGGAGTGGGGTTCAGGGGTGGGGTGCCGGGGTGATTTTTATCAGAATTTTAAATTAAAAATAATATTAATATATAACTTTTAACTGAAGCAAAAAGTTGCCGAGCATCGCTCGGTGGCTCCAGGTACTGCTTCTATAAATGGCATAAAAATCACATTTTTTCTTCAAATGCTTCTAGATGGCATAAAAATCACACGTTTGACAAAAAATTGACATTGTGTATTTATCCCCTGTCCCCTTCTATAATATAAGCAAATTATTAAGCGTTTTACATGATCATTTTTATAAACAGATAATCCCATTTTTATCGTTTATTATACGACTACAGGTAATCAAATCGCAAATGAATTTTGTTAAAATTCCATTTTTTTGTTGATAGAATAAATTGCAAAGGTGTTGAATATAAATGAAATCCCCAGGGGTGGTAAATTGAAGAGGGAGGGTGGTAATATTCGTTCGGAAATGACTTTGACGGATTTTTGTTTAAAATTCTCCATCCCTCGGGCTTTAGATATTGTAACGTTCTAACTAAAGTTTGATTAGTCTACGCAGGTGAATATATAAATAATTTGCGCTTTATTTCACAACCTCCTTTATTCACCGTGCTTGAGCCAAGTCTCAGCCACTCTGGAGTAAACCGTCTCGGTTTTAATAACCCGATACGGACGGACTCCGATCATTTACGAAAACACGTGTTCAGAAATTGCTTGTTCCCCCTCTCCTAGCAGACCAGCAATCGTTTCATTCCTTCATTTAAATTAAGCCCCATTGAACTCGAAATACTAAAACTACTGACGTATTATTATTATTCAAGGTAATATTTTCATTCTTTTTCATTGACTTTGGTAAAGGATGTGAACCGATTTTGAAATTTTTTTTGCAATGGGTTCGGTCTACCTTCCGAATGGTCCCATTTTTTTTCATAGGTATTAGACCTTTTTTGTTAGGTTTGCTCATACATAACTTCTTTGTTTATAAACCGATTTCGATGATTCTTTTTTTATTGGAAAGGGAGTATCTTAGGGATGGTGCCATATTAATTTGGTCAAGTTCTGGTGATATTATCACTATTAATAACATCACTAAAAAGAGAAAAATAAAAATTTTAAAGAAAAAATAAAACAGACTTGAAAAAATTAAATGGAACAAATAAAATACACTAAAAGGTATAAAATAATTATTAACTTATTTAGTTACAACTAAACGACGAAATATTAGCATGAAATTACTTTTTGAAGTCGGTGCCAAACATATACATTTTATAAATCGCACTCGACGGATCTTACTTAGTACGTTTGGTTGGTACGCTCGCTTATAGGTATAGTTTGTTTGGCACCGACTTAAAAAAGTAATTTCATGTTAATATTTTGTAGTTTAGTTGTAACTAAATAAGTTAATAATTATTTTATACCTTTTAGTGTATTTTATTTGTTGCATTTAATTTTTTTGAAGTCGGTTTTTATTTTAGGATTCTAGGTTAAGTGACTCGAAACGTCATAGTTTTATTCTATTATAATTTATTCCTGTTCAATAAATAATTATAATTAACTATGTGTGATTTTAACAAAATTTCAACTCTAAATCAAATCAATCAAAAAATAAAAGCTTCAACAGCTTCATTACTAATAATAATAATAATATGTTTAACAATAACATAACATAAATAGCTATATTTTATATAACATCTCCAAAAAAATAATTAAAAGTTAAAAAATTTCTCTGGAGTGTGATTTTTTAAGGGGAATAAACTTTTGGCCCGCCAGGGCCCTCAGACCGAAGGGCCGAGCTTCGAGGGCGTGCCGAAGTTACGCACGAAAACTGAATATTGTCATACAAAAAAAAATCCTATATACAAATGTCTTGAAGAAAGCGTTTTATGAATTATTATTTCACGCAAAGTAATAAATTTCCTGGTGGTCTTTTTGACACGTTCGGTTACATGACTTTTACGTAAAATCCGGCATTAGTTCTGGTGCGACAGGCGATGCAAGATGCAGAGCAGCCTGAGAGCCAACCCACCACACCTTCCAATTTATGTTTCCGGCGTTTGGAACAAAAAAACTAAACTCATAAAGAACAAACAAATAAACAAAACAAACAAATTAACTATAATAAGATTAGTCTTTTTTAATTTAGTAGTAAAATCTAATCTGAATTAAGGAAATTTATACCATTTGTTACTTTAATTTATCAATATATAGGTCAATATGATTTAAGAAAAAATTTGTAAGTGTTACAAGTAATCAATATCAGTGTCCAAAAAATAAAATAAAAATCATCCTTTTCTTAATACTTGAAACTGCACTTGAAAACGTCTCCAGAAAAAGGGGTCTAAACGTCGTGCATTCTGTTGAGTTTTCTCATTAGAATGTGTAATCTAAGTAGTTTCTACGGATATATTTATTAATTGTTATTGATATATAGAATAATTTTTGGTACTTATATTTATACCTAAATAATTTTATAATATCCAATTTGTAAATAATATTGAATAACCAAAAATGCTACGCTAATAATACACTTATTTTTATTTTATTTAGTATGGCAAAAGATACACTAATAAGTCTAACAAGAGGTGCAAAGTAGACTAGTCTCCTCGTGGTGCACCCCGGGCAACGTAACTTGTTACGGCAAAATAGACTAACTGTTTTGGCCTCCAGACCATACAAAAGATTTCCCAACGTATATCACCAATAGATATATACTTCATCAATTAAGTCATACACTTATTAATAATAAGATATATATTTATTTATTTAAAACCAACTAAAAATAAAATTGTTATTTAAAAGCCCCTTTTTTAAAACAAAATCTTTTCAATTAAACAAGCGAATTTAATCAACTGAGCTTCGCTTGGTAATTTGTTTATTTTGTAATTATTGTTTATTTAATCAAACACTTGTTTTGTTTTGATTCAAACACATGTTTCATTTTTTATCAAAATATATTTTCCGAAAATTGAGATCTGGTTAGATTTAAAGAAGTTTATTTTCCAAATTTTTCCCGAACTCAAGCACTGACTTGTCTACATGTTTACTGGTGTTATATTGAACAAATAAATAAAAAGCTCTAACTTCCTATAATTTTCTTTAAGTGGTGGCGTAAAAAATGAAATTCGCCACATATATAGGATAGCTATAGGACGAGCATACACCATATTTAAAGGTAAAAATCTAAAAAATAGAAAATTTGGATGAATTTCGACGGATAGAGCAATAAAATCTTACAAGTATCTCTAATCAAATTGGTTTATGTTTTACAAAAGCTACTTATGCAAGTGTATTTAAATTTCTTATACATATTATAATTTTCGAATTTTCTTCAAAATTGTACAATTTATTATCTATTTTTCCTCGTCTTAACCTCAAATCCTCTCTCATGAAATATACGATTGTTCGAAAAATTATCAACTTCATTTTTCGAAAGCAACTTATTCATCTGTATTCAAAGTGCTCAAATTTCTGATAGTATCATCTTCGAATTTTCTTCAATTTATTATCTATTTTTCCTTTCCCTTACTTATTATACTTCTCTCGTCTTATCCTCAAATCCTTTCCCCTGAATGTGACTATATGGTAAAAATATCTAATTGTTCGAAAAATTATCAACTTATGCAACTGTATTCAAATTTCAACAACTGCTCAAATTTCTAATAGTATCATTTTTTAAATTTGTTCAATTTATTATCTTTTTTTTCCTTTCCTTTACTTATTTTAATTTCCTAGTTTTAAACTCATACCCTCTCTCCGGAATGTGACTAATATATATGGTAAAACTATACAATTATTAGAAAAATTATAAATACATTTTACCAAGGCAACTTATGCAACTGTATTCAAACTGTTCAAATTTCTTGATAGTATTATTTTTGAAATTTCTTTAAATTTGTTCAATTTCTTATCCAATTTCCTTTCTTCTTTTGTCTGACGCCTGCCTCACTCGTCTCAATATGGAATCTTTTCATCTGAATGTGGCTATAAAAATATCCAATTGTTTGAAAAATTAACAACTACACACTATTACTACTCGATAAAAGTCGACTGATTGAACAAACATGATTAAAATTTCAACAAAAAACATCCATAAAGAATATTAAATTGTCTTTTGTTATTTGTCTCGTAGTGCTCTTCTGTCTGCTCTTCAAAAAATAGTCCAGAGGATGAAAATATGTGAGAAAATATTCATCGAAATTCTTTTCGCGTCGCATCATTTAAATAACAAACGACCCAATTCTTTTACAAGAACGGCTCTTTCTCTCCCAATTGGAACTAAAAAGAAGAACGTAAGAACGAACACTACCAGCGAGTGATTCAACAAACATCAGCCTATGAAATATTTAAAAAGTTTTTGACCTTCCCTCTCGCTCCCTCTCAAAATTAACCATAAAAAGTGATTTATAAACATTCTTTATTAGTCATATGATTTATATATTAAAAAAATTTATATATAATTTTTTTTTTTTTACTAAACAAGAACTCTTAAATCAAGTAATTAAAGTGAAAAAAAAACTCTTAAAATGAAATTTATAGGATGAAAAACAGAAAGAGTGAAAGAGAGTTCACTTATATTAAACAATTTTCTTCTGATTTAATTATTTTTTAACGTTAACTGATCAAATTGAGGTTGATGGGATTCATATTTAAGTGTCTATTTAATTCAATATACTCTGAAGACGAAACATTCCGACATACTATGAAGTTAGAGGCTTTCTTTAATATACGTTTTTTTTAAATTACATTCAAAATTTTATGTTTATTAGTAATAACAATTTTTAACGGAAAAATAGATCTTTTTCAAGGGTAGTTTTTCTCCAGATAGTTTTATTTTGTAGAAAAATTAATCCATGTTTAGAGAACACTACAGCTTTTCTAAATGAATTTCAAAAAATCCCGATTGTATTTCAGACATTTCACTTGAATTTCAGAATCCTCGCTTGTATTTAAGAAATCCCAATTTAATTTCAGTAAATCTCATTTATATTTAATAATTTTCATTTAGGTAATCAGCCCGTCCATTACACTGCCTAACAATGAAAATGCCTCGGGCTCAAAAATAGCTGATTCTTATGTATTTCCACCTGCTGAATTCAAAAATCTCCATAAAAATTACTGATTAGCTCCTGTTTTGGAGATATAATCGGTCAAAACGACAAAAAAGGCCATTTTGACATATTTTTGAGTTACATTAGATATTAAACAGCAATATTTGAGATAACAATATTTTGTTCAAGTAATAAAAAAGAGCTTCCTCTTTGATTTTCAAATTACTCCTTGTTTTTATCTCAATTAGAGCTCGAGTTATAACTAAATAACTAAAACTACGTGATTATAAAGGATAATAAACATATATAAAAACATATGGTCTTAATTTTTTAGTTATAACTCGAGTTCTAATTGAATTACAAACAAGTGGTAATTTGAAAATCAAAGTAGAAGCTGTTTTCTATTACGTCAACAAAATATTTTTATTTCAAATATTCCTGTTTAATATCTAATAGAACTCAAGTTCAAAATGGCCTGTTTCGTCGTTTATTATTATTATACAAAAGCAAACTTTATACGGAATATAGTTATTTTTCTTTTATTTTGATGCACAATGAATAGAAAAATCATGAAATAAACTTTAAAACAAAGAAATTTTTTTTGTAGAGTTGTGTTATCCATTCTTACCCGACCACCGTGGGACATCGCTTCCTGATTATCCAAATGATAATCAAGAAGGCTTCAAAAAGGTTTTCACTGTTTAGAAATTAGGAATGAATAGAATAGATAGGTGTGTGGTTGGTCTAACGATGTTTAGTAATGTATGTGTCCAATAGGTATAGAGAAAGTACTACTCTAATACCTACAAAGGGAAGGGATTTCTTCTTTTCTTTCTTTCTTTCTCTTTGATGTGCAATGTGTCTACCATATGTGTTTTATTTTCAGGTACAACAGACGATCACATATATTTATTAAACAGAGTAACCAACTACAGATATAGCTTTATAGTTAATATTACTAATAATCCGCGAATATATCTTCTCCTAGGTGAGGAATTAGAATTTAGGGGGCGATTTTTTAACAATATATATCTGCGCCTTTTATGTATATTTATATATTTCAGTAAATCTCACTAGTATTTCAAGAAATTCAATTCAATTTCAAGTACCTAAATCTCACTTCTATTTAAATATAAATTTCACTTTAAATTAACTAAATCTCACTTATATTTCAGAATTTTCAATTTACTTTAACAAAAACTATAAAATTCTTTAAACAAGAAAAACTTTGAGAATAAATGCCTCATTTGTACAGATTCCCTCAGCATCATACATTCGATAAATGGTTTTCCAAAAAAAAAATCCATCATACCTTATACTAAATATAGTCAATGAAATATTGGAGTGCCATTATATGAATAAGGAGATAGCGCTACTCTGGATCCCAAGTCACTCAGGTATTAGGAATAATGAAAGAGTGGATAAGCTAGCCTATTTAGCTTCACTCCAAGGCCAATCACTTAAAATAGAATTGCCGATAAAAGACATAAAAGTCATATTAAAAACTGAAACAAATACAGAATGTCAGTCCTTCTGGAAGAATACAGCTCTAAATAAAGGCAAGCATCTATACAACATACAGCCTAATATACCAAAAAGACCATGGTTTAATGGACATCAAGTTGTTCAGAAAAATAACTGTTCAACTAATTAGGCTGAGAATAGGCCATGCTACTACCCCAGCTCATATGCACAGAATAGGTCTTCGAGAGAATCCTTTTTGTTCTTGTGATGGGTCCACGATTGGGGATATCAACCACTTTTACTTGGGATGCGCAAACAATGTCAACAAAATTGAACGCTTTTATACAACAATCCAAAGAAAAGTAGAACTTCCAACAAATATGACAATTCTTCTTTCTTATTTAAACCGCAACGATGACTTAAGTCGATTTATTGTTAGATACATAATTTCTTTAGGAAAAATTAATTAATTATATTTATTCTAATTTAACATAATTGTGATTAATTGCGTAAACAGTAGAAATGTAATTTGAAAAAAAATAGTTAAAATAATGTATGTTTCAAATTTCAATTTAGCTTATGTACCTAATTAACATTATAATTATTATATAAAATTTTGTAAAAATATGTATTTTATGTATCACTGACCAAATGTTCTAACGGACAAGGTCAATTTTAAATAAATAAAAAAGAAAATCTCAATTAAAGGCATATATGTATATATATGTATTCCCTAAAATATAAATTGGAATTATTGGATTTCAACTCCAGAAAAACAAAGAAAGATTAAATTTAGTAGAAAGGTTTACCCTTATTTAACCAATTTTATGGATAGTCATCAAAGTCCCAAAATGCCGATGAGGAAATCAAAAATTAAAATTTAAATGATTATTATAAGATATTCGATTTGTCTAAGTGAAAGTCTATTGTTGAGCCATAAACACGGCCAAATGTTGATAAGTTGAAGTAATATGGTCGGCATAAATACGGAAAAAATATTTAATATTAGTGAATGAAAGTTATGTGTTGGGCAGAAAAAATATAATATTTATTAATTGTAAGTGAAAGTAATGTGGTTGGCACAAAAGACGGAAGATTATTTAATATTCTTAAGGTAAAGTCATGTGATATGTGCTACATAGTTCCTTTTCAATCATATATAGCTAGCTAGGCATGTTTATTTTCTTAAAATACAACTGACGTTTTCTGAAATACAATTGAAGTTTACTGAAATTAATTTGATACAGGTTTTTCAATTCAAATTGAACATTTTACAATTCAAATTGAACATTTTACAAATCATACATCAAATAGAACATTTTACAAATCACAATGAACATTTTTATTATTATTATTTTATTTGTAAAATGTTCAATTTGAAGTGAAATAAGCTGACGTGTTCTGATATGGCCATCCACTTGACTTTACCATACAACCTGGCTCCCTCACTTATATTTAATAAAATTATTTATAATCATGTAGGGGGTTAGTTTTTGCATTTTTAGACTCCTGGGAGCCCACTGATTATGTATACAAAATTTGGTTGAGTTTGCTCAAATGGGCTAGATTTTTAATTTTTAACCCCCCTCCTCCCCCCCTTAATTTTGTGTCGATATGCACCAAAATCTAAACAGCTCTTAATCTCAATGGACCAAAACTACGTGTGAAATTTGGTTTCGATATTCAAACTAGTTTTTGAGCTAGCTCGTCCACAAAAATTTGGTAACGCACAGATTATAATCGATAATTATCGGACTACCAGACAACCGGACAGACTAACTAACAGACATTTTGACAGAACAATTATTATCTAGAAAAATATAATTTTTTCGATGTTCACTTTTAGAGCTTTTTGTAGAGTGATATGCCATGGTTTCGATCAATTTTTTTAATCAAAATAGTTTGAGCCGTTTTTGAGATATTTCGAAAAAAAGAAGAAAAAAAAACACTTTTTTCATGCACGATTAGAATACGTGACCATACCCTGTATGGTAAAGTAAAAACCTCTATTTGAAATAAAATTGAAAAAGGTATAGATAGTGTCCCGAGGTAAACTGGTTAAAAACCACTGCTCTAAAAATACAACATTTAAAGACTTCAGTAAGTACCTATAATTTTTGACTCAAAGGGCATATGATTCCCGAAGACAATTATTAAAAAAAACTATGAGTATAATTTTGATTACTGAGAGTGCTTTAAAGAGTTAGCTGTTTGAACATAATTTATAAACCGTAAAATTGAGTTAATTTTCATGTTCAAATTAACAAGATTGCAGATATCTCATGAAAAAAAATTAAATATTTTTTGATTTAATTTAATATCAGCCCCTGAGGACCCAAACGGAGAGAGAGAGAGAGACTCTCTACATTCATATTCATAGGATTTCCGTTGCCATTTACGACGACAAAATAGCTTATTTATATTCAGATTTAGAAAAGCAACAGCCACAGACATAATATAACCTCTCGCCTTTAATAATCATATGGATATACATATATATACGCTATATATACCTATATAGAAATGAAAAACATTTTTTAATGAATATCAAAATCCCGAAAAGACACAAGAGAGTGAAAAAGAATTAGAAAAAAGAGAGATGATATACTTTTTTAAAAATTATATCTGATTTATACATAATCTAAATTTTTTAATGTTAATTATTTAAGAATAATATTAAAAAAATAAAAATATTAAGATTAAATTTTTAAATGAACTACAAGGTGTGTAGAATTAGTTTCATTTTGTACACAACACAATCTGATTTTAGGTTAGTTCTTTAGAGAATGTAAACAGTCCCAGACAGTATACAATTGTCTTTTGAACGTTCAACGGACTTCTTTAATTCATTAAATAAATCCCAAAATACATCCTAAATTAGTCTTAAGTTCGAGCGAGAATGGACATCCAAATTATGTCTTAAGAATTACACCCTGAATACGTTCAACAATGACCAAAATACGCAAGAGTGGACATCCAAAGTGCCTACTTTGAATCACAACCAAAACATGTACAAATAGTTTGAAATTCGTAGAAAATTGTCTTTTTTCGTACATTTTTTTATCTTAGTAAGAAAGGCATCCTACTACAGACAAAAATACAAGTAGGTACTCGGGTGAATATATTATAAATCTAAACGAATGTCATAAGTACCCTTAATTGTCGGGTGTCCTAAATTTTTTATAATACCAGCTGAGAAAAAACGATTTGAGAGAGAAAATATATTTGTACGTAAAATTTAATTTAATTTAACAGGAATAAGATTAAAGATTAATTATAACAATAAATACATAAGTAATGGATGATGATCACTTTTTAATATAAATACACTCGAACCCATATATAACTAGCCCTGATTTAATGAGAAAATCGGAAATACTTGGTTTGTACAATGTTAAGCTTAAAACGTACTTACTCGTTATAACGAACAAACATCACGGTTCCTTTGTGCTCGTTATAACCGGGTTCGACTGTATCAGTAAATAGCGACGGGTTACCCGGATTGAGGTTATTTACAAGAATCTATATCGGTCTGAATTTTTAGTTAAATTGTCTCTACACCAATGTGTCGTTTTTTGGACTTATAACAACTACTATAAATAACATATTCTATAGAGTTTTAGAATAAACTTGCGAGAAAGTAAAAGTGGTTGTAAAGAAAAGTGATACTTTACACAACTCATACGAGGAAAGTAAATAACTAAATATTCTATGTATAAATCTTAATTTGTAACTAATTTGAAATATTTGTGATAGACTGATGATGAAGGCAATGCCTTCGAAACTATAGTCTCTAGAAATAATTAAAAATTATTTTATTTAAAAAACAGAAGACTCTCTCATTTTATTTTATTTTTAACCTAAAAAACTAAATATTCTATAGTCAGTCAGAAATCAGTCGGTTTATCTCCACCAAGTGTCTCTAGAAATTATTTAATGGCATAAACTTGGAACAAAAAAAATGGCCGCCTTGTCGTCATTCTTGGAGGGTTTTTGGCGGCAACGCATGCGCACTATATATGATAAATGGATCTATTTTCTTTTAAACATTTTCCATTATTTGTTCTTGTTTGTTGTTTATTTTAATAAAAATATTTTATTTGTATATAAATTTGTCCTTAATAAGATGTAACTTTTTTCTCTAAAGCCCTTAAAAAAAAAAAAAAAAAATCATGATGATAAACTGTGTAATTTAAATGTAAATCTGTAATGAAAAAGATGTGGGATGCTCTGAGAATGAGCCGGGAAGGGGGTGGTTTTCTCATAGGGTTAAGTTTTACATATTTATTTATTTTAGAATTTCATCCGAAAAAAAGAGAGAGAAAAAAAGGCCATCGGGTACTTTAATTACTTTTTTCTTTCGACTTCTTCTTCTTTATTAAAGAATAAAATTTTTTTATTTTTTTAAAGAAAGCGCATCGCGCCCCCTGCCTGAGTCGAAAAGAATTATTGATGATGATACAAGAGAAAGGGAGACTTGGCTCGTTTATATGCAACCAGAATATCTACATATACATGTATTATATATAGATATTTTGGTTGGGTGTCATGTTTTGGGCAAGGGGGTGCCCGCCTGGAGATAGATGGATGAATGACGGATTCTCTATTGGCGGGTAATCCATCCCGAAAAGTCGCCTTGGTCATGTCCATCCATGTACATTCCATCCCCAAGTAATTAAAATTCTTGCAATAAGCCAATGATTGATAGACCTAATGGATAATGCTCCCAGTGCATTGATGCATTTAATCAAACGTTTCGCTCCCTCGAAATTACCACTCTCGGCTGTCTTTACATAAGAAACCCTCAACCCTCTTGAGAACAACCCCTAAATTAAACAATTAACGTCAATAAAAATATATGGTATATGGCAGTGATATGACGAATTTGAATATTTCAAGGGACTCTATCAATAATTAATCAGATATTTTGTGAAGAATGACGTAATTGAATTGAAATGTTATTTGGTTTCTAATTACAATAGAATACAAGCGTAAAAATTTAATATTCCATTCTCATGTTCCCTTTTCAAAAATAAATTATACTCATTAATTTAAAATTGATAGTTTAATTAAATTAGTAATATTGAATAAATATTTGAAAAATATTGAATAATATATAAATTATAGCCGAAACTATAATTAATTAATTAATTAATAGCCTGACGTCACAGGACGGTTTAGATACTTTTCTTCATATTGAAAATGATCAAAGTCAATTTTGAAAATAAAAAAGGGTTGAAATTGAAGTTGTGGTTATATTTCTCCAAATGAACCTAATCTTATTTAGGTTTTAAAAATGAACTCCTACACGATGAGCTATATAAAACACTATTTATTTATTAATTGTTTTTTGTTCATTTGAAAATTACTCTTTACATTTTCAAATTTAAGAATAGATTCCAAGTAGATCAATGACGTCATGCTATTAATTATGTTTTTTAACTCGTTTATTATTCAACCAGCTGCAAATCCCGCTTTCAATGGGACTCTTGTTGGCCAGGAGACTGCACCCCCTGGACCCCCACTTTCGATCTCTAAATAAAAATTTGTAATTGTTTTTTTAAATTTAAGTATACTACTGGGAGTATTTTATTAATACTAATAATGCATTACAAATACTATCATAGATTAAAATTAGATAAAATTGAATTGTTTGAAGGTATTTTCTATTGAAGACGGAGTGGAAGAACTCAGTACTAAATTGATATAAAGGCATTAATTGTTTTTTTTTTAATTTTAAAACCCACTAATAGTTCATTAGAAATATTATTATATATTATATCTAGTAAATTTAATTAACTAGTTCTTTAGAAGATGGAGTAGTATAATTTAATGTTGAAATGAATGAAAGGGTAGCCCAAATATAATGAAAACCACAAATTCTGAATAATAAAATAATTTATTAGAACGTCATTTTCATCCTAAAAAAAAACGACTATTTGTAGGATTGTCCCTCCTTCTTCAGGGTTTGAAAGGGTCAATGAAGAAACATTCCTGTATATTAATATATTTTTCAATTTTAATTAAGATCAAAACTTTGTGTAGAGCGATGTTTTGATGATGGCTGAAGCTGCTCAAAACGTTGGCAAAAAAAACAAATTTGATTTAATTTTGGCTGCAAATAGTTACGTTAATTCAAAATTAATAATATATCTCATTTAACTAAAGCAAAAAAATTACCGAACAACACTCGCTTCAACTAGAATATATTTATAATTTGAAAGTTTATAATGAAAAATAAGGACTAGATTTTTTTGTATGATTTTTTTTATTTTTCAACCAAGTTTCGTCGACTTTACCAACTTCTTCAGGGCTTTGAATAGTTACATGACACATTCGTCTAAAGTACATTATTTTCTTTTATCTCCGTTACCATTGAAGCCATCAGAAAATTAAACTTCAAAAAATTTGGCACATTCACATAAACAATTTTCCTTTTCTATCTAATATAATTGTTCAAAAATTTTAGACGTTTAAGTTTCTGATGATCTCCAATGGTAACGAAGATAAAAGAAAATAATGTACTTTAGACGAATGTGTGATGTAACTATTTGAAACGCTGAAGAAGTCGGAAAAGATAGACAAAACGTTGGTAGAAATATAAAAAATCACACAAAAAAATGTCCTTAATTCCCATTATAACTTTCAAATTAATACGCATTATGGACGGAAATGATAATAATATATTTATAATTACTATACTAATTAATCTAGTTATATTATACCTAAATATCTAATATTGTTGTAAATTTACTTTTATCTACTCTTATTAAACGAGCAAAAATTCTATATTTATATATATATATTTATTTATTTATATATTTGTATCTTGGTTCTATTTTGAAAACGGCCCTACCGATTTTGATGAAACAAAATCAATTAACAAGTTTTGAGGATGACAAAACGATCTGGCTAGGTCTGGACCTCATCAAAATTCATCTTAATTGATTTTTTCTTAATTCAAGTAATTATTGATAGATGAAAATAATAAAAAAAAATGACTCGCAGGATGTCAGATTAGAACCTGAGACCTCTTGCATCAGAGGCAGACACTCTACCACTGGACCAAAGAACTATTTTAAAAATCTTTGCTTTTTACTTTTACTAAAATGAATATTTTTGAATTAGACTTTATTATAAGTGTGGAAATAATATATAGCTATGCAGGAGGTGGGGTGCAGTTGTGGTGGATCCAGGGATGGGAGGGGCGGTTGGGGTGGGGGTGCAGTGTTGGGGGAGAGGTGAGTGGTGAGGGAGGGGGCAGGGGTTACCGATCATCTCTCGGTGCCTCCAGGTACTTGTAAATAAGCTAATAGCAATAAAAGTGTTTATATATAATTTTTATATCTGCACAGATAAAATATATTCCACATTAAAAATTTGCTATAATATTTCAAGACAGATAGATACTAAAATTTCATTTTTACAAATTTTTTATAGGCAATTTCCTCAAAAGAAAAAAAATCGTATATTTATTTTGCTTTCTCAAAACGAATAAAAACTTCTTATTAAACTCCAAGATATGAATATACAAAATAATTCTCGTTTTAAATACATTTTAGAAAGAGAGGCAGAGGCGTTCTTTAATTATACTATTTTATATCATCATGATGAGAGAAATCCCTTTAAAAACCCTTTTTTAATTCGATAGCTAGATGAGATAATCATTTTATGCACCAGCAATAACAAGGAATTTCATTTTTTTTTTTTAATTCAATTGTATATAAAATTTAATTAAAATCCAAAAGAGTTTAATAACCATTTGAATTTATGCATTATAGAATGATAGTAGGTACATGAAGGGCTGTGATTGTATTGAGGGGGTTGAATTCACAGTAGGTACAGTAGCCTACCCACTACAAGGGGTGGCTAATAAATCCGAAATAGGCTCCGGGAGCAAAGCAGGCCAGTAATTTTTCAACTGGGCAACTCTTGCAACTTATCGCAACCATGGCTGGCTCGCTTAATTGGATTCCGCCGCCTACCCTTCTAGGCCCTTCACCCTTTTGTCATCCACCCCCACAAGTTACCCTCTACCCTCAAGCCAATGTCAATCAAAAGATTGCTTCGGAATTTTCTACACTTTGTTCATGGTTTTTGTTTTGTAAGTTTTTCGTTTTATCTTTTTGAGAAACAACAAAAAGGGCAAGAGTACACAAAATGGGGAATAAAACAAACATGTGTGTATTTTACATGACTTTCTTTGATTATTTTTTGTTTTTGTTTATAAAAAACTAGAAGTAGTAAATAAAATCTCTCTATACTTGTATAGATAGATAGATAGATTTTATTTTGCTCTGAAAATGATATTCACCTGGAGCATAATAGATACAAATTATATTACATTAAAAATCTGCTTACAAAACCCAGAGAGTACAAAAATTATTACAATTAACATTAAAAAAATAAAAGGAAAAAATTATTAAAATTAATTGACAAAATGAAATTGAAATACAAAAAAATAAATATATCACAAAATGATCTGCATGAACAAAATAAATTTTAAAATATAAAAACTCAGCCTCACTTCACCCATCAACCAGCCTTCTGCTGACTCATTAATAGATCAAAATACTTTGCCTTAGAGAGACTTCGCCCCCCTCACACTTGCTGGAATTTTATTCCAGAGCTTCGCGGAATAAACAGAAAATGACCTAGCATAGGATGATGTCCTATGTATTGGAATTTGAAGGTTCAGACCATACGTCCGCAAAGCTCTGGAACTTACAGAGGTTTTATACAGAAATTTATTAAATAAGTAATCAGGGGACTTGCTCTCAAACAGATTGAATAGAAAAATTCCCAAAATATAATCTCTCTTCTTTGGAAGCTTTAACCAACCCAGTTTATTGTAGTAGGGTGTAATATGTTCATATGTATATAAAAACAGAACCTGACGTATAGTCTGATCCAGGCACACTGAACCTAGAAAGATTAAATTTAGGGTGTATATTCTTTCTACGATTTAGGGGTGTACTAAAAAGGGGTTTTTGAAATTCAACCCTAAAGAGTGAAAAGAGCACTAAAATGATTTTCAAGATCTCTCAAGCCACAAAAGATAGCGATATTGTTTGTTTTAGCTTAGAAAGGTAAAGTATGAAAATTTTAAAAATAAATATTTGAATATTTTTTTGCTCTATTTGTCCCTTAAATGCAGATATAGTCATTTTAGGGTAAATTTGTGAAATTTTAAAATTGCTCTACCTGTAGGGTTTTTTAATTTTTAGCATTTAATTTTAGTATTATTTGTTTATAGTAGAAATATCTCAAAAGTATTTTAATCATTTTTTCAAATTTGACTCCTGAACCGAAAAATGGGAGATTTTTGAGTCTTAAGCACAAAAGTCTTTGTATCTTCTATGTTTTTTTAGCTTAGAGCGTATCATATTATTGTATCGATCATATCATCAGAACTTGACCAAATTAATATGGGACTACTCATACGGCACCCTCTTTCCAATAAATGAAGAATCATAGGAATCGGTCCATAAACAAAGAAGTTATGTGTGAACATACATAACAAAAATGGTCCAATACCAATGAAAAAAAAACGGGACCAATCGGGAACTAACTGAGCCCAATGCAAAAAATTCATCAAAATCGGTTCGCAATTGGCAAAGATATCAGGTAACATAGATACAAAAAAAATCAGTAGAATTGATAACCTTATCCTTTTTTGAAGTCGGTTAAAAAACCATTAAGAACCGTTTTTTTTTTTAATTTTAGCCTACAAAAGGGGGTCTTTTTGTTGAAAAATTATTGCAAAATTAGGAATAAGCTTCCGTTTTACTTTCCTACGGAACTTTAAAAATGCAGGATATGCTTTATCTAAAGCCTAAACTCAAAATTAGTACTAAATTTTAGCTTTCTAGAATACTATCAGAAAAATAGGTAGTAAGTTATTGTAAATTTCGCTATAGGGTGCCTCAAATGCAGTAGATAATTTAAAAAAAAATTCCGTTTTTTTTTTATTTCCATTTTTAACTATACTCGAAATTCTCCTGTTTTGTAGAAATTAAATATTAATAGATCTCAGAAAAAACGAAGATAATATCTAATGTAGTCTGATCCGCGATTGGAAGTAAGTGTACACCTCTTTGGAAGTATTTTGGAAGTACTTGGAAATATTTGGAAGTACTTGGGAATATTTGCAAGTACTTGAAAATATTTGAAAGTGCTTGGAAATATTTGGAAGTACTTGGAAATATTTAGAAGTACTTGGAAATATTTGGATGTACTTGGAAATTTTTGGAAGTACTTGGAAATATTTGGAAGTACTTGGAAATATTTGGAAGTACAAGTGGAAGTAGGTGTACAGCATATTAGGTGTCGGTTCACCCCTCGTCTAATATCTATAGGCATCTTGATAGATTTCTTCTATTGAACTTCAAATTGAATAATAATTTATTTGTTTGAGACTATAGTTTCGAAAGTTTGGCCTTCATCATCAGCAATTTTAATTAGAAATATTCTATCTGTTATTTCCCATGGGTTCAAACACCCGAATGGATAAAGATGAAATGTATTTTATTGTAATAGTAAGCTGGTCAGATCACAAATTTTCACTTATTTAGATAAGTAAAAGTTAAGAGTACCTATCGATAAAAAAACTCGACGATTAAACAAAATATAGTCCATAATATCACTAAAAACAAACAAGAAATATTGATTTATAGATTTATACAATAAAATATAGAAAAATATATAAAAATTACAGACAAATAAATATGATGTTTTGATATACGTAAATTAAATTTATATATCTAGATTAATATTTTTATATTCAATAACATGTATATAAAATTATTTTTTGCCTTTAATTGACATGAATCAAAAAAACATAAAAACAACATTGAATTCGTATTTTATTCTAATAGAATTTAATTGATGATAAAATTCCTTTAAGAGAGAACATACGCTGGGAAAAATGAGGGTTATCTTAATCTAATAAAAACAAAAATAAAACAAAAACATCAATGAAATATTGTTATCATTCTAGTTGAGATGGATTAGCCATAAAATTTTCAATTAAAGGTTTTTTTTGTGTGTATGGGTGGCCTCGAATTACACACACGCATTAAATCCTAAACAATTACAAAGTCATGCCAGTGTAATTAAATAATTTGGAAAATTATTTTTCTTGATTAGGATATATTTTGTATATATACCGGTCAGTGTTTGTGTACCTATATGTAATTTGAAAGAGTATAAAAATTTTAATGAGTAGTAATAAAATAAATTCGATAAAAACGTTATAAAACATATTTTATAATTCCTTATTTTCCCTTGATGGTCACTTTGTTGCCTGTGGATTCTTATGCGGGCCCAAAATAGGCTCAATAATATTGACAATATTATTGTAAGGCTGAAATTGATGTTTTCCCAATAATCTACAAATATATATAATTGGTAACATTGTTTTTAATAGTAGTTGGAATATTTTTTCAATTAAATATTCAATATTAAATATCATTAGATCAAATTTCAATAAATATTGAGTTTAATATTGGTTCTTATTAGGGGTGTTAAAATATCGAATTTCTCAATATCAGAAATTAATATTAGAGAATTGAGAAATTTAAGCTATATTTTCAATTTACTAAAATTATTAAATTTTTATTGAAAATTGCAGTGAACAATACAAAAAAAAACCCCTTAAATAAAACAAAATTTCTTTTACCTGAGAAAATATGATTTTTTTTCATAGACAACGACCCTATTAGCATCCTTGGCCTAGAAGATGTTTTCTAGAAACTAGGAAATCTTCTAGAGATCTCAAAGACATCTTAAAGACAATAAGAGGTGAATAAAAGATCTTCTAGAGCAGGGCTTCTTAAACATTTTTAATTGGTGACCCCATTTTTACTGAGAAGCCATTGTTGCCCTATGTTTAGCCCAAATGGGGTCGCGACCCATAGTTTAGGAAGCCCTGTTCTAGAGCGAGTGTGCTACCTGGGGAATGATTTTATTTTTAATAACAATTTGAAATTCCCTACAACTTAAAGTAGTAAGTAAATAACAACAAGAAAAAAAACAAACAACAAAAACACTCTTGAATAAGAAAAAATAAAAAAAAATCGATTTTAATCTTATTAGGGGTGTTAAAATATCGAATTTCTCAATATCGATATAATTGACGATTATTATTTTAATATTTGTACTAATATGAGTATTGAGTAATTTATCTTTAAATTTACTAAAAAAATTATTAAATTTTTATCGCTAATTTTTTGAACAATACTAAAAAAAGCCATAAATTAAACAAAATACTTTTACCTGAAAAAATATAAGTTTTTATTTGTTCAAAGTATAAATTACGTTTTTTAATAACATTTTGAAATTTCGAATCCGACTCGCGGCATCCAGCTAAAATCTGACCCCCGGGGGTAGAGACAAATTTTAAAAAAATAATAACTAGTATCGTAATTAGGCTTATGGCTAGAAAGACCGAAAAGCCAAAAAAAAAAAAAAAAAAAACTTAAAAAATTAGGTAAACAACAATAATAAAAAACTCTTGAATAAAATAAGTAAACAAATTCGATTTTACAAAAAAATAAATAATTAATAGATGCTTGGTATAAACACTTGGAAAAAACAATGGCCATTTAAATCATTTCTAATACCGATATTGTAATTTTGAAATCGATATTATCTCGAGTTTTCAATATCGATATTTTACTCAAATTTTGATATCGATACCTAATTGTCCCTAGTTTTTATGCCGGATCATAATATTGACAATATTATTGTAAGATTGAAATTCATATTTTCACAATAATCTACAAATATTTACCTATAAGTAATTGGCAACATATATTTGATATTGGTAAAATTGTTTTTAATAGTAAGTGTATTTTTCAATTAATGGTATTCTAATATGAACAAATAAGGGAACAACTACCCAGCACCCGTATGAAGATGTTCTACTTGGTATTTTTTTATTGAAAATGATGAGAGGAGTTACACTAAAAAGGTGCATCTCCTAAAGGCCTTGGTTGGCCCCTCCATTGTGAAAAGAAGAAGTTTTTATTGGTTGGGCGGGGGTCGAAGGTATCTGTGGATACGGGTCTTAAATAGCTGAAGGTTATAAGTCGCAAAAAAGACGGTGGCTGGGAGCGAGTTAGGTCATTAGATCCAATTTCTATAAATATTGCATTCAATATTGATTCTTATTAGTGGTGTTAAAATATCGAATTTCTCAATATCGAAATTAATATTAGTATTGAGAAATTTAACCTATATTTTCAATTTACATCTTCAAGTGCCATACTCGATTCCGAGATTATTCTCTCCATTATAATTTTTCTGGGGAAATTTTTACACAGGGGTGGTTTCCCATTGCCTTCTCCTGAAAAAATCAGATTATAGTCGGTCAAATATTTGCAGCGAGCCGGGCTTATTTAATATCATTAGATCCAAATAAATATTAATTCTTATAATGGGTGTTAAAATATCGAAAATAATAAATTTTTAATAAAATTTGATATTTTGTTGTTGTTGTTGTTGTCGTTGTCGTAGTCGCCACCGGCACCGGGGGTGGTGGTTGCATTCCAAAGGTCAAGATGCCCTTGCCCCGATAAGCAGGGGGCGGGATTCGAACTTCTCGGATGCCATCCACTTCTTCCATCTCTATGTAAAACAACCCCTTCAACAAGACAATCGCTCTATTCAAATAAATACCTACCTCATCCTTTCCTATCCGCTCTCATCAATTGTTTTACAATATTTAACAAGCGATTCAATGACAACGCGCGTTATAAAAAAATAAAAAAAAAGATAAATCGAAACCCGTCAGTCTGTTGTCTTGATTGGCTGGCCCTCTGTCAAACAACAACAACGCATTTTCTGTTTTCATTAGAGATATATAAAGAAACAAAAAATTAATTGAAAGGAGCTAGTTGATGTATCTGTGTATATTTTAAAAATTAATTGAAATAAAGAAGGAGTTTTTTTAGACTTTATTTTCAAAATTATACCTTTAAGGGCTGCTGTTTTTGAATTAAATAATAAGACACCAACTCTAAATAATTAAACTACATGGTAGGACAAGTATCGATTTTTATTTTTAGCTAAAATTATATGATTATTAATGTAAATTAAATATAATATTATATTTCAATAAAAAATAATCTTTTAATTAAATATAGTTTTCAAAATCCAATGTTTTAAATAAATTTTCGTTGTAAAGAAATACGATCCAAAAGATTTAATTAGATTTTATTTATTAAAATTGGTAAATTTAATTAATTTAAGGTGTTTTTTTTTTTTTGAAGACAGTAGAACTCAATGCTGAAATGATGCAAAGGCAGCCCAAGTGTAATGAAAACCATAAATTCCGAATAAAATATTGTTTTTGAACGTTATTTTCATCCTCCTAAAAAATGTGACGATTCGGAGAATCCTTCTTCAGGGTTTAAAAGGGCCATCGATGGCATCTCCGTGAATATTAATAATATTTTTAATTGCAATTAAATTCAAAACTCTGTGAACACCGATGTCTGATGAAAACGTTGGCAAAAAATTGAATTAAATTCCAATTTTATTTAATTCTGGTTGAAAATAAAAATTGGACCTTTTTAACCTGAATTTAAAAGAGTTTCGATTTAATCAACCAGCGTATTTTTCTGAAATGTTTAATTTTATAAAAAATATTGTAGATAAAATATAATTTTATATTTCAATAAAAATTATTCTTTTAATTAAGTACATATTGTTTTCAAAATCCAATAAATTTGTTGTAAATAAATTTTCGCTGTAAAGAAATACGATCCAAAGTATTTACTTAGATTTTATTTAACGAAGAAAGCTACCATTGTTGAAAAAAAAATACTTTTTAGGTATTTATTTTTCTCTTTCATAAATATCGTAATTTGGATTTTAAAAATTTATAGGTATAAATATTATATTGTATTATAAAAGAAAAAAAAATTTAAACAAATATTTGCAGAAAGAATAAAATTAAAAATAAAGTTTATTTAAAAAAAAAAATGATTAAGAATTTAGAAAGCTTCAAAGGTAAATAAATAACACCCATGGGCTCATAAAGTATGTTTTTCAGGTTGGATTTGGTAAAAGAAAAAAATTGAATGGAATGGCCTTCATGATTTCTTCAAATATTTTTCAAAAAAAATAAATAAATAAAAAAATAAAAGCTTTGTTGATTCAAAACGAGTTTTTTTTATATATCTACATATATAATAAAATCGTAAGTAGTATTTAGAAAGACAAATACATGATTTTTATGTTTAGTTTTAATATACTAGTTCTTACGTCCTTTGAAGGTTGAAATCACTAACCTCTGTATAAACATGAAAATAAAACATCTAAACTCGTTTTGTATTATTGAACACCGTATGATTGTAGCTTGAAATTCGACTCTATTCACACTTATTTTCATTGAATAAAGGCTAACAAGTTCGCCCCTTAAAGGTAGACTACATTTCGACCTTGGCGAGAAATTGGCCGAAATTCCACCTACTCTGGATTTTCTCCTGTCTTGTATTTATTTAATTAATTATTAATATTTTTATTTACAAAAATATTGATCTTCAAAAATATAATCAATCAATAGATGATTTATTAATATTGTTGAGGATACAATGAGTTTTCATCAGTCAATACAATAGCTTCTTGATCAAAAGCATAGAAATAAACGACTAAAGAGTTATTTATTTAGTGAACTAGACCACATCAATATATTATATACTCAACCAATGAAATTTTAAGATACACAAAGTAATTTCATTAAGTAGGATAAATATTAAAATGAATTGATATTAATTTTATACTAATCGATTTCTAAAATTAATTATAAATTTAATAGATACTTATTATCGTATCATTAATACAGCATTAATATAATAAATAATTCAATATATTTTTGAAGATATATGATAGTTTTAAATAAATATAACGATATTATATTACAGAAATTTTATGAAAAATAATCTCAAAACATATTTATATGAGAAGCTCATTTCAAAAAAGTATCTGCTAAATCCATTGTTTCAATTGTGAGAAAATTTACATTTATATTTATTTATTTTGTTACACAACCTCTGGATACAGTACCTTTTGAAATAAAACTGTAAAGTGTACCAGTGTATGTTAGTAAAGGATTTAGTAGTTTTGACATGAAATTGATGCCAGAAATCATAAACAGAGATAATAGTATGAAAGCGAGCATATTACTACATGATTTTTCCAAAAAATGGATTTAGTACCTTTTAAAAAATGAGTTTCACATATTAAAAACCAAAATATTTCCGAAAAAAATATCTTTATTTTTCAATGGAAATTTAAAAAATAGCTACCTTAGAAATGAATAATTATTATAGCGTGAAAGTTTTTTGCCAAGAGTTGCAGAATTTTTATATATTTAAGGAAACAATAAAAGAGTGTGTCTTCCGTTGAAATTATAAATTTTATCTATAACGAGACTATAGTTTCGAGGGCTTTGCCCTCTTCATCAAGTCTATTAGAATTGATTCACAGGAATTAATGTATGAATTAATGATTTGAATGAATGAATTAAATGAAATAAAATTTATAATTCCAGCAGAAGACACTGTTCTTTTATTATTATTTATTATTATTTATTTATTTATTTAATATTATTATTCATGTCTTCTTCAAATTATTATAGCAGTGAAAGCAATTATAAACAAGTGAATATTATGAAAATAGACAATGATATAGAGATGATTGTAAGCTTTGAACTGTAAACTCCTGATGATGGACTAATAATCCGAAATATATTGAGTTTGTATAAACCTCTTTGAGTTTTATTTCATTCACTGTGAAACTATCACACCTTTACTTTATTAATTAAAAAAAGAGATGATTGTCTTGGAGATGTAATTACCTTGAATAAAAATAAAAAAATATAAATTGATAAGTGATGGAAAGGGAGCCCATGTGTGTAGTGAACAAAATTCTCTCAAATAAAATAGATTTATTGAATATTAATTTTTTTCATCAGTCAAAAATCAACGTTTCGAAGGATTTTCCTCCTTCTTCACGGTTTTAAAAAAGTATATAAAAAAGAGAGGCCAACTAGCTTTATAATTTTTAGGTTATTCAACTGTTTGATAAATGGTTCTCAAGTACTAATAACTGTTGTTTATAAAATGTAAAAACTACTGCCGTTTTCAATTATCACAATATATTAGGCGATTTTGAAATATTTGAAATATATTATGCAACATTATTTGCCTATTTAAAAAAAAGCTATTTAAATTTTCTGTGATAGTAAATAGTATTAATGTAACATAATTGTTAAACTATATTTTTATTATTTAAACGAAAACTTGTATATGTATGAATATATATTGTATATTTTTGGAATCGTGGATTTTTTATGTTGTTAATTTAGAAATTGTGTGAATATTTTGTACTTACTTTATATCACTGTATTTGTGAGTTAAATAAATAAATTTAATAATATATAATAATAGCAACTGTTGTTAGAAACGTAACAGTTACATAATCTACGATAAAGCTACTTTACTAGTTGGGAGAATGTTCACTTTGAGCTTGACTTATCTATAAAATTGAGACATTTTTTAGTGAATATTTTTCGATATTAAAAATTATTAGTACAAATCCATTTTTATTAACGATTATTTATTTGAATTTAGACGAAAATGTATTGAAGCCTTTTTTTGTTAAATACACAACTAATGTTTATTGTATGATAATTTCGAATAGTACTTATAGTCACTTCATTAACTCTGGATCTTTGCTTTAGGATTTGAATGAGATGAGAGCAAGGTGTTTGTCCCGGAACAGGGAACAGGGAACTGTTAAGCTCCTGCCGGGCATACTAATCAACTCGGAGCCAATAACTTAATAAAGGGCCAAAGGCGTGTGAGCCCTAATCCATTAATTAGAAAGTGTTGGTGTCAGTCAGTCAACATCCCGGCTTCTTCTTGGGACAAATACATTCGTAGTACATTTTAATATTAATTACCTGTTCGCTTGATAAAAAAAGAGGCCTATAAATATTTTAATTAAGAAAACATTCGTCTCTAATAGGAATTTTTCATTCTATCTATCTATATATAGGTATATAGATTCATTCCCCCACTATACCGCCCTCAATCAGACTCTTTCTTTTAATATAGTTGTCGGATCGAAGTTAATTGATCGTAAAAGAAACGAGACAAATACGAATTTCCATTTGTGACTCTAATGTAATGACTAATGAAGATGTGTGTGTGTTAAAAGAAAATCAAATTTTACCATAAGAATCCAGTTTTTAAAAAGAGATCATTCAATTTAAATCAAGTATAGTAGTAATGTTACAAAAGGCTTGTCCAAAAAGTTTTTATTTTTTGTTTAATTAATAATATTATCACTAGACTTAATGGAAAAATTATATTAAAAAATTAAAAACTTTAATTTTTTTAATCTAAATTAATGATATTTTTATTATATTAAGAGCCTAAATATGGTAATAAAAATTAATTGTTAATTAGAGAAAAATGTAGGTTACCATAAATAAAAAGACATAAAAATTTGATTAGATTGGTAGAAATTTTTTTTTATCTTTTCTAATGTCATGAAATTGTGACAAATGAAACAATATTGAAGAAACTTGTTTGTTTTTCGGTTTTTACTTACTTATATAGAATAAATAAAATATTGGATCAGTTTCAAAAATTTTAATTGAAATTAGTGAGAAAATCCAAGTTAAATAAAAAGAAATAATAATTTGAATAGATTTTAGTTTAAAATAATAAAATAAAAACTTGTTTTTTACGAAAATTGTGACTAATGAAACAATCTTGAAGAAACTTGTTTGCTTAAGTATATAGAATAAGTAGTTAGTTTGAAAAATTTAAATTACACAAAAAGTGTTCCTTTTAAATATATTAAAACGATTTGCCTGTTTGAGTTTGTGGTAATTAGATATTTTTATTTCGAAGGTGGCCAACTTATTTTTATTTATTTATTTTTAATAAAAATCGTAATACATATATGGTTTCCATTATTTTAGGGTTACCTTTACATCAGTTCAGTTCAGCATTAAGTTCTAGCATTGTACCTTTCATAAAAAATACCTCTAATTAATTAAATTTCCTTTTTTTTTTTTTTTTTATAAATTTTATTAAACCAATTATTTTACATGAATTTATGCATACATTGTATTTGAGCTTCGACTCCGGAGATTACTTCTCCGCCATCGAGTGTCCTTTTGATCATCTTTTTAGTCCTTGTTATTTAAAATAAGAGGAAAAACTAATTAAATAAAAACCTCTTTTCCGATAATTATTTTTATTCCATTATTTATCCAATCCGTCTCCCGCTCATCACAATTAAATTTCCTTTTTTTTATAAATTTTATTAAACCAATTATTTTACATTAATTAATGTATATAATACATTGTATTTTTGCTTCAATTCCGGAGATTACTTCTCCACCATCGAGTGTCCTTATTCATCTTTAGTCCTTGTTTTTAATAAGAGGAAAAATCTAATTAGATAAAAAAACCTCTTTTCCGATAATTATTTCAATTCCATTATTCCCCAAATCAAGTCGATTGGTCTTTTTCATCCCCGGCCATTAAATTTCCTAATTTTATTATATTATAAATAATAATATTTGTAGTGAACTATTACTGGGTTTTAAAATTAAAAATATAATCAATTAATAAAAGGAAATTGAAAAAATTAATTATGCATTTTTATTGACACACCCATCTGTGATTAATTAGTTTTATCAAGAAAAAACAAAAAGAATTAAATTTCCATCCATAATATGTCATCATCATCATCATCAGCCTGTCGATAGCGACAATCCACTGCTGAATATAGGCCTCTTCCATCAAATGGAAGGGAGTTGGCATTAAGTCACCACACTTGCCAGACGGATTGGTGACTAGGAATCAGATTATAGCCGGTCAAATATCAATCTGTAGACTCGGACTCGAACCCGGGACTCTTGCTTAGAAGGCTAGTGTCTTTAAGCTCTCAGCTAATCCGATTCTCTGATATGCATTAATTCGAAATTTTATAATTGTATTTAAGGATAGGTTTTTTGTGTGATTTTTTTTTATATTTCAATCAACGTTTTGTTGAATTTGCCGACTTCTTCAAGGCTTCAAATAGTTGAAAGAAAATAATGTATTTTAGACAAATGTGTGATATAACTATTTGAAGCCCTGAAGAAGTCGGAAAAGTCGACGAAACATTGGTTGAAAAATAAAAAAATCACACAAAAAACACTTAATTTACATTATAAACTTTTGAATTAATCAAAGTAAAGTTACTCAAAGATGGGACTTTGGTAGATCGAATTGTCGAACAAAAAAACACCGTGATTTTCATCGAAATCGTTAAGAGCTGTTTTCGATAAATCCATCCAATTGAAATATATATATAAGAATTATTGCTCATTTAATAGTCTAAGATTTGTTAAAGGAAGAAGGTGAAAGTCATGTAGTTCTCGCACTAAAAAAGTGAAAATAGTTTTTTGATTTTCTTATTTCTATTTATTAATAGGTAATAAATAAATATTTTAAATAGTGCAAAAGAGTATTTTAAAATTATTATGGGTTAATTAAAGCAGAATAAGTGAAAATCTTGTGAGGTGGGCTTAAATCAGATAAAAAAATTTTCTTATTCATATTCTATATAGAATTTTTTAAATAGTGAAAAATAATTTTAATTTTAATTTTTACGTAATGTTAAATTATTATTATCTATCATAATTCAAGTGAAAAAAGTGAAAGTGGTACCCCCAAAACAGGTATATATATATATTTTTTAAATATTATTAACAATTATTTTATATAGAGGCAAAAAGGATGATTGATGTATTTTTCTGTTTTATTATATAAAAATAAAAATAAAAAATAAAAAAACATTCTATGAGCGTTATTGAAGAGAGTGGATCGATAAAACCTTTGGTTGGCTATTCTATTTGTCGTTGTCGTAATGAGTGTCGTTTTCGCAGGATGAGGGCCCTTAGGGCTTCAGCAAACAAACGCCTTGCTCAGTCGGGGTCTACACAAACACACACACACACATACCTACAAGGCATTCTGTCTACAGAAGAGATCAAATATAATTTGAGGACATGATCACTTATCATCTTTACTCTGAAGTATTAGAAAGAGCTTATAAAATGAATTATTCCAATTCTCAGATGCTCGATTATGCCTTTTGAATTTAGTTATTTTGAATTAGAAAATCACAGAGAGTGTCATCTATTAGATCCGATGGAATAGATTATTGTTAATTATATATCAGAAGCGTTGTTTTACATCCCCTCGGGAATTGAACCCGAGTGTCCGTAACACACGATTTGGGGGATTTTGGCTACGCATCCCTCTGACATGTGTAAAGGCCTTTGCACCTCACAGGGTAGCCAAATGGCCCAAATAGTGATTGCTGTTACCTGCACTCCGGTTCAGATTCCCGGATGAACAAGCAACCCTTCTGATTTAAAATTAAAATAATCCATTCCATCGATCTAATAGATGACATTCTCTTGAGATTTTTTGAGAAAAATCTATTTCTATCGGAAACTTGAAATCTCTCAGATATTTTGAATTTGAACATGAAAACCACAAGGCAGGTAGTTGTACCGAAACAGTTATATAGCTATTGACTTGTTAATAGATTAAGGTTCTAGTGAATTACGCATTTTATTACTTATTTTAAATGTTGTATGTGTATTAGTTATATAGTACCCAGCTTTTACTTTAGTTAAAATAAATATGTTAATGAAAACCACAAATTTCGAATAAAATGATTTATTAGAACGCCATTTTCATCTTTTTAAAAAACCTGACTTTTAGAAGGATCATCTCTCCTTCTTCAAGGCTTAGTGATTATTGTTAAAGAAAACAAGAGTGAGGTTTTTTCTTTAACCCTTTTAAACCCTGAGGAAGTAGGGACGATCCTTTGAAATATCGTGTTTTTTAAGAGAAAATATAGCGTTCTATTAAATAATTTTATCCAGAATTTGTGGATTTCAGTAATTATTGGTAGCCTTTGCATCAATTCAGCATTGAATTCCACCAATGTATTTTCAATAGAAAATACCTCCAATTAATTGAATTTCTTAATTTTAATATATACCTAATAATGATACAAATATGAGCTATTAGTGGGTATTAATATTAAAAAACCCAACAATTAATTAGTTAATGGAAATTGAAAATAAAAATTTATATAATTTGTATTAACATATCCACCTGTTAATAAATAGTTTAATTATGAAAAACACAATCAAATTTAAGATACTCGAAGATGGGACACTAAAAGATCGAATTTTCCACCTAAAATCCCTCTTTATTTTCAACTTAATTCGAGAAACCGTTTTTAATATATAACTAAATAAGTATATACACGAATTGGACATTTAATATAATAAGATAAGATATTATGCTTGTGTCTAAATTAAAATAAAAAATCTTGAGAATTAGAAAGTTGTTTAGATCTAAGAGAAAGTAATTGGAATTGGAAAGAAGACACCTCTAATCGAAACGTTGCATCATTATTTTGTATTTTGTCATCTTTTTTTGCTTCAAACTTATCTTATAAATGATTAGTCTATATTCTATAAGAATAATCTATTATTATTCTGTTAGTATCCATTATTTTATTCTTGATTGAAGCAAACTTTAAATCATATATAAAAACAAATAAGCTGGCGTGTTCTGATGTGGCCATACACTTGACTTTACCATACAACCTGGCCACTAAAATTATTTATAATCATGTAGCGGGAGTTAGTTTTTGCATTTTTATACTTCTGGTGTCCCATTGATTATGTATACAAAATTTGGTTGAGTTTGCTCAAACGGCCTAGATTTTTAATTTTTAACTCCCCCTTCACCCCCTTAATTTTGGGTCGATATGCACTAAAATCTAATCAGCTCTTAATCTCAATGGACCAAAACTATGTGTGAAATTTGGTTTTGATATTAACACTAGTTTTTGAGCTAGCGCGTCCACACAAATTTGGTAACGCACAGACTAACAGACAACCAGACTAACAGACATTTTGACAAAACAATTATTATCTCAAAAAATATAATTTTTTCGATGTTCACTTATTAGAGCTTTTTTGTAGAGCGAAATGCCATGGTTTTGTTAAATTTTTTTAATCAAAATAGTTTCAGCCGTTTTTTAGATATTTTGAAAAAAAAGAAGGAAAAAACCCCACTTTTTTCATGCACGATTACAATACTTGACCATACCATGGTAAATTAATACGCTTTATAGGTATACGCAACACTTCACATCAGTAATGTTTTTCAGATCAAGTTCCAGTATTATTTATAAGTTAGTTTTACCCCCCCTCTCCACAAAAAACTATTCTTAATTGATTTAAAGTACAAAAAATATATGACAATAACTATGTACCTTAAAATTAAATAAATATAAAAAATATTAAGAAAATTCATATATACTTAATAACTAACTAATAAAAAAAATTAAAAAAATAATTTATATAATTTTTCTTAATGATAATTAAAAATTCGAAAGTATTGCGTGAATTTCATTTTAGAGTGACGTTTCGTTAAGCAAAAAATAACCTAATCAAGAAAACTAGAGAAGCGTTGAATTGATAGGTCGTTTAATAAACAAAATTATAATTAAAATACTAAATTATATATATTATAAATACTAAAATCAATTAAATTTAGCATTTAACTATTTTTTTATTTCATACGTATTCGTAATAACATCTCAATTAATAAATATAGAAACGATTAAATTAATTGGTTTATGTACGAGTAGTTTGTCTAGACAAGTTGTCTCAGCAAAAGAGATGATGGCTTACGGGCAGATAAACCTGCCCGAGAATATTTAAAGTAGCCAGTTAACTAATGGAAAAGTGACGATTCGACAGCTCATAATAATGTTTAATTATTATTTTTGTTTTTAAAAAATGTTACGATTAAAAATCAGCCGGTTACTTACCAGTGATGTACTATTAATAAATATATAGAAGTATATTATTGTCATAGTTAGCATTGAAGATTACTCACCTGAAAACAAAAGAAAATACATAGTTATTAGTTAATTAAGAAGTGTAATTACTTAGTATTGTAATACGTGCATGAAAAAGTGTTTTTTTCCTTCTTTTTTTCAAAATATCTCAAAAACGGGTGATTCTATTTTGATTAAAAAATTGAGCGAAACCATGGCATTTCGCTCGACAAAAAAGCTCTAATAAGGGAACATCGAAAAAATTGTATTTTTCGAGATAATAATTGTTTTGTCAAAATGTCTGTTAGTCTGTCTGTTGGTTAGTCTGTGCGTTACCAAATTTTTGTGGACGAGATAGCTCAAAAACTAGTGTGAATATCGAAACCAAATTTCACACGTAGTTTTGGTCCATTGAGATTAAGATCTGATTAGATTTTGTTGCATATCGACCCAAAATTAAAGGGGGTGGAGGAGGGTTAAAAATTAAAAATCTAGGCTGTTTGAGCAAACTCAACCAAATTTGATGCATACATAATCAGTGGGACCCCAGAAGTCTAAAAATGCAAAAACTAACCGCACAAAAATGGGGGAGGGGGTGGTGTAGGGTCAAAAAATGAAAATCTTGGCCATTTACGAAACTCAACCAAATTTTGTATACATAATCAGTGGGACCCCAGAAGTCTAAAAATGCAAAAACTAACCCCCCAAAATGGGAGGGGGGGTCAAAAAATTGAAATCTAGACCCTTGTACCAAACTCAACCAGAAATGTATGGTAAAGTCAAGTGCATGGCCACATCAGAACACGTCAGCTTATTTCCAATATATTTTAGTTTTTCAGAGCAATAATTCTAAGATAAGACAGTCAAAGATCTATTTTACTCTGGTGCTAAAAATTAGAACTTTGGTAGAAAATTATTTTGATAATTATATTTGAAAATAATTATAATTAGGTATATAATTAATGTAGAGATTTAAGAATCTTTTTTTGAAAAAAGATGGAAATTTTCAAAAATCAACCCAGGTTATTTAACCACATTGAGTGAGTCTTATCTTATAACTTTTACTCTGTCAAATTTTGTGATTCCGCGACATTTCAGCCCCCGACAAAATTTCCCAAGACAAAATTTCCCCGATAAAATATCCTTCCGACAAAATATCTCATGACAAAATAGCCCTTCCCCGCGTGAATCTTATGAGTAATGCAAATCGACTCGGTACGATTAATATATATTCAGTTCGGCTCAGTTGGGTCCGTATAGCTCCTTTTCGGGCTGGCATTTAGACGGCGTCAGCCAACCGAACCGTCTAAAAACCAGCCCGAAAAGGAGCTATAAGAACCCAACCGAGCCGAACTGAATATATATTAACCGAACCTCCGAAAGTTTAGTCCGGGCGGGGTGTGTTTCGGGCTCCCATTTTTTTTCTAATCAAACACACATTGAAAACCGAACCAGCTAATCGTCGGGCGGGGTGTGTTTCGGGCTCCCATTTTTTTTCTAATCAAACACACATTGAAACCGAACAGCCAATCGTCGGGCAGGGTGTCTCTTTTGTATTCTCCCTTATACTGGGTAATATTTTGCCAGAAGATATTATGCCGGGGGATATTTTGTCCTTTGTATATTTTGTCGGGGGATGTTTTGTCAGGGGCTGAAATGTCGAGGTACCAAATTTTGTAGACATAATTCATTATATTTAATTAATTAATTAATTTTAGTCTTTAATATTCTTCTCTGGTATCCAGTGCAGGATTTACGTATAAGCTACACAAGTTCAATGGCTTAGGGCCCCCACTTTCTTGGGGGCCCTCCAAAAAAATTGTCCGAGTCAGCAATTGTCATATATACTTAAATATACTGCAGCATTATTTGTCCCATACTCTTCATCCAATTTTTTTGGCGCGTCATTTCGAAGAACAAAGCGCTATTGTGCCTAGGGTTTGGATTACCGATAATACCGGTAATTATGACAGCAAATTCCGGTAATTTTTAAAATTATTTCATTATTATTTTATAATAGAAATGGAACGTGTAAAGTATAATGTATAATTTATTTTACTATAAACACGGGGATTCCCTGTGTTGCTCCGCTACACTCGATCATGCGCTGACCTTTTGTAGTTTAAGTGAGCCGGCAGACGATACAATATTTCTGACCTTTTATTTAGTATTTACAGGGTGTTTCTTTGATAATCTGATTGTTGAGATTATTTTGGAAAGTGTTTTTTTTGTCCTTACTGGAGTTACATTTAATGTACACAAGTACGCACATAACCTAACTAACGAAAGAATATTTTCTACAGCATTTAATTTTTTTTTATACAATATTTTGATAAAAAACATTTTTAGATAAGTTATGCATAATTAACATGGTTAGTACAGGTGTTGCATGCAAAAATTTTTCTGCAATCGTATTTTAATTGAAAAAATTGAGAAAATAGAGAATCCATTTTCTATATTTTCAAGTCAAACAACAGTAGTAGTAGTAGCATGATAATATATTTTTGTAAATAAACATTGATAAAACGTATTGAAATTAATGACTTATTGTCCTAAATAGGTATAAGTGATAAAACATTAGATACAATTATTTGTTTAGGTTTCAAAATAAGAGACGTGCAGCTTCAATTTTTTCTTTTATTTATTTCTCAATTCCCACTAACGTTTCGGCCATTGGTTATGGCCATCTTCAGAGCTAAACAAAAGAACAATATTAATGACAACAAATCAGTCTCACCCGAGCACATAATCAATTACAATTTTATTTTTATTTTTCTGCTTACCGGGAATTAGTCAATTTTTATATAAAAAATTTTTTTTGATACACTTGTCATTAGTTAAAATTATATACAAGAAACATAAATAAATAGGATATATACAAAACATACATATACAATTATATTCAAACGCCTTCCAATCGATCACAAACCCAAAGGTCGAAAATAATTTTTTCTTTACCCCGGGACGCAATCACAACGAGGCCGCGTCGAAAGACAATTATAAATTAAATTAAATTAAATTAGGGAACGAAGAAAATATTTTTTTATTATAGACAATAGGATCAGCCGGGATTTGATCCCGGGTTCGAATCCCGGCTGATCCTTTTGTCTATAATAAAAATCTTTCTTCGTTCCCTAATTTAAGTAGATACATTAATTAAAATTTATAGATAGAGTCGATCCTATGCGGACACTTTTTTAACGTTTTTTTTGTCAATAATATTTGGCACTGACATATAAGTAATATCTGGGCTTATAATATGTCAAACAGATTAGGGCATTATCAATTCTAAATCCCGCCCTGCTGGTATTTGAACTCCATCAGGGGCTAGGTAACTCAGGGACGTAGACCCGGTCGTTAGCTAATAAACATATAAATAAATAGAAATAGCTACTAAACAAACAGCATATCCACTTAGGCTTTTAACCTATAGTAGAAATCTGAAGTTTTAGTGGCTATATTATGACCCTAACTATATCTAGAATTACTAGACTCTCTCTCTCTCTATATATATATAATGGTAATTGTCAGTGGCATAAAATGTCTATCTATAGATTTCTGCCATCGATGTCGGTTTAAAAATAATGTCCGCAACATGAATGTAGCCGCTATTAATGCAACTATAAATAAGGGCGAGTGAAGTGCAGGGCGGGCGGCCCTTGCTTCTTCTCATAAATGTTGTCGCATGATGGACTGATATCTATCTCTTCTCGATTTTGGGATGAGTCGCTGATGTATTTGGAACAAGGGCTGTGCTCAAATTAAGCCATCTATTCAGTCTCCAAAAAAGTTCCCCCTATCTCTTATATTTATTCTCGTTGACAAATTATGACCTCAAGAATGGACATCCGAGTTGAATTATTTTCATATCATCGAACCAATCATCTTTTTTTGATTAAGATTCCGTAGAATAGCCGTACGGAACCCTACGTCAATGTCTGTCTGAGTATTGTAGCTCATAAACTAAATCGGATAAAAACTTGAAATTTACTACAAGTTATTGAGTTATTCTAATTGTAATTAAAAATATCTCTTGACTTTTTTACGTATCTTGAAAAGTGACTGAATTATTTCAATAAAGTATAAAAGTATACTTTAAGTGTAAAAATATTTTATTTTCACTTACAGATAATTGTTCTTTATTACTTTATCCAATGCGAAGCATGGGTAAAGTATTGTAATCGGTCTCGCGGCAAGCGCGACTTCAAAGGGTCCTCAGGTAAAGACTACGGAACCCATAGACTCAATAAGGTCACAAATTGTAGTATTCAATTAGATTGAATTTTAGCACATGACGGTTTTGCCAAAAATTACATCGGATCTCGCCGAGAGGCCTAAAAGTGCCATTTATTTTGGAAGTGCGTGCGGATGGATGGATGGATGGATGTTATCGTTTTTTTCGTCCACGATTTTTTCCACACCGTTGCACCGATTGAAATGAAATTGAAAACCTACCATTATTTTAACAAAATGAAGCGCTGATTATTTTTTGGTACATATCGGCCTACAAACATTAGTACTTTATTTGAGTACTTTTTTAGTTTTTTTTAAATATCTTGAAAATGACTTAACCAATTTTGATGAAATTTAATATCCTAATTAAATACCTTGGGACCACAAAAAAGGTTAAATAAAGTTTTTAATAAAATTATATTTTAAAGTGCTTTACTCAGAGTAAGATAGTACTTTTTTTAATTCTTTAAAAAATAAAGGAATAAACATATTAATAATTAAAATGAATTTGGATAAAGTTTAGCAACGATCCATTGCAGTTTATTTTACTAGAAAACAGTTCAAAAAGACAAAATATATTTTTTATTATAAAATAAAGCACCATTAATAAAAAAAAAACAGTGGCGTATCATTTTTTTAATTCATTCAAAATAATCAGTGTAAAATTAATTGGAACGCCAGTGGCTAAAATTGAAAATTCGTTTGTTTTTTACCAAAGATGTGTCTCTACACCTAATGTACACTCTCCCAAGTTTTATAAAAATATTAATATATATATATATATAGTTTCCGAGAAAAAAATAAAACATTTTTCAAAAAAAATCTTTATCACACTGTATTTAAAAAATAAACCAAAAACGGACTTATTTTTAACCGACTTCAAAAAAGGAGGAGGTTCTCTATTCGACTGAATGTTTTTTTTTTTGTGCCTATGTTACCTCATATCTCCGCCAATTGTCAACCGATTTTGAAAATTGAAATTGGAGGGTATGCTCGCTTATAGGTATAGTTTGTTTGGCACCGACTTCAAAAAGTAATTTCATGTTAATATTTCGTCGTTTAGTTGTAACTAAATAAGATAATAATTATTTTATACCTTTTAGTGTATTTTATTTGTTGCATTTAATTTTTTGAAGTCGGTTTTTATTTTTTTCTTAAAAATTATTTTTATATGAACCAAAATCATGCATCTCTCTTATATTGATATTCAATTATGAAAAATCCTGTATTTAGTATTATTTTTTCCACAAATCAAAAATGTTATTAAAATGTATTTAATCAAATGATTATTTTGAGGAGATTCGGATTTTATGTATAGTCAAAAATAATAGAGAGAATGATCTATTTTCTTTTAGGGTTTTTTTTTTGGCTTTTCGGCCTTTCTAGCCATAAGCCATTTACGATACTATTTATTATTTTTAAATTTGTCCCTACCCCGGGGTCAGATTTTAGCCGGATGCCCCGAGTCGGATTCGAACCCGGGTCCACTTGATTAGCAGGATGACACGCTACCGCGTAGCCTATCTGACCCCGCTCTTTTAGGGTTAAAGTATAGCGAAAAATTATTTGAAAAATTTTTGTTTGCGAAAAATTATATTTTTAAAATAGTTTTGTATTTTTGAACTGAAAAATCTGTAGCTAGAAAACCTAAATAAAATCTAATCAGTTGGAAATACAAACACTTTAGCACAAGAATGAATTTTCTATTCGACTTTTCATTTTATTAAGTTGTCCTGAGCACCTATTTGAATCAGATCTCTGTTCCTTTAAAGCTAAGGCATTGCTAGGATCTTAAATAACAGACCTAGTAGTAGAGACGAATTTTATAATTTCTATTATTTTAGAAACGGCCTTTTGACTAATCTAAGTAAGAAAATATTAAATCGAAATTAATATTATTAGATTTATAAATATATTTATTATTTAAATTTATTAATTTATTGATACTGCAAACGAAGTATCGAGTTTTGAAAAAATTTCACTTTTTTTTCAAATTAAAAGTTTGAAAAATTTTACTCGATTTCAATCATAAAATTCACAATACACGGCCTTTCATGGAAAATAAATGCCTGTGAAAAAAACAAGTCTCGCTTTTAGTTTTAGACTCTTGAGGAAGATCTTTGATTCTCAAGATAAAATTTTCAAAAAATAATTAATTTTCATTAGTTATTTGTTAAAAATTGTACAATTAACAAAGTAATTTTGAATTAATCTTGTTTTCAAAAAAAAAAAAAAAAATAATAAAAAAAAATGGTGAAATCTTAATGCCCTAAGAGAAGATATTCACCTCGATTGCATAGTCATTTATTTGAATTTACGCTTTAGACAAGAAAATAAATTTAAAAAATTTGGTAACGCACAGACTAACAGACATTTTGACAAAACAATTATTATTTCAAAAAATATAATTTTTTCGATGTTCACTTATTAAAACTTTTTTGTAGAGTGAAAAGCCCTGGTTTCGCTCAATTTTTTTTAATCAAAATAGTTTCAGCCGTTTTTGAGATATTTCGAAAAAAAAGAAGAAAAAAAAACACTTTTTTTCATGCCAATTATTTTATTAATAATTTTATTTTCATAACAATTATTATTTCAAAAAATATAATTTTTTCGATGTTCACTTATTAAAACTTTTTTGTAGAGTGAAAAGCCCTGGTTTCGCTCAATTTTTTTAATCAAAATAGTTTCAGCCGTTTTTGAGATATTTCGAAAAAAGAAGAAAAAAAAACACTTTTTTCATGCCAATTATTTTATTAACAATTTTATTTTCATAACAATTATTATTTCAAAAAACATAATTTTTCGATGTTCACTTATTAAAACTTTTTTGTAGAGTGAAAAGCCCTGGTTTCGCTCAATTTTTTTTAATCAAAATAGTTTCAGCCGTTTTTGAGATATTTCGAAAAAAAAGAAGAAAAAAAAAACACTTTTTTCATGCCTGTATGGTAAAGTAAAATAATGTCTCTTGTTCTATTCTACAAAACCCACTAGTGAATTTTAAATCAATAAATAATTAAACAAAGTAAAAATGACTGAAAATACTATTATTAATATATAATAATATAAATCAAAAACAAGCGAAAATGAGAATTTAATTTAATTTAATTATCAATGAAACAAAAAATAAAAGCAGAAATAATAATGCATTTATGTTGTTAAAACAATTTCGCCCTATTTAATAATGTGCATATAACAAAAACATAATTAATTCAATGTACCTAGTATAATCATAAATGATGGATTTACAAATTAACCATCGAATAATAAATTAAAATAATAATAATTGAACTTAATTGAATAAACGTTCCATCACACCCACACATACACATACACATACATACAGACGTACACATTACAATGGCCCCTAGATTTGTTGTCGGTAATTTCAGTGATGCTGTCTTAAGGTAGCTGATAGAAATAATCCAAAAAAGTACTATTTACATTTATTTCGACGTGCTCGACTTTTCGATCACTCTGTAGAAAAAATATAGTAGGTACCTATTCTTGTAGTCAAATTTTAAATGCTTTTTGAAAATAATTTTTATTTTTATTTTTATAGAGAAAAGTTTGGGGATTTAACAAAATGAAATGTTTTTAATTTTTATATTAATTTCATTTAAAAGGAAAAAATTTGAGTAAACAAAAAACACTCGTCATGGTTGGCAAAGAAGAAGGAGGCTTGAGGGGACCGAAACGGGGTCGTATCATGAAGTTATATAGCCTAGAACCTTTCTCAATAAACGGGCTATTTAATGCAAAAATAATTTTTAAAAATGGATTAGTATTTCCTGAGATTAGCCTGCACAAACCAACTGACCAACCAACCAATCAACCAACTACAAACTCTCTAGCTTTATACAGAGGGGTCCAAAAAAATGTATCCACTGTTTAAAAGTCCATAACTTTTAAACTAATTGATGAAGTTGTCTCATTTTTGGTGAAAGTGTAGCTTAAAGTCCAACTTAAAGATATCACTGTAGGTGTTCGAAATGGTCACCATTAACATCCACACACAAAGGATGGCGCCGAACTGCAGCACGAACTACTGACTGCAACGTGTTCAGTTGGATATTTGCACATGAATGTACGATGGATTCTCGAAGTTCATCCAATGTGCGTGGCTTTTGTCGAGAAACGACTCCTTTAGTGTTCCCCACAGGTAAAAGTCCAATCTGCAAACGATCTGGGTCGTCCTCGTTCATTGCGTGTAGCATTCGTGGAATGTAGCACTTCCACTTTGCTGTCTTCAAAATTCGCCGAACACTTGAGCGACTCACTCCAGTTTCACGGGCACACTGTCTCACAGACTTCTGTGGTGAGCGAGTGAATTGTTGTAACACACGACAGGAGTTAGCTGGACTTGTTACTGTTACAGGTCGTCCAGATCGTTGTTTGTGTGCATCTTTAACACAGCCTTCGGCTTCAAATTTGTCTCGAATGCGACGAATCGTTAAACGTGTCGGTGGTTCTGTTTGATACACATTTCGCCATTGCCGTTGAACCTCATTAATGTTTTCGTACTTAAAATACCACTTCAAAACTGACTTCCTTTCATCGAATGTAAGCCTTGCGCCAGCCATGTTTACTCGAGTAACTAGGTGCAACTAAGAACAAAACACTGACTATCTGGCGACTGTCATCTGACAAAACAAAACAACGCAATACAACGCTTGTGTGGCGATTGCCGGAACTACAAACTATTACACTACCAAAGATGAGACAACTCCGTCAATTAGTTTGCAAGTTATGGACTTTTAAACAGTGGATACATTTTTTTGGACCCCTCTGTATATTAGTATAGATATTTTTATTTTGATAATAATAATTAATATCTCTTAAAATATAAATTTTTCAATGTTCATTATATAAGGTTTTATTGAAGAACAAAAGGTCGTGAATGCGCTCAATTTTTTTTCTCCATCAAAATAGTTTTAGCCATATTCGAAAATACAAGACGAAAAAGAATGCAAATTACAATACTTCATACCATGCTTATCTATGTATAATAAATAAACTTATTTCTTAAATTATTTTTATTTATTTATTTATTTTCTAATTTTAATGAAATAATATAGGAATACAATTTCTATTTACAACATTTTTTTCGATTAATTAATTAATTAATTAATTATGTATAATTATCTAATTATAACTAATTTTATATAATTAAATTTATATTAGTTAAATCCTACAGATTCATTTATCCATTTAATCTAATTTTTATTAAAATATATTGATTTTCATTTCGGGTAGATTTTTTTTATAAAATTTAAAAAAATAATAATAAACTTTTTCAATCGTCCGGAAAGGGTGTAAGAGCAATTCAGTGTACTTAAGCCATCCATCCCCTCTATAATTAAGCCGCCTGTTGGTTTGAGGTGTCCTAATTTCGATAGGGTGTTGGTTTGTGGTCTGGAAACCTGAGGCCGGTTTGAGGGCTCGTCAGGCATCTGCAAGGGACAGCCAGCCAACCCAAGAGCCCTCCAGATCAACCTGCGCGTCCAATTAAGAACCTTCAGGGTGCTCCTGGACATCCATCTTAGGGTCCTTAACATCCTTAACAAGGCCTCCTGCCCCCTCTGAGGGACAGGGAGAGTTTGCTTACCATTCACGCCCTATGTGGGCGATATTGCCACTTCTATACCGATCCAATATTATAATATTTACTAATAAGTATGACCGTGATAGCAACGATCATACACTGAAAAAACAATTTCTTTATAATAAATATATTGATAGAGTTGAGCATTTTTAATGAGCTCTTATTAATTTCAAAGATATTTGATTAATAATCAAGATATATCGAAATCATCCCGTTAGGACCAAATTTTTAGGTATTTAATCCAAATATATTATATAGTCGAGTGATCTATTTTATTCTATTAGATTACTCTTTAATATCTAATTAATGTCTTGTTATCATAAAACGACTTAGATTTTTGCAAATAGAAATATCTTAATAATTAAGATATTTTTAAAAAAAAATTAACAAAAATTTTGTTTACATTATGAATTGTTTTTTTTTTTTTTTTTTAAGTTTTAAAACCCACTATAAGATTATAAGAAATAATTAATATATATTAAAATTATGGTGAAGATTACCTTTATAGAAAGAGAGAGGGGGAGGAAGAGGATGGATCCAATCGATTTGATTGGGGAATAATGGAATTAAAATAATTATCGGAAAAGAGGTTTTTTTATCTAATTAGATTTTTCCTCTTATTAAAAACAAGGGATCTGAAGATGAATAAGGACACTCGATGGTGGAGAAGTTATCTCCGAAATCGAAGCAAAATACAATGCATACATTATTAATGTAAAATAATTGGTTTAATAAAATTTATAAAAAAAAGATTACCTTATGAGGACGACTCGATGGTGGAGAAGTATTCTCCGGAATCGAAGCAAAAATACAATGTATACATTAATTAATGTAAAATAATTGGTTTAATAAAATTTATAATAAAAAAAAAAAGATTACCTTATAGGGGGATTGGGAATCGAGGAGGAATAATGGAATTGGAATAATTAGCGGAAAAGAGGTTTTTTATTTAATTGGTTTTTTCCTCTTATTAAAAACAAGGACTAAAAGGATGAGCAAGGACACTCGATGGTGGAGAAGTAATCTCCAAAGTTGAAGCTCAAATACAATGTATACATTGATGTAAAATAATTGGTTTAATAAAACAATTAAAAAAAAAGTTAACCTTATAGGGGCAAAGAGTTTATTTCGTCAATTTTTCCTCTTATTACAAACACGGACTAAAAACATTATCGCAAGCGCCCGAGAAGATCAAGGACAGTCGATGGTGGGGAAGTAATCTCCGAAGTCGAAGCTCAAATAAAATGTATACGTTAATCCATGTAAAATAATTGATTCAATAAAATTTATTATTATTATGATTATTATAGATTATTATTATTAATATAGAAAATTAAAATATTTTTTTTTATTAATTCAACCAAATGAATTATCAAATTACATAGTTAAATGACATAGGCTTGAATATTTTTTTATTATAAATAAAAAATATTCAAGTTTACATCATTTCTTGTCGTAATTACATATTATTTCATTTAAATACCCAACAATTAAATTTAACTATTCCACTATTTTACTCAAATAACAATATTTTCATAATTTACTTATTAGTTCTTGGTTCAAATAACGGCATCTTAACTATTAATATATCTAGAGTTGCTCAAAAAATATGAGAATACTTAAAATACGTATTTCATTTATTCATATTGAATAGAGATCGATTTCGCGATAATTAACTTCACCATCTATTCATATCAAATATAATTTCTTAACTATAAACATATCGTTTTTTCAGTGTATCCCACTTTTTTTTATAAAAATAATAAACTAATTTTAAAGATATGTTAAATTAAGTATTTGAGTTAAATACTAGCAATTAACTTATTAATTAATTGATTATTACTTATAACTTAATAGTTGTTTTTTTTTTTCCCCTCCCTGGCCTTGCTCATAACAAAGCATTTGGCCAACTCTATAGTATTAAAAAATTTATTTTTACCCCTTAACAAGGACCAATATGACACCAGAGCGGCGCCCCCACAGCACAGCAATAGGAGTACCCGCGGCACACGCCGCCCGGGCCACAAAAAAGTTCCTGCCTTGATCCTTAGTATAAAAACTGAGGCCTAAGATGTAAAAGGTCTCAGAAGATCATTGTCGAAGACTATGAATAAGTTTGAAATGTCTTTAAGGGATTCATAATAAGTAATGATTAAATGAGATATGGAGTAGTATGTCAAGTGTTATTCCAAAACCATCCAATAGACAAAATATGCCCTATTATTATCTTGGTAATGTCCGATTTAACATTTGTATAATGGAGAAGAATTGTCATTCGTGTTGGTAGCAAAATTTTTTCTTTGGTAATATCAGTGTAAAATGTGTCTATTTTGATCTTATATCTATCACAGTTCAAATATATATGATCAATATCCCCAATATTTTCACCACCACACACGCAAAATGGAGTATCCCTGACTCCCAGTCTATGTAGGTGAGACGGTGTGGGAGCATGACCGCTACGAAGGCGAAATATCAGTGTGGACAGATTTTTAAAATAATGGTTGTATATGAACCATGGTGTATGGGGAATTATAGGAACTATTTTAAAGAGATGGCCTCCTTTGGTCTTACTGCTCTCTGCCCAATGTTGTTGCCATTTTGAAAGAGATTTATTTTTAATGATGTTATAGATGTCAGAAATAGGGAGAGCAATGTTTAAAAACTCCCCATCCACCCTGGCTAGATTAGCAAGTTGGTCTGCTTGTTCGTTACCATTTATCCCTGCGTGCCCCGGAATCCAAGTAAAGGAAATTTTTTTGTTGACATTTTCCAACTTAAAAATTTGATTAATGATATTTATAATAATTGGGGATGGATTTCTATTTTTATGGAGCCCCTTCATAGCTTCCATTACACTCAGAGAATCCGTACACACTAGAAATTCACCTCCCGGAAAGGTTTGAATATACTTTAGAGCCTCAAAAATAGACAAAGCTTCAGCTGTAAAGATAGATGTTTCTTTGGGGAATTTTAATTTTTTTGATATCATACCATTACTACTCCTCAATAAGAAAAGCACCTCCAACAAATAATGAATCATTACTTTTAGATCCATCTGTGAGATGATTAAATGATTAGTGAAATCACTGGCTATGAAATTCTTAAAAATAAGATTAATAAAGGAGTACCTTTTCATAGGTTGAACATGTGGAAACTGATACGATGAAAATAAGAACGAAAGTCACCAGAAAAGTAAATATAGAGGGAGATTTATAAATCTGATATGCCTCGTCCTGTTATTGATTCAAGACACGATGAGAGCATGTTTCTATTGGTGTAATGGTTGGCTTGGTGATCATTAGTTGTATTCATTCTGATAGAATTTAAAACCAACGAGTCACTCAGTCACTCAACTTAATAGTTATAAATTATAAAAAAGAGTAAATTTTATATCAAGGTGGGGGAAAATAATTGTTTTCGAAACCGAAATAAATAACTCTGAATTATTAAATGTTTAAGCTGAAGACAATATAAAAGAACTCGAAGAATTTATGTTTTAAATGTTTAAGAATTTTTGTTGTATTTTTTTGTTAGAAACAAAAACAGAAGCGAATTATCTATAGGTCCAATCAAGTGTAGTAAATCCCCCGATCACGTGAGAGGAATTTAAATTTAGGGCTTGAAACAAAGCAAAAAAAAACAAAAATAATATTGTATAATACTTAAAAAGATAAAACAGATTCAGAGAGACACGGACAAACAGACAGGCAGACAACCCTATCTAAAGAATTCCAGCTTGTTCACATTTTTATTAAATATATTATACGAAAATGTATGTATATTATACATTGTACATCTACCTACATACAAGTTTTATCCAGTGCGTGAATTAAATCACCTGATAAGGATCGTCTCAGTTGCGCTATTTGGATATTAAAGGGAATATTAAAACATGCAAATTTTTATTACCTATAGGGCGTTAAATATAATAATAATTCGCCAAATCAATTTAGATTTTTATAGTATGATAAAAAAAATCTCATGTTTTTTTTCTTTATATAGCTAGCTTTTAAAAATCACTTTTACAGAAGTGTTGATGAAATATGATTAAATAATAAAATTATATTTTATTATTATATTACTACATATTATCAGATTTCAAAAAATAATGAAACAAAATTATGAATTATTTCAAAATTATACATACGGGGGTATTCCACGTCAAATCGGACGGTTTTAAAAATTTTAATTTTTGATTCACTCCATTTTTTGATATTTTTGGTACCCATCAAAAAACTCTACCGGGCAAATTTTGAAATTTTTTTGATCACCGGTTTTTAAAAGATATCGAATTTCGGTTTTTCGCTGATACTTCTTCAAAAAATGGTCCAAATTCAAAAAAAAAAAAAATTGAAATTTAGAAAAAAAATACAAAATGATTATTTATAGTGTTTTTATATGCGATTTTTGAGTTTGAAAATTTTAATCTTGTTTTTGAAGCTCTGTATGTACTTACCTAATCTTCGATTTTTTTGATAATTTTTTATTTTAAACTTCTATTCATTGCAAAAATTTTAATATCGGGTTGATAGTAATCCTATGATAATTACTTTTTTTTTTGATTTTTGAAAATTTCGAAAAAAACTTTATTCGCTATTTACCATTATTAAAACCACTTTTTGGTATTGAGTTCTCTATTTTAGTTATTTTGAATTGATTTTTATACATTTTTATTGTTAACAGGTATTTTAAATAAATAATTAATATTTTAGTTTGTTGAAAGAAAATCAAAATCAAAAATCGAAAATCGAAAAAAAAAAATAGTAACTATCATAGGATCATTATGAACCCGGTCTTAAAATTTGTAGAATGAATAGAAGTTTAAAATAAAAAAATTATCAAAAAATCGAAGAGTGCATATGAGTAGTTTCAAAAACAAGATCAAAATTTTAAAACTCAAAAATCTCATATAAAAGCGCTTTAAATAATTTTTTTATTTTTTTCTTAAAAGTTATGTAAAAAACAAAAATTTCCAAAAAAAAAAAAAAAAAAAAAAACATTTTGAATTTGGATAATTTTTGAAGAAGAGTAGAGCGGAAAAACCGAAATTCGATATCTTTTAAATCGGTGATCAAAAAAATTTCAAAATTTACCAGGAAGAGTTTTTCGGCTCACTGCAAATACTTGACCGGAATTAATCTGATTCCTTCAGGGGAAGGCAATGGAAAACCACCCCGGTGAAAATTTTTCCCAGGAAAATTACAATTCATATAGTAGATTTTTTCAAAAACAGCTCCGATCAACATTTAAGTATAGTTGTAATTAATTATTTTTATAAGTTCACCTGGATCTAATTATTATCAGCAATTTAGGATTTTTAATTATAAATAAATAAATTTATAAATAATAATTCATTTTTTTTTAATTTGCAAGATTTAAAAATTTTTAAAAAATTGAAAGATTCCGTATATTGTGAGTATTTTAGTATTTAGGAATTTTTTTTCAAGCAAGTGGTTTAAGCTAAAATCTAAAACATGGCATAAATTCAGCTTAGCCATTCTATATAACAATTTTAATTTTTTTTTTTTTTTGATTTTCTACTACAAAGTTTAATAAGTTCTGACAATTTTTAGGAATACAAAGTTTTTCGCTACAAAACCAACTTTCTAAATAACCTTTTCTGCTCTTGAGTTATTGTGGCTATCAGATTCAAAATAGACACATTATGTTTTAAAATAAGGATTTAAGCTAAAATGTTAAAGACCAGTGAATAATTATTTTGATTAAGAAAAAACCTCTCAAATAAAGTTATTAGAGGCAAAACGATGTTTCGATTAAAAAAACTCTAATCCGTGATTTTCATTGAAATCGTAAAAGCCGTTTTCGAGAAACCGATTCTATATCTACAAGAATTGCTCATTTAATAGTTTAAGATTATTATATATTAAAATGAAACAAATTGTTCCAAATATACGATTTGATTGTTGCAAGGTGGTCACTTGTTTGTTTATTTGTTTGATATTGTTTCTTTTATAACACGACGAGATACACTTTCCCTTCCCTTTTTTTGATTTCTTTTCCTCATCTGATCAATTATTGATGTTGCTGCCCTTTTTTTTTATTTTTCTTAACCGAAAAAGCTGACCTAAACATCTAAAGGGTGACTTTTATTGGCCCATATGGATGAAAGAGAATGAAAGGGGTGCTGTGCTGATGTCTGCTTGCCTCTTTGCTATTGAACATATACGATACGTGTACACATGTTGTGTGTCTTGGAATTTTATGTGATTTATAACAACAACTCAACAAAAACATTGCTTTTTCAATTGATTTAACAAAACAAAATTGAATTGTTCGGGATTTATTTCGAATCCGGGTCATCTTTTAACAATGAACGTGTTTAGAGAAAATGAGATTTTTTTACAATTTCTGGAAATTATTAACAAACGATCCTATAATTTTGGGAACATCCAATTTTATAATGTAATACGGATGTATCAACGTTAAGGGTAAATAAATAAAAAACTCAAACTGTTATTAAAGCTTTAGACCTATTTTAAGGCATTCATCAGCTGGTAAGCCTGAAAATAGGCTGAAAGGTTTAAGTTTTTATATTTATTTGACCTCAAGACTGATTCATTCTTATCATATTAATAAATAGAATGTTCCGTCCGTAGAAGTCAAGCTTGAATCATTTGCCAATAGATGGCAGTGCAATTGATTGAATTATTTATTATATAGTCAGAGTAGGTTTACTGGGGTGGAGGGTCAGTGAGGTGGGGAGTGGTTGGAGAAGGAGGAGGGAGAGTGTTCAAGTGATAGGGGCGGGGGGGGGGGGGCAGGGGACGAAGCCCCTTGGCTAGCAAGGAGGACCTTTCAGCTAGTTACATTATAAAATAAAATATTTTCAAATTTATTGGGGCTAGTTTGTAAATAATTTATAGAAATTGGGCTTGAAATTTTTTATTTCTAGGGAAAATTGCATTTATCTTTAAGGATGTTCTAGATGTATTGGATTATTCAAAAAGAATGAGCCGATTTCATGAGACAATATTTTATTAACGAAAAGTAATACAAAACTCCAGCCAAGTCACAAGTATTCTACTTACAATCAAATTTTATTTCCTGTCTAACACGTGCTCAATATGGCCACTAAAATTTTATCAAGTCAAGGCTCCAAAAGGTCTACAATATTGTAAAATTATATTTTTTTAAGATATTAAATATTTTAATATTATATATATATTTTACTTTACCATACAGGGTATGGTCAAGTATTGTAATTGTGCATGAAAAAAATGTTTTTTTTTGTTCTTTTTTCGAAATATTTCAAAAAATGGCTGAAACTGTTTTGATTAAAAAAATTCAGTAAAACCATGGCATTTTGGTCTACAAAAAGCCCTATTAGCTGAACATCGAAAAAATTATATTTTTCGAGATAATAACTGTTTTGTCAAAATGTCTGTCAGTCTGTGCGTTACCAAATTTTTGTGGACGAGCTAGCTCAAAAACTAATGTGAATTCAAAACCAAATTTCACACGTTTGGTGGATTGAGATTAAGAGCTGATTGGAATTTGGTGCATATCGACCCAAAATTAAGGCGGGTTAAAAATTAAAAACCTAGGCCATTTGAGCAAACTGAACCAAATTTTGTATACATAATCAATGGACCCCCAGAAGTCTAAAAATGCAAAAACTAACCTCCCAAAATGGAGGGGGAGGTGGGGCCTTGGGTCAAAAAATGAAAATATCGCCCCTTGTACCAAACTGAGCCAAATTTTTTATACAAAATCCGTGGAACCCCAGAAATCTAAAAATGCAAAAACTAACCGCCCTAAATAAGGGGGAGGGTCCTAAAATGAAAATATACGCTCTTGTACCAAACTGAACCAAATTTTGTATACATAATCATTGGAACACCAGAAGACTAAAAATGCAAAAACTAACCTCTCAAAATGGAGGGGTCAAAAAATGAAAATATAGGCCCTTTACCTTGAACCAAACTCAACCAAATTTTGTATACATAATCCGTTATTAAATATTAAATATATGAGTGGCGAGGTTGTATGGTAAAGTCAAGTGGATGGCCACATCAGAACACGTCGGTTTATTTTTACTTAAGTTAAAAAAATTAAGTCAAAATATTTTTAACTCAAATATTTTTTATAAAAAATTGCTAAAATCATCAAAATGTACGAAAAACGTATTGACTCTTGAAAAAGCTTTCAATTTTTCTTCGAATAATCTAATGAATTTACAGCTTCATCAAGTTTTGATCCCTAAGCGAGACGAGTAATAAAACTGCAAGGCACGCCCCCTGGACCCCCAACCCACGAATCGCACCCTCACACTACACTCCCCCCCGACCCATCCAGCACCCCTACCCCGCAACCGCAGAACCCGTGCCAAACCCCTCCCCATACCACAGAACCCAAACTCACCCCCCACTCCAACCCACCACGACTCACCTGAAACTGCCACCAGCACCCCTAACCCTCACTCCCACCCACCTCGGGCCTCCAACCCACGGACCCCAACCTCACCCTCCACACCTAACCCACGCCACTCCACGAACCCACCCAGCACCCCACGCCCCCGCCACCCACCACTTCAACACTCTAACCTGTGCCCCGAACCTCGGACCCCCACCCCGCATTACCACCCCACTACGCCACTGGACCCCACCTGAACCCCCATCCACCAACCTCGCACCACCCCCGTGCCCCCACCCTACTCCGCCATGCTACACCTCACTCCACCGCCATTCCACTCCGCGCATCCCATGCCCTAACCCACCCCACTCACCCCCGCACCCAGTTTTTGCATTTCAGCCTTTAGTGACCCACATGATTATGTAAACAAAATTTGTCTGAGTTTGCTCCAAGAGCAGAATTTTCATTTTTTGACCCCCCCATTTTAGGTGGTTAGTTTTTGCATTTTAGCTTCTAGAGTCCCACAGATTATGCATACAAAAGTGTCTTGTTGAGTTTATCCAAAGGCAAGATCTTCATTTTTGACCTCCTCTAGTGGTTAGTTTTTGACATTTTAGCCTCAGAGGTCCCATACACACTAGAGATGATTACAAAAATTTGATTGAGTTTTGTCTAAAGGGCAAGAATTTTCATTTTTGATCCCCCCCCATTTTGGTGGTTAGTTTTTGCATTTCTAGCTCTCTAGAGGCCCACAGATTATGGTATAAAATTTAGTTTAGTTAGCTCCAAGGCCAAGAATTTATATATTTTCTCCTTCCCCCCCTTTTTGGGTGATTTTATGAATTTTTTAAACAAAAGTTGGCAGAAATCTCATCCCCCACAACTTTGTCATTACAAAATTTCCAGAGTATGAGTTAATAGTTTGAGAGTTATATTGATAATTTTCTATTCAGTTCTCCTCCCTAAACCCCCTTTGGGGTCAAAATATCAAGAACGTTATATGAGACTAAAACATAAGTTAGAAGACCTCTGATACAACATATGAAATTCATAATAATCCTTCAGCCGTTTTGACGTAATCGTGAGCAACTTTTCACGGAAACCACTGAAACAGACGTACATGAACAGACATACAGACAGGAATTTTGTTGAGAGGTGTTTCGTTCATAACTTTGCTTGAAATGTGCAAACCAAAATTTGACGTGATTGGACCAATGTACAGACAAAACCTTAATTTATATATATAGATTATTATTAATTTATTTACAAATATGATCTTCAAATTATCGTAAATAATTAAGTATCTCATTAAATGACTAATTATAATAATGAATAAATAATTACAACTAGTTTTAAATGAAATGAACTGTTCATTTCAAAATTATTTAATTAGTTTATTGAAATAATTATAATATAATCGCTTAATGGGAAAAATATTTTTTTATTATGATTTTACTAAAACTGAAAAAAAAATATATTTTTCTTCACTAATCGATTTGATAAAAAAATGAAGCAAATTAATAATTAAATGTATTCAATCAATCAATAAATAATTTATGTATAAAACTCTTTATTTGATTTGTTTTTGTTCCTTTCAGTATATAAATGGTTAATGAATTTGTTTTTTTGTTAGAAACATTTTTTTTTTATTAAATATTACCTCTCCTAGACGAAGTTTTATCGAATTAAATGGAATAATAGTATTATTATTATTATTATAAAAGCTGCCTTATCGTTTTCGAGGGTGGAAAAATATCAAATGCTTTTTAGATAGAGAGAACTTTGCTCGCAATATTTTTTATGAGAGAGTATATATATATATATATATATAATATATATATATATATATATATACATTTTTACCCTTATCTCAGCCACTCTACTCTAAAAATGCCCTTTTTTTGAATATTTTATTAGATTATGTAGGGATATTTTGTTTTATGTAAATTTTATTATTATTAGCATTAGAGGAAAATCTTTAAGATTGTAATTTACCAAGTTAACGCTCTTTTTTTCTATATTTATGATAATGTTTCAAGAATATTTGAAGCGGCTTGTTAATGGACAGGTGACCCTTTATATTATCTAATTATGGTGGTTTCAGTGATTTTGTATTTGAAACAAAGACTGCCGATTTATGCGGATCTCTTCACATTATGGGCCAGATATCCTCAGTACGCTAGGCTAGGAGTTTGCAAAGTTATGAAAGGAAAGAGCTAAACCTGTCTCTGATAATAATTTAAAAATTATTTAAAAGCCATAAATATATTTATAGAAATAATCAAATTTAAAGTAATAATAAATTAATTAAGTTATAATATTAATTATAGCTTCATTAATTGAAGAAAAAATCACTCTCATTGATTTTAATCACTGGATTAATAACTTAGTCGTTTTTAATTTAAGGTACGATTCCAAGTTGGAATGTCCTCAATTTATTTATTTATTTATCTATGGTCATGTTATTTGTTAATGAGCATACATTTCTATTTTTTTTTTTTTTTTTTACTTGTTTATTATTTGTTAAATTATTGTAATTAATTTGTATTGATGTTTATTAATGTATTGTAGCTAGATTGTATTGATGTTTGGAGGACCTAGCCACCGAGGACTTGTGCCTCTAAGCAGGTCGAGGAATAAAGATTTATTTATTTATTATTTATTTATTTATTATTTATATTTGATCTAATTCATGTTAGAAAACGATTGATTTATCAAATAGGTACAAGGTACATACCATATATCATCATCATTGAGTATACAGTCCTAAGACTGGTTTGATGCAACAATCCGTCTCCACTCGACTCTGTCCCCCGCCAGCTGTTTAACCTCTCTAAATGTCTGGCATCCCATATCCCCAATTATTTGGTTGAAATATTCTAATCTGGTTCTTCCCCTTCCCTTTTCTTTCCCACCTCCCCCTCCAAGATATCCCTAAGCAGTCCCCCATGTCTCAGTGTGTGCCCCATCATCTGACCTCTTCTCTTCTTCAGACTCTTCCACAAGGTTCTTCTTTCTCCGATTCTTCCAGAACTTCTTCATTTGTAATTTTATCCATCCATTTGATATTCATCATTCTTCTGTAGCACCACATTTCGAAAGCCTCTAATCTCTTTCTCTCCTCTTCTCTAATTGTCCAGGTTTCACGCCCGTACATGACTATGCTCCATACATATGTCTTCAATAGCAACTTCCTGTTTGCTAAGCTATAGAACCATAAATACTGAAAACATCAAAATTCATTTTTTAATTCAAAAAATTGTAAAAGGGGCCTTCTTTAAATTACGACATCCAGTAAGGGGTGAAGGGGCATCTCAGATTTGTGACAAAATGTGACAAGAGGGCCCGGGACTCTTAAAAATTGTGATGTCACAAAAGTCAAATTTAAATTTTTTTTAAAATTTCAAATATAAATAATAAACAGGTGGTGCTCAATGAAAATGTGACTGAATGTGACACAGTGGGAGAGGGGTCAAAAATCTTGAAATTCGTGTGACGTAATATATGGACGGCCCCTAAATGCAATTACAATACTTTTATAGAAAACTTAGATACCAAGTATTTTCGATTTCCTTGTTAAATCCGGGTTCTCGTTAAATCAGGCGTCGTTATAAGCTGGTTCGACTGTATGTATATTTAAAACACTAATATAACATAATTCGTTAAAAAAATTATTTTTTTGTTTTTAATATCTTATAGTGTGTCGAAAATCCGGATTAATTGTGACCGGACCCTCTTTGTGCAATGTGCACAGCCAAAAAGCTTCTTGCCCGTATGTGTCCGTAAATGAGTAGGCAAAGTAGATTTTTGCGTAAACTTTTTGTGCAGTGTGGACAGCCAAACGGCTTCTCGCCAGTATGTGTTCAGATTTTCGAAAAGAGCCAAAAAAGTTCGTTTGAGTTCATAACAAAATTTGCTAAGACCGTTAAATAATTCACTTTAGTGGTTAAATAATTGGAGCAGATAAATAAAACCATTAATTAATATGAACTTTAAATGTATTTTAATGAAAGAATATACATACATATGTTATGTACAATATGTACATTCAACCTTTTACTTTACCATACAGGGTATTGTCAAGTATTGTAATCGTGCATGAAAAAAGTGTTTTTTTTTTCGAAATATCTCAAAAACGGCTGAAAGTATTTTGATTAAAAAAATTGAGCGAAACCATGGCATTTCGGTCTACAAAAAAGCTCTAATAAGTGAACAACGAAAAAAATTATATTTTTTGAGATAATTGTTTTATCATAATGTTTCTTATTTAGTTAGTCTGTGTGTTACCAAATTTGTGTGGACGAGCTAACTCAAAAACTAGTGTGAATATCGAAACCAAATTTGACACGTAGTTTTGGTCCATTGAAATTAAGGGCTGATTTTGGTGCATATCGACATAAAATTAAGGAGGGGTGGAGGGGGTTAACAATTAAAAATCTAGGCTATTTGAGTCAGCTCAACCAAATTTTGTATACATAATCAGTGGGACCCCAGAAGTCTAAAAATGCAAAACTAACCCTCCTCCCCTACATGACTATAAATAATTTTATTAAATATTAAATATAAGTGAGGGGCCAGGTTGTATGGTAAAGTCAAGTGGATGGCCACATTTGAACACGTCAGCTTATTTTTCACCGGAATTGAATCCGGATTATCGACGGTACAGATTTTTGACCTCTGGATTATCGACGCTCTATTCTAATTAGAAAATTTTTGTTTTGGATGTCGATCAATATGGATTAACGTCAAAAGAATTGGAATCCCTTCTTATTATCTATAATCTAATCATGGTGTTTCTTTAAAAATATATTCCTTTTGTAGCTAATATTATTATATTCAATCTTTTACTTCTTCCCTTTGAGAAGGATTTGATAAGTCATGCTCAGGGCAACAAGCGGGGGGCGGTATGTATGTATGTATGTATATACGGGCCTTCTAAATAAATCAAGCAGGCGAACCATTCCAGATTAATTTCACGTCAAAGCAATGTTTCGCATCGACCTCCTGTGAGCTCCAAGGGGGCCAGGGGTGCTGGGTGGGGGCTGTTTGAATCAAATTTGATTGATAGCGATCGACCAACTCCCTCAGGGCACAAATGTAATAATTTCCAATTTGTAAATTTATTTTTCTTCTTCTTCTTCTTGTTCAGGATTATAGAATAAAAAAGAAACAAGTTGAAGGCCAATCGGAACATCATTTTTCAATCGAAAATGGAAACCGAAACAAACAATAATTGCAAAGGCGCATTGAATTCTGATTGATCTTACGCGATACAAGTTGCTTTCTTAGTTTTTTCACTTCCGTTTAATCAAATATGGAAACATACCTAATAAAAGAGAAGAAATTTATCAAGTATCTAGACTCTAGAGATATTTATGTAATTAAATTCTTCGGTATATTTTTAATCTTTAATTTTTTTTAAATATCTTCTTTCTTATTTGATCCGGACTTTAAAATATCATTAATTTAGTTTTATGACTTTATTCTTTATATGGAGGTGACTCTAACCTACTTCTTCAGATTAGCAGGGCAAGAGATCTTTCTTATATATAAAAGTTCTTAGAACATGGCGGGCTTTAGATTTCGTTAAAAGCGATATATTAATATTATTTTTAATTTTAAATTCAGTATAATAAGATCACTTTTTATTTGAACCCACTATTAAATAAAATTTAATAAATGGGACAATAAAAGAGTGTCTTCTGCTGAAATAAACTGCATCGGATCGTTGCTAAACTTTATCCAAATTCATTTGAAATATTAATATGTTCTAGATAAAGTACTTTAAAATATAATTTTACTAAAAACTTTATTTAACCTTTTTGTGGGTCCCAAGGTACTTAATTAGGATATTAAATTTCATCAAAATTGGTTAAGTCATTTTCAAGATATTTAGAAAAAACTAAAAAAAGTACTGAAATAAAGTACTAATGTTTGTGGACCGATATGTACCAAAAACTAATCAGCGCTTCATTTTGTTAAAATACTGGTAGGTTTTCAATTTCAATTCATTCGGTGCAACGGTGTGGAAAAATTCGTGGACGAAAAAAACGATAACACACACATACATCCATCCATCCATCCATCCGCAAGCACTTCCAAAAAAAATGGCACTTTTTGGCCTCTCGGCGAGATCCCAGGTAATTTTTGGCAAAACCGTCACGTGCTAAAATTCAATCTCATTGAATACTTCAATTTGTGACCTTAATTGAGTCCATGGGTTCCGTAGTCTTTACCTGAGGACCCTTTGAAGTCGCGCTTGCCGCGAGAGCGATTCTAATACTTTTCTCCCATGCTTCGCATTGGATAAAGTAAAAATAATTTTTTTATTTATTTATAACGAAGCTATAGTTATAGGGCTTTGCCCTCTTCATCAGACTATTACATTTGATTCACTTTAATTAATGTATGATATGAAAGTGAATTTTACATGTGGGTTGGAGAAATATTGAATTATCATTTACTTACAGTGTTTCAGTTTTTGGCTGTATATGGCTGTATTGTTTTTCTTTGCGGATATTTTTAAGAAAAGGTTTTTCCATCAGAAGACACACTCTTTTTTGTCTCCATTAATTTATAAAAATTCTGCTACTCTCGGCAAAAAGAAGCTTTCAATTTAAATAAAAATTAAATGATTTTTTCGCCAACGTTTTGACTCGCTCCGGTCATCATCAAGGCACCGCTGTGTACAAAGTTTTGTATTTACTTGAAAATCTAAATAATATTAATATATACGGAGGTTCTTCTTTGAACCTTTAAAACCATGAGGATGAATATATCTTTCTAATAAATTTTGTTTTATCATTGAGGTTTTAAGGTTTAACCATCCGTTTTCAATAGAAAATACCTCTAATTAATTAAATTTCCTAAATTTAATATATATACTATATATGTTTGTCTAGATTAATTTGTAACAACGCTAAGAGAAATTTCTCAAAAAATCTCCCTCTTGCCTAGAATCGAACACGAACTCTTGAACTAAGGTCATGTCAGCACTAACCACTAGATTCAGTGAGCATTAATATTTATACCATGATTTCATATTACTAAAGCTATAAATTTTTGATTTAGACTTTGTGTCGAGATAATATTGTATTCATTTGAACTCGAATGAAAATGAAAAAACACCAATTGATTTTAAATTAAAAAACATTAAAAATATATTAATTAACGAGGCAAATTTGAAATATAATTGTCAGCTAGGATTTTAAACTGACAGCTCCAATTGATTTTCATTAACCAGGCAAATTTGAAATATAATTTTAATTTGCACTCGAATTTTGAAATGAAAGACTCAAATTCATTTTAAATTAAGAAACATTAAATATATTTTTGTAATTAATTAAATTAATTGAACCGCGTAAATTTGAATAATTTCCATGATTCAGCCTGCGAATTTTTTGCAGTTCATAAATCATTTCATTATTTTTGTTTTGAAAAGGAAAATGAAATTTAAATTTAAATTTTAAATTTAAATATATTCATAATTATTCCTCCCCCCCCCCCCGCCACTCAAAAATTAAAGAGGCGAAACTTTTAAGAGACGATGCATTTTCGGTAGTTTACGGGTATACATTTGGAGTGTGGTTTTTTTAAGAGGAATAAAATTTTGGACCGAGACGCTGCCCGCCAGGGCACAAGCGCGGAGGGCCTAGCGCTTCGAGCGCGTGCCGAAGGCACGCACGAAAAGCTCGCATAATAATATTTGTACTGAACTATTAGTGGGCTTTAAAATAAGATTAACCAATTAATTAATTAATAAAAAGAAATTAAAAATAAAAATTTAATTATATAGTACATTTTTATTGACACACACAAGTTATAATAATTAATTTAATTAATAAAAAACTAATCAAATTAAATTTACCCGAAGATGAGACCCTCGCAAAGATTGATTTATTGACCAAAAACCGCCTAATCCGTGACAACCGGAAAGCCACCCCTAAAATTTAATTTTTTTCATTCTGTATAAAAGGCAAAATTTTAATAATACTATTATTGAAAGCCATTTGTGTGTGCTCAATAAAATAATATTAAGTACAAGAATTGGTACTCATTTAATAGTAGGTATATACCGGGTGATTTTTTTATCTAGAGACAGTCCAATAACTCAAAAACAATGCATTATATGAAAAAAGTTTCAAATAAAAGTTTATTTATATCAGGGGGGAAACTAAACTACGCTATTGTTTGTCGAAAGTAGAACAAGCTTTCAAATGTATTTCAAGGTCAAATTTTGTTTTTTAAATGGAAACCTATATTTTTCTTTAAATATCTACAAAAGAATTGAAAAACTTTCATAAGTACTATTTTTTATACGACATCAAATAAATAAAATATTAAATCAATTAGATTTCAAAAAAATAATTTTAATAATTATTTTTAACAATTATTCAACTCAATTATCAAATAATAAATGATTAACTAATTAAATAAATAATTATTAAATCGAAAATTCATAACAATGAAAATCAGTGTTTAAAAATAATTTTAAAACTTCATTATTCACAAAATTAAGGGATTATTTTTTTCTACTTAATAGAGCTAAATTTGTATTTATTAACCGACTTTGAAAAAAGGAGGAGGTTATCAATTCAACGGAAAGACTGTTTTTTTTTTTGTGTTTGAACATTTATTTCTCTTTACCATGTGGGCCGATTTCAAAGATTTTTTTGCAATGGGTTCAGTCTAGTTCCAGATTGGTCCCAATTAAATTTCATTGGTATGGGAACTTTTTTGTTATGTATGTTCACGCATAACTTCTTTATTTATGGACCGATTTCAATCATTCGTCTTTTATTTGAAAGGGGGTAGCTTAAGGGTGGTCCCATTTTAATTTGGTCAGGTAATGATGATGTTTGTTAGTCGATTTATTTTTATTTATTTTAATCTATTCCTAGACGTTAAGGAATATTTTCCATGTCGCCAGGTCAAACAAAAAGCAGCCGAGAATTAAGTTAATTAGAGTAGAGAGAAATCCAGGAAGAGAGAGTATCTCTCTCTCACTCTCTCTGGAGAAGCTGTCGGGTTCAGTTGAGCTCGAATTTCAGCTGTTCATCGGGGGAAACAAAAGGCAAAAAATAATAATATCTTGAGCCAGCGTTTTTTTTTCTAGTTTTTTTGAAATATCCCATAAGGCGAGGAAGTAACAATATATATATGCTCACCAGGAGTGCATAAAGCTTTCCCTGGAACGCCAAAGCGCCCTTAGAGGCGGCAAATAACCCCTCTGGAGAACGGGGCTCTCATTTTATATATTATTTCAAAGGTTTTGAAAAAAAAAAAATACACAAACTCATAATCTCAACGTGAAATATAAATATTGTGTTAGATTTTTTGTTAAGTTGAATCTTTAATGTGTGTGTGTATTTTTTGAAATTTTTTTAAGAAATGTAAAGATTTTTGAAAACCCTAAACCAACCAACTGACAAGAGTAGGTATGTTAAAGAATTACCGTATGAAATAAAAAGATTTTTCGAAATATGTTTTTATATATGTTTGATTATATATTAAAAATATAAAATTATTGTGCTAAATTTATATAAAATTTATACTAGAGCGACATAAAAATAATTATTCTTTTAAGGATATATAGAAAACATAAACTTTATATAAATTTAACACAAAAATTTTATATTTTTAATATATTTTCAAAAATATATAAAAAACATATTTCGAAAATTCTATTTATTTCCATACTGGTAATTTTGCTCAGCTGAATCTATTAAAGATAGTTAATAATTAAAGGAATCGTAGGGATTGGACAAGACTTTAGATTAAATTCAATACAAGTTTTGATTAAATAGTGACCATGCATGTTCGTTGCTGATTTTGCAACAACTTGTTAGCTCATGTCTTAAAACATTTGTTGGATTTTTTTACTAAGAGAAAAACATTTCAAAAAACAGGAAATTTTTCTATCACAGTTCAACTTCAATCCATCAAATAACGCATACAATACTAAACCTTTTGAACAAAGTAATTGTTTTCTTGCTCAAAAAACTAAAAGAATCAAATTTTTTGAAGATTCAACTAGTTTTTTTGACAGGAAACAATTACTTTGTTTAAAAGGTTTATATTTTATGTTATTTGATAGATTGAATGAATTGTGATAGAAAAAGAATACTCTTTGGAAATGTTTTTTCTCTTAATAAAAAATCCAAACAAGTAAGTTTAATAAATGAGCCACTGAAGAAGTTGCAAAACAGCAACGAAACGTATGGCATATTTAATCAAAACATGTATTTAATTTAATTTAAAGTCTTGTCCAACTCCCTACGATTCCTTTAATTATTAATCATGGACACGAATAATGAAATATAGTTAATAATTTTTCTATAATACATATATAGTAATATAGGCTGTGGGAATTTATAAGCATTTTATAAGTACGCTTGTAAACTAAAAAAGCTGAAAAATTGATTACTGATGATTGCGGAGTCGGAAATTGGTGAAAATCAGCAGCCGGTAGAAATGCTTGTCATTGGTGAATAACAAATTATTCTTTATGCACCTAAGGGGCGTCCTAACTACGTGAGGCGTTGCAGGGGGAGCGGGAGAAGGTCGAGCTGAATATCATCCAATCTCACGTGGGGTCTCGGAAAATATCACGTATTTTTTCCGCAAGAAAGCAGCATAAAATTCCGAGAAAACTGGGTTCATTAAGTGATAATAATAATAATACTAGTCTTAACTAGTGTTAAATGAAAATAATTAAGTGAAATTCTGTTTTTAAATAAATCCAACGCAATCAACTACAGATTAACGTATTTAAACTAAAAATAGCATTTTGAAAAATCTCGCGTGAGAGGAAAGGAGTGGGGGGTCGAAAAATTGTCACGCCGTAGTTTAGAGGACGGGGCCTAAGGGAACGGAGAAAGTTAAATAATTCTGACTAATAAATCTACATATCTAGAAAATAATTTTATTATTTTTGAAAAAGCAAAAATTAAATTTTGCACCCAACAGTATTCGAACATGAATCTCTCTATATATTGGTAACTGGAAATTGCAGATACGCCAACTGGCAGTGAAAACATGAACTCACTCAATTGGGTCTTCTGACAGCTGATTGATTAGTGTTTAAATGACATGTAAACAAAAACCAAATCTATTTATTAAATAATATTCTGTGATTATGCATAAAATATTTGTGACAGCAACCCAATTGCGTTCTACCACATGGCTGCAACACCGTAGCCGAAGAATGGGTTAATCATCTACGCCACGGACTCCTGTCGAGGTGGCTCTAAAATGGAATGACATCTTTGCTTATGGCGTTTTTTTCTACAAAAGTATAATTACTTTGTTTTTAGATAAATTTACTAATAAATAAATAAATCAGCAAATTCTTATTAGGGTGGAAAATGATGTTGTTCACCGATCTGTCAATAGATGTCAAAATGATTGAATTGGCGCTATCTTATTAATTCTATATATCGTAATAGATGTTATCCCTATCGTTTATAAGTTCAAATCTTCATCCGTTATGAGTCCACCTTCAAAGTTTTACAACTAAATAAAATGGACGTCATAAATAATAATTATAAAATGTTTCAAACAAATATAATTTTCAAAATATTTTTCTAAGGCAGTTCAGGATTGTTTATCTATTTTTATAAGAAAATTATCAAATTTTTACCATCGAATCATTGATATATTAAATATTTATTCCGAAATTTGAAGTTGAGCGTCTGCCCCATTACCGAGAAATAAATTATTGAAAATTATCCATTTTTAACATGGAAGTAAATGGACCTAGCTTCTAAAAGGGCTATAACTTCTATACAAATTATACCATTTTCAACAAATTTATACAGATCAATAATTCTACTTTTATGAATCGAATGATTACATATTTCAATAGATTTGACAGTCTAGTTAATTAGTTATTCATAAATGTAAAAATAAAAAGTTATTTGCAACCAACAGAATATAACAAAAGCACTGGTGTAGAATTCCAACTCTATTTCTTGAAATTGTTTTTGTGTTAAATAAATGTTTTTATAATGAGAAAAATTTATCTCAATATTCTTATTATTAATATTATCAAAACAAAGATTTTTATTCGAAATTAACCTCATTATTTAATTTTTTTAAAAAAATTTAGTGTGTAGAAGTTATCACTCTGCAGAAATACAAAAGATTTTTTCGAAGATCAACCAGATAGATAAGCTGTCTCGAACTCCCTTAAATCAAAATATTTAATAAGTTCTAATTTTTACCACCAGAACAAAATACAAATCTTTGACTCTGACTGAGTGACTCTTGTCTTAGCTTATAACTTTAGCTCTGACAAATTTTATGGACTTTAATTCATAATATTTAATTAATTATAAAGCTATTAAGAGAGGAAAAAATGCTTCTACATGAGGATTTTTGTTAATACCTAATTATCCAATATTGTTGTAAATATATTAGGATAAGAATATTACTCACAACACAAATGAATCATAATAAATAATATGTACTTATAACGTTTTTTTTTATATTATATATAAAATCTGCATTTGAAAACATTAGCATTCACAATATCGAACGAGTTAAGTGGGGAAAAAAGGGCCGATAATGGAAAATGAATTTTCCCATTTTGAATAATAGAAATAGAAATGAATGCATTCGATTTCTTATCCGGCAAATGTCAATTAACCAGTTTTTTTTTGCTAATGTTTTATTCAAATTGGAAAATAATAAGCACACGAGAAGCGTGGGTGGGTTTGTCAACCACACACACATACATTTTCTAAATGTCCCTTTTCATTCATAGACGACTTAGAGTTATAATAAAAAGTATAAAACATAACATAATTAAGGTTTATCTTGTTCTAAGTCAAATAAAATTGACATTGATTTTTTTTTCCTCTTAGAGTTTCGGACATTGGGACAATACGGGATTAATGCCTGGAAGGTCACCGTTTCCAAATAGAGTGTCTCCTAATATGCCTATAAATCTTGTGTTTAAAGCTTGCTCCCAGGACATTTATGGTGTTTGTGTGTGTGCTTTGCAGCCGGGACTGGTCCTCGAGGAATCCCGCTTGCCAGCAGTTGAAAACTTTGCTTTGCCTTCTTCAGAGCGATTCTGCGTTAAGTTGGGCTCAAACGGAATAAATGATCGACTTAGAAATTTTGTAGGAATATATACATGAGCAGTAATCAGTTACAAGTAATTGAAATACAAAGTTCCAATTATTATTCATAAAGGTACTTAATTTGCATCAAGCAGAGTGCACCCTTGTTGATTTCCTCTTAAAAATCAACAATTTTGCTATTAGATATTGAAGAATATATGTAAAGATTAGCAAGAAATATTAAAGAATAAATTTCAGAATTTCTATTTTTGTAATCTTCTAAAAGCTATTTAAATATACATATATTATATTATATACTAGCTGACGACCGGGTCTTAAACCTGGCGTTACCTAGCCCCTGGCGGGGAGCGTCTCGTTCATACCAATTTACCTCAGCTTCTTAAGATAAATTTCATGTAAAGGGCCGTCCATAAATTACGTCACACTAAGGAGGAGGGGATATCTAAGATTGTGACAAAATGTGACAGGGGAGCCCGGGGATCTTAAAATTGTGATGTCACATAAATCAAATTAATTTTATTTTTAAATTTAAAAATATATAGTAGTAGTGAAAAATGTGTTAAATGATATGAATAAAAATAAAGTTAAGCTTAAAATATCTCTTTTAGTTGAGTTAAATTTATAAAAAAAATCTACAATTACCTATTAAATTATAGGGTATAAAAGTGATAGTGTGACGTCACAATATAGTGCGGAGTCAATGAAAATGTGACAGAATATGACACAGGGGAGGGGGGTCTAAAAATCTTGAAATTCTTTTATGGATAACCCCTAATTCGTCTACCAAAATTTCAATTTGCAGTTTATTTAACCTCAGCGCCACCAAGCAGTGAGTAAACAAACGACCCACTGCATCCTAATTGGAAATTTAAATAACTATATTTTTCCCTTTATTCAATTGATTTTGATGAAATGAATGAATGAACCTGCTTCTAATTCTAGAGAATCTATACACCAAAATCGCATCAAAATCCGTTATGTAGTTTTCACTTGATGCTCCCATAACTCCAAAACAGGCTACATTTTTATTATTTATAATTTTTAGTAAAAACTGAGTGGATATTGATGAGGCTGTCCAAAAAAGAAGATACATAATTTAAACTATAACTTTTTATTCATAAACCGACGTTTTGGAGGCTTATTCCCTCCTTCTTCAGGGTTTTGAGTGATTTTTAAAAACCCTGAAGAAGGAGGGAATAAGCCTCTAAAACGTCGGTTTATGAGTAAAAAGTATAGTTTAAATTATGTATCTCTTTTTGGACAGCTCGATAATATCACATCAATTCCTATCAGCCCGTCTCTAAGAAATTACTACAATCTTATTTAGTATAAATACCTTTTAAAGATATCAAATTCGAATTGACGATCTCACGATTCATAGCTAAGAGCTTGTAGAATGTTTACGGATATTCTGAGGTCATTCGAGGAATATTCCAATGCCCAGAATATTAATAGATTCTTTTTGTGATGGCTGGGATTATATAAGAAGATTTGGAAAATGAAATTTCGATTGATTAATTTCAAATAATTTGTGCCTAAAAATTTAAAAGACAATTCTATATTGCTATTAGAAATCAAAACCCTCTACCCGCTTTTTTTTTGTTATCAAGGATTCTCTACTAATGTCTTCTCAGATCGGATTGAGATCACATTAACCCGCCGAAATCAATAGAAATAAACTTTTAGGGCAAATAACAGATAAATGGCTTTTAGATCATATTTAGGCCCTTTTTATCAGAGAAATTCATCTAGACGATATGAGAATGAACAAGGGGTAATTTATTCTGAAGGCAAGTTATTTTGAATTGAAGCCACGTGATTAGAGAGAGATAGCACGTGGAGGGAATACAGAGAGAGCGTTTCGTTTGGCCTAATGACCCTATACGCCCTTCTAGTTACGCTCACTCACTCAGCAACCTGTAGCCTCCGTTGCCGAAATGAAAAATTGGCCCAAAAATTAGGAAAACAATTCGAAAAGAATTCATCAAAACACACACATATATTAATTTATTTATTAGTACTTGGAAAACAGACCTTCGATTAATAATTGTTTTGTTTTTAATCATTTTTTTTATTTATTCAACCACCTTATTATTTTAATTTTGTTTAGATTGATTCCTTGTCTTCGAAAATGGTATAGTCTTAAGATCCCGACTTAGGAAGACCTTCACCTATCGAGTTTCCTAATGAAATTAATATATTGATAATATAATGTATTAATAAACAAAACTTGATAGGGTCGACATCCAATTTCCCCGCATAGCTATTTTTAATAAAAAATTAAAGTTGTTAATTTTATTACAAAAATGTAGCTATCGAGTTTCCGGATAAATATATTACCAATCAATTTTCCGTCCATAAGTCCAGGTAGATAGGGTATCAACAGGTAACTTCGAATTAGTATTTTGTAGTTATAAAGTTTTCATTATTTTTATACTATATGAAAATGTAGATAATTAAAAATAAATAAATTAGATAAAATAGCTATGCAGTGGAATTGGATGTCGACCCTATCAAGTTTTGTTTAATAATACATTATATTATCAAAATATTAATTTCATTAGGAAACTCGATAGGTGAACGTTGAAGTAAGTCGGGATCTTGTACTATTAATAAAGTTAGTTTTATGAAAATCGTTCAAGTCGTTTTTGAGATAAATATATATATCTAAATGTTTAATGACACACCCACCTATGAATAACTAATTTAATTAAGAAAAAAACAATCAAATTAAATTTGTCCAAAGATGAGACCCTCACAGATTGATTTCCCAACCCGGAAAGCCCTAATCCGCGATTTTTAACGAAATCGTTAATTTATGGTCTCGGATATTAGTCTATATAACCTAAACCCTAAGTACATATTATCTTTCCGAAAACACTTGACTTAAAATAAATAATAAAATACCTGAATTCGGGGCAAAAATCTCATAAATTTATGAAATATTAGACTATTTTCTAATTAATAATAGAAATGTTAGTTCCTTACATTTTCTACGTATGCAACCCCGGAACTGCTAGGCCCGCCTGGCGGCGTCACTAGACATCCAAAAGTTTGGTTCCGAAATATCATTTTTACACTTTAATTAGTATCAGATATTGATTATGATATATTCTTGGAATACAAATTGTCAATTCTCAACCTAAAAACTATATACACATAAATAATACTAATCAGATATTAGTTTTTGGTGAAAGTTCACAATAGATCCCGTGACATCACATGGCAAATGAAAATCGTATATTCGTATCCCAAATTTTCACAGGTTTAGTTCTAAATCTCGGTTTGATTAGGTAGATAAAAAAAATGCATTCCCAACAAGTCCTATCCTATATGAGGTGGCTTTTAGGTGGCTAGTGTTTCCATGTGACGTCACAGGCTTTATTTGTTACTTTTACCTAGGTTTTTAGTACGATAACATTCATTACATCCCAGACTTTATCTGCACTTGAAGACGAATCAAAGGGTCGAAACGTCGTGGATTTTGATGAGCTTATCTAATTAAAATGTGTAATCTAAGTGAGGTGTTCTTAAACTTATATATTCGGAGGACCTCCTCTTGAACATCATTATATTTTTGCGAACCCCTATCCCAACCCTAAGAACATTTTACGCCATTCTTGAGACTTAATTCTGACTCACTAATCTGATATACGAAACTACGTATAATAAAATTGTGAACATTTTATCGTTGGTTAACTAAATAAATAGCTTTTGTGCAGTTATAGAGATGAACATTTTTATTAACATATAGAATAAAAAATATATGTGTAATCCTCATCCACATAAGCTCACGGGGAAGTGAAATTTCTTTAGACGTTAATGTTGTTGAAATAATTTAAATTTCCTAGCCAGTTATGGGAAAATAAAAAGTTGAAATAAAAGTCAACTTCTATTTGATACTTTATTTTGGGCAGAGCGTAATCGATATTTTATAACGTTTTGAGCGCTATACCGCTGCTCTTCATCAGTGTACGTCAACTGGAAAAGATTATTGTTGTTTTAAATTTTTGTTTAAACATTTATAATAAATTTTTTAAGGGTATGGCCCCTTAGCCAATTAATTAAATAAAATACGGCCCTACAAACACGGTTCTTTTTAAATATTCCTAATTTTAATAAATTTTATTTGTTATGAAACATTAGTGGGGTTTAAAATAATAATTTAAAGTTCCTATTTTAATAAATTTTATTTGTCATGAAATATTAGTGGGTCTTAAAAAATTATTTCCCCTCTATTGAGTCATTCCCCTTTATTGTAACAAAAAAAAATCAAACAAATATGTCGCTAAAGAAGTTTCAGTTCAAAAATATAAAATGAATAAAAATAATTAAATATTTACTAATTATTGTTTAGTTTTATGTAAATAACAACAAATACAAAAAGTCTTGACCATGTAGGAATTTTATTAAATGCGTTATCTGAGTAAAACCGAAAAGTTGGGGGTTGTAAAGTTGAAGCCCAAATTGTTTTGGGGATCCCACTAATGGGCTACGCGGAGTCGCGAGAGTCCGCGTACCTAAGTTCCAGAACCGGTGATCTAAATGGTTTACTTCTGATAAATTACTTAAATCCATAAAACTGTTTCTCAAAATCTCAACACCAAAAATATTCTAGATTAAATAATTATTTTTTTATAATGAAATAGAGGACACCCTCATTGATATTATCTTAAAAATGTACATCTATGTTTACCATAAAAACCGTTTAACCGTGTTTCTAATTGGTTTCTTTACTGATAAATTATTAAATCTTTAAAAGTGTTTCCCAAAGCCTCCAAAATTTCAACACCAAAAATATACTCGATTAAATATATTTTTTTAATCAAACAGAGGACAACATCATTAATTTTATCTTAAACATATATATGCTTATTATATATACAAAATGACAGCTCTATGTTTAAAAAAATTGCCCTACTTATTCGAAGTAATTTTTATTAGTCTAAAGCTGAGAATCCAATGTTTCTATGAAGATCGATGGGGGATCATTTCCGCAAAGAATTTAATTAGCCCTGAAACGAATCGCGTTGCGGATACGAACCGGCGTCTTAAGATACAAATGGCCTCCCCCCTGCCCCCCCCCCCCCCCACTGAGGAGATAGATTTGGCCTAGAGGCAAGCAAGGGTTGTTGGGACATCCATTTCATTAAGTGGTCTCACTTGTCCAAGGCTAAATATACAAAATTAAAATGGAGACAGCCAAAGTAGAAGAGATAGAGAGAAAAAAAACACAACATTTCCTGTCTCATTCTTTCATTTTGAAAAATACTCCTGGAATTAGTTTTAAGGATGCTCCTTTTCTTAATTAATTACCGACTTCGCTTTTTAATCAACCTTGACATATTCTGTATATATACAAATTATTCAAAAGTTGCTATTAAGAAAGGGAAATTCAAAAAAATATCAATCAATTCACGGAAATAACGTCAATTAGAATGTTTAATTTAAAGTACTAAAAGTAAACTGTTTTTAGGAAAGTTTATTATTGAAAAGATTTAGTTAGCTAAAAGTAGCAGAATTGATGATTCAATAGGAGAAATCAATGTTTGATTCAAATATACATATCGTCGCCTTAGAGTGTAAACCTGCTAACACAATTTTTTCTCATTTATGACATATTAATACCGTTCGAAGAAAAAGAGGAGCAGTATCGTCCAAATAAAACTGCTAGTTAAAATTACGATCGTAAGTTGTAGAAAAAAAATGTGAAAAATAGTTTTTTTCCTAAACAACAATATTAAATTTTGTTTGTTTTTTCTCTGCCCTGTAAAATTTCCTTGTTGTGAGTTAGCAGGTTTACACTCCTAAGATGATGATTTATAAATTTAATTTATTTGTTTGAGAGTATAGTTTCGAAGCTTTGACATTCATCATCAGTTATTCTAATTATAAATATTTTATCTGTTATTTCCTATAGGTTAAAATTCCGGATTGGATGTAATAGGTAAATTTGTTTTATTGTAATAATAAGCTAGTCTTTTTACAAAGGAAGTATCAAGCAAAAGAAAACCTCATTGAATTCTCCCTCTGTTGCATTGATTGAATCGGGATCAAAATTAAAATAATTTTTAATCATTTAAATATATAGATATATTGGATAAATATATGTATGCATATATTATTCAATATTGAATTTAATTATTCATTTATATAAATATAATTAAATAATTAATTAGTTAATTTATTACTAGATAACACTCGCTACTAATATAATAGGTTTATATTAATATTTTTTTTTATTTTTTTCCAAATTTCCATTTTAAATCGTCTGATTATAGAATAAAACTAGTAGTTATCAATCACTACTTATTACTCTGGTGTAGATAATTCAGAAATGTTCTGAGACACCAATATTGTTAAGGTATAGGTAGAAAATAAGCGTTTAATTCTTTTTATTTAGAAATATTGTATCTATTAGGTATTTCTCAAGGATTCAAGGATTTATAAGTGACCAGCTTACTATTACGATAAAACACCCACCCAATTAACCACACAATACACATTACCTACTCTTTTCATATGAAGTACACTACGGTACGAACGTCTATTTCAGGGTAATAAATCCCGAAATACATCCCAAATATCAGATATTAATTTAGAGCAAGTTTCAACATGAACTTCGTTTTTTTGGCGACTTATTTTTATCCACAGAACGGAAAAAGTGGTTGATTCTGAGATAAAAAAACAACAACAAAAAGACCTGTTTAGTACAAAAACGACGATACTATGAACAGCATCTTCATCATTGTAATTTTCCTTTGGAAATTTTCCACAGGGTTAATTTCCCATTTCCTTCCCCTGGATTTAGTCCAGGGTCTTGTATTAATGACAAAGATGACAATCATTCTGAGTAAGGAGAGATTCGATCCCGGGTAAACTCGATCTGTCCAATCTGGATCAAATTTTATAGAGTTATTTAATAGTGAAGACTATGAGAATTTAGTGCTGCAAAAATCAACTACCCATAATATGTGCGTGGGAGCGAAAGGGCAGGGGGTAAAATATTCAAATTCTAAACACTTTGTTCGATCAAATTTAATACACTTACCTACTCATTAGAACTCTACTAGATACTTTTTTGGAAGGTAATCAATTTTGGACACATAATAATCTCGAGACCGCCACTGATTTGGAGGACAAGCTCTCTGCACGCCCGAAACAGCTCGTAGCCAAATTATTAGACCAACAGTAGTATTTAAGATCGCTTAGCAAATTTTTCAAACATCCCAGCGTTTCCTTTAATGATAGGAACATATTTTCGATTTTTTGATACTATATCTTCCCTTCGGTCTTATCTTTGGACTTGGAAGGTTTATTTTCTTGGTGTTTTTGCTTGGTGCGGTGCTCTCTCTCTCTCTTCCTGTGTCAAATTCCCAGGGGGTGTTGAGACATCGACACCCCCGCACGACTTGCCCGGGCTCTTCCTTTTCACATCTTATTCAATTCAATATTCAAAGTTAAACAAGTTGGGCCATGCAAGAGACAAGCCCCGGCTGCTTCTCTCCCTTTGCTATTGGCCCCCGTCTAGACTAATACTAATACAATTGGCAACAACATGAGATCACCCGAAAATTGGGAGAAAGTTTTCTCTTCAAGGCCCTTTACATCAACTCCATTGAAATTCTTACGTTTGACCAGGCTTGCTTAATCTATCATCCTTCTTATGGTGTAAATACACTAATAGAGAAAACTGTCCGATAATGAGATTAAAATGGGCATGGCCACAAGTGCAGCTGAGTCCAATTGTTTTCAAATAAGCTAAGTCACGCCTACAAAGGAGTTCATTGGAAGAAAAAAATTGGCTCAAGAGACTTTTGAATTGAGATCTAATTTTGTTGTAAATAATAAATTAGAGACTAATTAACTAATATAATAATTTATAATTCTAATTTTTTATTTACAGCAAAATTAGATCTTTAAAAACAAAATATATTATATCAAATCATATTATTATAAATTATTTTATTCTTGAATGATGCATAAATATTTAAACTTTTTGAGGTGGAAATTGATATAAAATTTGGTGAAATGTTGAATCGACTAACTTGGGGTATTCAGAATACTTGTCTGTCCGTGAGAATGTTTTTAAAGAAATAAAACTAGTGAAGATGGATTCAGAAAAAACCCGAAATAGAGTATATCTAGTAGGTGTTTGTATATATTTTTTAAATTAATTGACGTTATAATAAAATATGAAAAAATGATTTGTTTTTTTTTGTTTTAAAATTAAAATAATGACCTCACAGTGTAGCCAATTTTGGCTTGAATTGCTAATTTTGATCTTCAGGAGCTTCGATTGAGGGGTAAAAAAACAACCCTTCTAACATATAATTAAAAATAATTAATCCATTCATATCTCGAATCTTATAAATGACAACCTCTTTGAAATTTTAAGCCTATATTGGCAATTTGAACTCTTATAAAATATTCTAGATCAGGGGTATCCAACCTTTTAGCTTACATGAGCCACATTTGAAGAAATAAAAACGTCGCGGGCCGCAGATATTTTTTTTAATGATATCGAGTGCAATTAGGGCGCCATGAAGATGCGGTCCCTATGAATCTCGAAATATCCATGCATTATCGAAGAGAAAGAGGATAATAGATCAAGTGAAAGAGTGAGAGGTGTTGAAGTTTTGAAGATTATAAGTGTCAGAAAATTGACAGGTAAAAAATTTATAAATAATGAATATGGAGTCAAAAACAGACCGAAATGGTGTTTATTTTTCCGGGAATCTTGAATTTTAGGCCCAGATTGAAATTTTAAAATTTGCACTCATTTTTCGAAAAATTTTCAGTAGATTTTCGGATTTCTTATTTTAGAGGGGAAAAAATATCAGGATAAATTGTATCAGATATAATGTATACACTTTCCAGAAATTACGTAATAAAGCTCAATATTTTAAGGATGTTTATGATTTATGTCGGGCCACAATCATTGAAGTGCTGGGCCGCGGGTCGGACAGCCATTTTCTAGATATAAGACTTTTCAGGTCCTTAGATCTGGTTTAATGAGAAATGCTATAGAATAATTTAATATTATTGAAATAAATAATCATTTACAAATCAAAAGCACATAATTTGCTAATTTTCTTGATAATAATATTATTTTGAAGAGTGAATTATGGCTACTTTAAATTTTAAAATGATGATTGAGATAATAAGGAAGGCTTGTGGATTATAAAAGGGAGAGAGAGTTGGCAGCACTGATGAGGGGAATAATTGAGGTTGTGGCGGATGTACTTGCGGGTGTGTACCTACGGCATGCGACAAGGAATCCGCTCACAAACCGAAATTCCGCGGCCCAAATACCCCAAACGTCAAAATCTCAAACCGATTTCAATTTTATGGCTATTTTATTTCTTTTTCTTTTATAAAGATAACAAAACGTCATCTCTGATTAGACTAAATATTATTTTACCCATACTTCTCTCCCCCTCGCTCTTTTACTACTACTTCCAAAAGTAAGTGCTTTCATTTCCCGTCTTGGATTGGATCACCAACAGGAAGTCTTTCATTTTAGATACAAATTAAACCCACCCAAAAAAACAAAACAACAACATTTGAATTGTTTATCCATTCTAATGGAGCCGATTGTATATTTATTTACGAGTGTACGTAAAAAAAAAAACATACATAAAATCTACTTGAATCCAATGAATTATGCATCAATGTTGCATCAATATATATTATGAAATAAAAATAATAATAATAAAATTAAATAAATTTGAATATTAATACATTAATTTTGTTTCATGGATTTTCATATTTTTTGTAGTTAATTCGTAAAGGCATAATAATTTTTTTAATATTACTTTTGTATATTGGTATAAATATATATTCGCTAGACTGATCCTATACTTCGCAGACAGGTCTGCCAATTTAGTTGTCTAAATATCAGGGGCTCTCATTTTACGAGGTGTAGCTATTAAATGACCTGACTGTGCATAGAAACTTTAAAGTCTATATTACTATATTGCAAGTTAAGTGCAATTTCTTCAATATGCGTGAGGAATTTTGTAACAACTTATCACAAAATGATGAATTATTGAAAAAAGTTCATATTTCATCGGAAAAGTACGAGTGATTATATCTTTATTTGTTATTTTGATGTTTTAATTTTAACTATGGCTGCTCTTATTCCATTATGGTTTACAATAGATTTTGTATACTACTAAAGCATTTTTGCCTATATTTGTAGGTATATGTGGTCCCCCCCCAGTGCCTGTGTGTCCGTCTCCCTAGAAATAACGAATCAAATAGCACCTACACTGTTTACTCTACGTCAAATACCTTTAGCAGCAAAGTTGTAGAGGATATAATTTTTGACATTTTCGCTTAAAATTTTTTTGAAAATAATCACTCAAAATGGAGGGGGAGGTGGCAAAAATGAAAATTCTAGCCCTTTAGACAAGTGTTCCGAAAAGTGTGTGCCGCGGCACACTGGTGTACCATGGTCATTAGTTGGTGTGGCGCGGAAAAATGTCAAGTTTTGTGAAGATAATACACATAGCTGAGAATTATGCGAGCAGCCTTATCAACGATTGCTCCAAATTTTGATCCCCTGTGCTCATTTACCTTGAACACAAGTTTGTGGAACACTGCTTTAGACCATACTCGACCAAATTTTGTATCCATATTCTCTGGCTCTAGAGAGCTAGTAATGGGGTGGAGAGTGACCGGAGGTTCGGGAGGAGGTCCGAAGAGGCTTGATGTGGTGGAGAGTGATCAGATGGGGGAGAAGGGGTTGAGTTTGAAGACAGGGTCAGTAGGGTGGAGAGTGGTTGGATGTGGAGGAAAGTATAGGGTTTAGGGAGCGGGTCCAGGGGCTTCCCTTGGCAAGCAAGAGGTCCACCTAAGGCGGGCGTAGCAGCTAGTATGATAATAAAATAATTATATACATACAGATTCATGTAAAACATCTGGTCACTTTGTATATATTTTTAAATTTATATATTTTACTACTCACTACACCTGGATTAAAAAGTTGAAAAAAGTTGTTCTTTAACTTACCTGAAACAAAAAGAAAAATTAAATTAGCATTTTTGTAAAGTGGTATAAGTAATACAAAAATTTAATTATATATACCATATTTAAACATTATATTATACAATTAAATGAGCAATTCTTGTATTATATCATATGCTTGTTGTGAGATTTTTGGCTCGAGAAATCGATCTATCAGGATCTCATTTTCATGCAACTTTAATCTGATGGATTTTTTCTTAATTAAAGTAATCATTTACACTTTTCGAACGTTAAGTTTCGGTTTTTAAAAGGTTTCCTTTCTCTTTTAGTATATGAAAAGAAACAATAAGCTGTGTCAGGTCATGTTTTTCCTTGGAGAGGTATTGTGAGCTGTTTGTGAGGTCATTTGTAACCGACTTATCATTTCGACAAATAATTTTATTATGCTGAAATTATTAATTGTTTTTATATTAATAAAAAAAACTGTAGATATGCATTTAATAGAATAAAAATAATCAAAATTTATATTAAACATATATAACAGGTTTCAATTTTGGATTTGATAGTTTTTTTTAATTAAACTAATTTTTAATAGACGGGTTGATTGAAAATGAATCATTTGGTTGAATCAAAAACAAAACATGTTGCTGTTTAAATAAACAATCATTAAAAACAAAAAAAAGAAGATACGGAGTGAAGTTGAATCTTCCAGGTACAATAAAAGTAGATATATCTTATTATAATTGTATATTGTATTATTGAACAATACGACTTCATCTATTGGTTAGTCTAATACACTTATTCCTGTCAAAGGGACGAAAGAGAAAAAGAGTATCCCTTTTAGGGATAGAGAAAGGGCGTAGATGCCTCCGGGCACACACAATGCATCAAATTAACAAATAAATGCACACAAAGGGCTCAGAACCGCCCTGTTCATAAGATCCGGGCCTGTACAGTTTTGAAATTGCACTAAAAAGAATAATTGTGGCTTGAGGGGTTACGGAGGGGGGAATCCCACAGTGAATAATCGAGGGATTCACTGGATGCTCAGCCCAAAGAGGGCGTCACTCAAATTCATACACTTTTTTTTAGTGCTCTTGATAATATTCTAATGATTAAAAGCACTGCGACGGATTCATCTATCTGGGTGTCAACCCTTAAATAAATGGGGTGTAAATATAATTGCTTATTATTATTTATATGGATCTATTAGAATATGGAGATTATTCATCATCATGAATGAATGGCAGCGAATAAAAATGAAACATTATCACTAGCTGCATCGATACAATCATATTGTTTTGATTCTGCATACAGATTACATAAATTTAATTTTTTTGATAAAATTAAAGTTTCCCAATCTACAATCAGCAATAGAGAAATTTACCATAAAGAAATCAATGAGGGTGTCTTCTACTTAATGCAAACATACATATACATTAATGAATATATATTTAATATCTTGGTTAGAGACTATAATTTCGATGGTCTGACCAACATTAGTCTTTTTAATTAGGAATATTCTATATATTTTCTAATTAAATTGAATATAGTTGAAATTGAATATTTACAACAAAATTGGATTTGTAATAGCCTAAGTATATTAATAAATATATTAATTGAAAATATTTGTTTTGACGAGAGTAGCTGAGTTGATGGTTTATAAGGAAAAATCAATGAGGTTATCATCAGCTTGATGCAGATGAACATATATACCTATATTAAATTAATTAATAAATATAGTTTTTTAATGGACCAGTTTACTATTACAACCAAACGAATTTGTTTATATCCAATTCAATATATACCTACACATTTATTATTTGTTAGAGACTTTTTTACCGAAGGTTTGTTATTTTAACCAATGAGAAATAAAACATTCTAGAAATTTAATGATAATCTAAAATTTTAATGGATAATTTTTTTTTTAATATCAGAAATTAGGAAGCTGAAATTTAGTAGTAATTTTAAATAGCTATAATATGACTTTTCGCGTTAATTGTTCCAAAAATTTATTGCTATCATAAGGAGAAATCAATGAGATTGTCTTCTACTTGATGCAAATAACATATACCTACCTACATATAATGAATATATAATATATATGATATATATCATTTGTTTGTTAGAGACTATAGTTTTGAAAGTCTAACCTTCATTATTAGTTTTTTTTTAATTATAAATATTCTATCTGTTATTCTTATTAAATTATATTTTATATTAAATAGAAATATTTATGCTTTATTATTGAAATTTCTAGATTTTAAGATATGGAAAATGAAATTTAATTTAAAATAAATAATTTGTTTGTGAAACCTGCCTAAGGGCACCCTAAATTGCGTGTGGGGATTTTGGCGATTTTTCTAACCCTCCTCCCCCTTGGTGAGATGCCGTGAAATTTGGCTCGACCTCCCTCCCTAATTTCAGATGAAATTTTTCAAAATGCGTATTTTTAGTGTAAAAACGTTAATCTGTGCTTGATTGCGTTGGATTTAATTAAAAAACATAATTTGCTTAAGACATTATTTTTATTTAAGACTAGTATTATTAATATTTTTATTATTACTTAATTTAATCCAGTTTTCTCTGAATTTACACTGTTTCTTGCGGAAAAAAGAATACGTAATATTTTCCGAGACCCCCCCCCATCTCCTAAACGCCTCACGTAATTTAGAGACGCCCCCCTTGGTAATTTATTTTTTTAATTTTATGTGCTCTAAATTTTATTTACTTTATTTTAAATTATATTTCAATTTAAAAACGTCGATTACAATTTTATTTTTAGTCATATGACTATTGTAATTTTGCATACTAAAATATAATTTATTTTCTACTTTTCAGTGCACTTAAAAAAAAAATCTTTAAGACGTAAGTGAACTACTTCTGCTTTTTCTTCAACGATGAAATCTATGTGTAGTACCTACTTCTTGTGTTCTTTACTACCTTGTGAGCTTCCCATCAAGAGATTATTCTAAAAAAAAAAATATCTTTAAAATAAAAGAAAATAATCCTCTTCTCGTTGATTCTTTTGTCTTGTAATCAGAATTCGGTTGAGAGTGAAGTGGGGCTTAAGAATCGTGGCCTCAAGCCCTTGATTGACGTCCATTCTACACAGACACACGCACACACACACAGACCCATCCATCTCTGCAAGAACAGCAGCCAAAGTGCCAACCAATGCCTCAATGCCTGCCTACCGCCCTTTTGCTTGCTTGCTTGCTCTCTTCTCTAATTTTACAAAAGACCTCCATTTGTGGGGGGAGGGGCAGGGGGCAGGGGGGCCCGCAAGCCTCTTTACTCATAGACCCTATTTTTCGGGTCATTGCTCACTCTCAACAAAACGTGATGGGGTTAAACTGGGTTCAGTTTCTAATGGGAGGCTCACATTCATTCACATATATGTGCCTGGAATTAGAATCAAAAATACAGACTTGACGTATTTAATTCCCCTTACAATTAGAATTTATCGGTGATTTTCCATTATAAATATAAGTCAAAATATTTCTATAAACTATAAATGTAACTAGAATTAGTCACGTGACATAAATAGTAGGTATTCCATAAATTGCAAATGCATTATTCAGGGTTGGAATTTTGGTGCCCCCCCCCCCCCCCACTCCCCCAATATTATACCTGAACTTAATATTAACAAGATCAAAAAATATAAATAGTATAATAAAATTTTATTATTTTGAATAGAACTTATTTAGGTTCACCCATATCTTTTTGACGATTTCAATCTTAAATAAAAGCTGTTAAAAACGCGGAAGAGAAACGGTGGCGCGCTCTATCGGTAGCGTAAAAGTGGAAATTTCGTTTTGTATAGGATTTCATCATAGAGTAATATAGAGTGAAAGGCTACCGTATATCAAAAAAGCGCTCTCTAGCGACTGCAGGGCGAAAACTCTTAGTTCTTAAGAGGTATCCAAAGATCATAGAACATTCAAAGCCTTTGTCATAGATACAAGATACATACACTTTATGTTATATATATGTATATAATAGCATTTTTTACTCTTGGTAATGCCACCAAAATTTGCCCGAATAGAGCAGTTTCCGCCATTTTATTGTCCAATGGTTTCGTCCTTGTCTCGCCAGAGAGCTCTGTAACTCGTATAAGCTAAAATACATTGGCCCCTTATGGATCCTTCCACTCTATATTACTCTATGGATTTCATTTTACCATGGATCATTTCAAGAATAATATCATTGCAAGCTGCGGAATACGTCCTCGAGGTGAGATCGCAAAACGTTTTCGAAACTCGCGTTTCACGAATTTCACAAATTCACCACAACGAAAATAGCACTTTACGGCGAACGCATATTCTTCCTTCTTGAAATGATTCATGTTAATGAAATCCCGAGGGGTGAACCGCGACCTAAAATTGTGTACACCTACTTCCACTTTCATTTCCAAGTAGAAGACAATAGATTATCTAATGAATTCTAATGTAATTCCAAAGACGGTGTACACCTAATTCCAATCGCGGTTCACCCCTCATGACATCCTATACAAAACGAAATTTCCACTTTTACGCTATCGATAAAGCGCGCCAGCGTTTCTTTTTCGCGATTTTAACAGATTTTATTTAAGATTGAAATAGTCAAAAAGATATGGGTGACCCTATACTTACTTACTATATAACCTAATTATATTATAGTAGATTTAATTCTTCGGATGATTATGTTGTTTATCAAAAGAGTAGTTTCAGCTGCAAATAGAGGGAGGGAGATGAGATATTCTCATTAAAAATGTCTATTATTCTTCTTTCATCCTTAACTTTTGTTTTGATAAAGATAATTGAACATAATATATTGGCATATTAGCAAGATGATCGCTATCTAAGTGCTCAAAACTTAAATAATATATAATGTTTATACATATTTGTAATAATTTTTCTCAATGTGCATACTGAAAAAAGAAACCCTATCGACGATACACAGATAGCTCTAACATACAACTCTCTCATATCTCATTCGTACCAAATGACTAGAGCATATTTTGTCCTGAATCATCTGTTCCAAATGAAACTTTTTTTTTAATTTTATGGAGAATTGTATTTTTTGTTCAATTTTATTTATTTATTTATTGATTTATCAAATTGTAATTTTTTGTTAAACATATTTTTTTCTCTCAAGGAAGATTCATATGAATGAGTGAGTTGTATTATTCAGATTTAACGAATACTATATATATTTATTTTCATCAAGTAGGAAACACCCTTTTTGATTTACTTTTATATTATATACCTATAGTTTTTTTCTAAAATCGAGTGGCAGATTCATTTATAGAACTTTTTACGGAATTGTTTACATGTGACGTCACAGTCCTTGTAATTCATTTTTAATATAGATTTTCTGATTTGCATATTCTTTCGTCTGGCTATACTCAGATTTTACCTATAATTTTTAAAATTAAATCACACATAATTAATTATAATTATTTATTGAACACGAATAAATAATATACAATAAAACTACGACGTTTCGATCATTATTCTGCGATCATTCTCAAGTATGAGGACCCACTCCGATTTTACTTAGCCTAAAACTCCGACTTTAGGTACTATTTGCCTAAAACTACGATTTTAGGTACTTATTTGCCTAAAATTCCGATTTTAGGTACTATTTGCCTAAAACTACGATTTTAGGTACTATGTTGCCTAAAACTACGATTTTAGATACTATTTGCCTAAAACTACGATTTTAGTTACTATTTAGCGTACTACTTATCGTAAGGATATAATATGTTTTTGATTTGTGAACATAAGCCTCAAGTTATTTCACAAAAACATAGCTATTGAGCTACAAAATATTCAATTTATTTTCTGATTTCATTATAAATTATACGCTATCTAAAGCTGAAAACAAATAGCGTAGTGGATAACAAAGAAGTGAATAAGTCTGCAAAAACAAACAAACTTGAATTATACGCTCATTAACAGTCTCTATGAATAAGTCTAATACTTAAACTTTAAAAGTCTTATTTTGAAAATTTGATGAAATTATTCAGGATCTTGTGTAAAAAGCATATCATTTGGATTTGAAATCACACTTATATCGACATACATATGGAGTGTACAAATTTGTTTTTGCAACTTTGCTCACTTTTTCTACATAATTATATGTGATTTTACTAAAAATTCAAATCGTAATAAATTAATCACAACAGCTTGATTATTTTAAAAATTAAACTTTAAATTTTTTTTTTACTGTTAATTACTTATTCTACTTCTTTTTATAACTTTTAGTAAAAATTAAGTTTTTAGATAGTTTTTATGACTCTATAGTGATTTTGATGCAACACAAATTTTTATAATTATCGTAAAGTGTTCGATGAGTTAAAAAAAATGGTAAGGAACTATTGCTTTAGAAAAACTGAAATGACGTTTCGCACCCTATATCAACAATTGATAACTGAATATAAAAAAAATCAAAAATTCTATACCTTTTTTTTATACCTAAATGTATTTATATACCCCCATATGTGGTCTCAGCTGACAAATATCCTATAAACAATTTTTCTGTTTCTATAGAGACCTTTTGATTTGTCAACTCAAAAAATAGCCCGGGCGTATTGCTGTGAATTAACAGCCCCTTAATCGGATGTAATAAAGCTTTCTGAATAAATCTCTAAGTGTAATCTTTCATAAGTGTGTGTGTGTGCCCCCCTGGGCTCTCCATTCAGATTCAAATGGCGCGTTTATACCTCGAGTATTTTTCATTTAGTATGTTCTGTCATATGCTTAAAAAACCCCACTTTGTGGAGGGGAGGTTCACCCTTCGTCAGGGGTGGAGGTGAATGCTTCTCACGATTTCTAAATAAAAAAAAAGATAGAAATAAGGGTAGCTGGCTTTTCACTTAGGATAGGGTGTAGGGAAAGTGAGCCATTCATTTGCATTGCATCTTCATTCTTGCCGCAATCGGCTGCACAATGGAGTACTTCGCGATACTTCCCCTCTCCTTTAAGCGGATAATCGCCTTTTTTTAAATTTCAAAAACATAAATATAATCTGCGTGGAAATTCTTGTGCGTGGGTGGCATGGTTGCAAAGTTAACGTCACTAAAAATCGACGCCATCTAGAAGAATATTTGTAAGTCGGTTTTATCAGTGATTTTATCATTCTCTCTAAATTAAGTGATACATTAATCAATTAATTAAAACATAAAAAATACACAATAAAACATATAATTTTAATGAATTGGCTACAGGGCCAGTGTGATGGGAAAAAAGTTGTAATAAAAGTTATCTCTTATTAAATTCTTTATTTTAAGCAGACGTAATCGATATTTTACACGTTTCGAGAGCTAGAGCGCTGCTCTTCTTCAGTGCACGTCGGCTGAAAAACATCAGTGCATGTTTTAAATTTTTGTTTTAAACTTTTTATAATAAATTTTTTAAATGGTGGAATTGAGGTTTATATAGTACTCACCCAAGTCACAAAAACACGCACAGTTGATCTCCAGCAGACGTTTTACATATAGAATCATTTCACTGGCAACAAGCTATTCCAACTGAACAATCACAAATAATATCCATCAATTGAAACGTGTAAAATATCGACCACGTCTGCCCAAAATACAGGATTTAATAAGAGATAACTTTTATTACAACTTTTTTCCAATCACACTGGCCTCTGTAGACAATTCATTAAAATAAAATAGGAGCACCGAACACGGTTCTATTTAAATAAAAACATATAATAATATGTACCTGCGAATAATTAAATTTCACGTTGATTAGAAGATGATCATATACATGTAGGGTGCGGGTTTCACCCCTTGTTTCATAGGGGTTAAATAACACACGTATTTACGATTTAATATATATTTATTTACAAAAAGGGGGTTATACATATTCGTATAGGGGGTCATCGTTAAAACATCTTAAAACTCTCATCGTACAATTGCTCTCAACTGGCCAACGCCTTCTCAACAACTGCTCCTCAGCTCCAACACATACACATACACACATGCATATGAGTGGGGTGGGGGTGTCAGCCGACAGCCCTTGGACACAATGGCTCGCTAAAAAGAAAGAATACGGCCACCCAGCCTAGATAGACAGCTGGTAAACACATGTATGATCTTAAACTGAAATTAAGAAAACTAATTTAAATAATCTCTACATACATGTTATAAGTATAAACAATATTAGAAAGAAATCCCATACATTACAAACAAGATACTAATCAGCTTCAACTCCAGATGGTGCTGGTGTACTGCAGTAGTTCATATTAAATTTTATTACATATTTTAATTTAAAATTATTTTTATCTAAATATTTTATACTATTAAATGAGCAATACTTATTATAGGTTTATTACTCGGTATGCCCGGAAGGCAGGCGAGAAAAATCATTTAATGAGATTTTAAGGCGATGTTATAATATAGGGCATAGATCAACAATTTATTTTATATATGAGAAATTAATAAAATGAGGTAGGTACATATTTACAACCCAAGAGAGACTGGTGTGATGTCCTTGTAGTAAAAATAAAATAAAAATTCTTCCTAGTTGGAAAAAAATACTCCTATTATTACCAAGATAACCAATTTCCAAGATATATATTTCGGCCAAAACTTGTATTAGTTATCTTCAGTCTGCAAAAAACCAAATGATTCAAAATAAAATAAAATTTTCAACATTATGATTTGATATGAAGATTTGAGTGTCTTATCTTTGTGAAAAAGTGGATAGAAACTTCCGGGTTTCATACCTCAAATTCTCATATAATTAATTAATAATGATTTGATGATAATTTATTTATATTCGAGCATTGGCCGTACTAATACTTAAACTTTAAAAGCCTTATTTTGAAAATATGATGAAATTATTTAGGATCTTATGTAGTAAACATTTTATTTGGATTTGAAATCACACTTATCGACACACACGACCCCATGGAGTTACAATACACTATAATGGAGCGTGCAAGTTTGTTTTTGAAACTTTGCCCACTTTCTACATAATTATAATTAAAAAATATTGGATTGAATTATGTTTATTATTATATAGCTAATTAATTATTTTTTATTACAATAATATTGGATTTTTTTATTATATTTACAACATAATTAATTCTATACAACACGAACAATTTCAAGCCACTTTTGACCCCCTGCAGCTCAGAACCCATTTGATATACAGAGTTGAAATTATACACATATAATTATGTAATCGCTCTTGTAAAGAGTACCAAATTTAAATAATATAGCATAAATAGATTCTGAGATTTGAACCTGAGAAAATAGCTAATTTTGGCACTCACTGATAGGTCATCAAAATCTTTCGATCATTTCTAATCATAAATAAATGGAAATATTCTACCGCCGTGAAATTTTGCATGCTGGTGCACCCTAGATTTCACTACTTTTTCGAACTTGGCCTGTTCTTTCATGGAAGTGTTTTGGGTGAGATATATTACTTGGTACTTCGGGAGACAGGAGAGATAAATCATTTTTATGACGTCAAAATTGTCACAAATTGATTATTTTGTTTTTGAATTTGTAAATACACTTTAAACAAAGACAATAAAAATGTATTCTAAATGAAAAATAAAATAAAAGAAGAATAAGAGTTAATTTTATGTATTTTAGCAATGAAGTGATAATCTGGCTGGCCAGGTGTCTCTTTGCTCATGTCTCAGGTAGACAGACAGACACACTCTCAGCCCACACACGTGCCAAGGGGCCAAACAATACGGGTGTAGATCAAAGTAGAAGGACCAACCAAGCCCTTTAAACCAAGTTACGGGGAGCGGATTCAATTCTTAAGGCATTAACATATATAAATAAGTAAATCAACTCTAGTAACAGTGACGTATGACGTTAAAGATAATGTTCAACTGTTTTGTTTTCCGATTCAATTTTTAAGTAACGTACAAGTCCAAGGTTTCCTCCAATTACGACCGAGTTCCTTTCTGAATAACAGGTAGCGTAAGTCGGTTTTTTGGACTTAGTATTTTTATTTTTAGCATAGATACTATGTCTATATTTATTTTATTTGATAAAGATAAACATAAAGATGTATTCATAAGAATTTTGCTGCCTTGTTGTGTACTGGATATATTAATTTTTTATTGTTAAGGATAAATAAATTGAATTGCTTCTTTCCAGTAATTTATTTTATTATTCAAATGGTTAATCCAAATATTTCGAGAGCGCTGTCGGCATCTCTTCCTCAGTGGAAACCACTCCCCCACCAATGTGCCGACCCCATCAGTTTGTACAGAACATTGATAAAAGCTTGATTATACAACTAAACACACACATATACTAGTATATATATATATATCACATACAAATTCAAAATGAGATAACATGCGAGTATATACAATTATTTACATCTCTTTATAATTGTATATACTCGCATGTTATATCATTTGATTTGTATATATATGTATATGTATATATATGTGTGTGTGTGTGTGTGTTGTTATAATCAAGCTTTTATCAATGTTCTGTAGAAACTGATGGGATCGGTACATTGGTGGGAGTGGTTTCCACTGAGGAAGAAGATGCCAGAGCGCTCTCGAAATATTTGGATTAACCATTTGAATAATAAAATAAATTACTGGAAAGAAGCAATTCAATTTATTTATCCTTAACAATAAAAAAATAAATAAAAAAATAAATAAAGATGTATATTAGGAAAAATTTCTGATAATAATCATGAGATTTATTTAATTTCTATCTTGTTCTAGTTTTCGGCGTCATTCCTTCCTTATGGATTCAAAGGTATACGCCGAGGGGTGAACCGTGATTGGAATTATGTGTACACTTCTTTGGAATTAGGTATGTGGAATTATTTTGGAATTCATTAGATAATGCCCCCTCATCTATTGTCTTCTACTTGGTATGAAAGTGGAAGTGGAAGTAGGTGTAGATACACAATATTAGATCGCGGCTCACCCCTCGGTATACGCGTTCTCTTCTCCTTCATTTCTGGTTATCTACCCTACAGGCAAAAACTATAGATTGAAAGAAAACATCAGTTTTTATTTGGAGATGCTCATTACTCCCTATATAATTATGTATAAAACACAAATTAGATTACAATCAGAAATGGGGATTAATCAGTAACAATTAGAAATATAATTTACATGATTTTAATTATATTAAACATTGTAAATCCCTCAAATCCTATTTGTACACCTAATAATAATGATTTGATGATACTTTTTTTTATATTCGAACATTGGCCGTACTAATACTTAAACTTTAAAAGACTTATTTTGAAAATATGATGAAATTATTTAGGATCTTATGTAGAAAGCATTTTATTTGGATTTGAAATCACACTTAGACCCCGTTACAATAGGTACACTATAATGAAATGTCCAAGTTTGTTTTTGAAACTTTGCCAACTTTCTACATAATTATAATTAAAAACATATTGGAATGAAGTGTGTTTATTATTATATAGCTAATTAATTATCTTTAATTACAATAATATTGGATTTTTTTATTATATATACAACATAATTAATTCTATACAACACGAACAATTTCAAGCCACTTTTGACCCCCTGTAGCTCAGAACCCATTTGAGACACAGAGCTGAAATTATACACACATGTAATTATGTAATCGCTATTGAAAAGAGTTGTAGAAAGCCCAAATAGAATTGTATTCTATAAAATATATTTTATTGTATTTTTTTCAATAAAAATATACCTACTCATATACATTATAGTATATAGTATTAATCTAGCTCGAGTGGACACAATATCACAGAACGAGATACCCATCACATGCTTCTTTTTTAGAACTCCAGGCTTGTCTCTTATTTTCTCTCTATTGAATAATTTCCCCTTTTTTGTAAAACAAAAATTCAAACGATACGTGGATAAAGAAGTTTCACTTCAATAATTTATTGTGAAATTAACAAAATTAAATTTACTGGAGGTGATTGGTTTCATTTCATCTTTGTTTTTATACGAAATCAGTTGTTGTTGTTTTTTTTTTTTTTTTGGAAAAGTAGCTGAACAAAGATTCCATTGGAAAGGCCAAAAGGAAAGAAAAAGCAGAGAGCTCAAAATGGAGATGAAGAGAAAAAAAATCCGCGTAGATTGGAGATAGAATAATTACCGGCTATTCCCTTTTCAAGCGAAAGTTCAATTAGATTATCTTCTAAGGTTAGAGTAAAAAGAAAACGATGCTTTGAAATTTTAACGGAATTCTTTGTTTTTGTTCTTCTACGAGCCTACTTTGCAAGAATTTAATGGTCTTTAACAGAGTTATTCAAAGAATTAACTAACTATATATACATACAGACAAAAAAGTTTATAATAATTTTATAATGATAACTATTTCTTAGTTTTTTCTAAATATGTGGCAATAAAACATGAGATAGGATTTCCATGCTCTTAAATTTTTTTTATATATTATAGAGTATTATAGGTATTATTATTTATTTTTTATCTATATATATATAAAATGGAAAAGTATGTATATATGTTTGTATGATCCAAACGATCTGATTGGCCACTGCATAGCCAATGGCAAAGCGTTAAATTATTAGAACGATTCTGATTGGTCAGATAGAGATCTTGCTTAGACAATGAGTTAAATAAATCTTTCCTTATTGTTGAATCAATTTCATTCAGCACATTCTTTCAATACTTACAGTATCATTTTAAATTTCAATTATTAAATTGGTATGAACGAGCCGCTCCCCGACAGGGGCTAGGTGACGCCGGGCCGAAGGCTCGGTCGTCAGCTAGTATTTAATATAGGTAGGTTTATGTTTTTATTTTTTTAATAGTAAGATTGGAAAAAAAATTCATTAATTCAAACATTTATAAAAGAAATTGAAGGAAATAGTTTAAAAGGTCTTCAGATAATTTTTTGACCAGTGAATGATTTGAGTTAGAAAGCTAAAACTTCGTAGAACGTGTAGTTTATAAAAAAAAATACAAACTATTGCGATTATCCAAGGTGTTTTGTATTAAAATTCAGGAAATTTTGACACTAAAGCAAACTTTTTACGAAATAGCATTATTGAATTTTAATGCATAGGGATAATATTTTTCCGTTTTAGACAATTCTAAAAACAAAAATTAAAAATTTTAGACTAATTTTATACTTTGGGCGTCCAGCAAGTTGTACTTGTCAAGCGTAACGTGTACGGGTAATTTGTTTTTGATTTGAGAACAGGGCTCAAGTTATTGTACAAAAACATGGCTTTTGAGCTAGAAAATATTCAATTTATTTTCTGATTTCATTATAAGGTATCTAAAACTAAAAACAAATAGCGTAGTGGATACTAAAGAAGTGAATAAGTCTGCAAAAACAAACAAACATGAATTATACTGTCATTAACACTCTATGGATAAGTCAAATACTTAAAATACTTATTTTTAAAATATGATGAAATTATTCACGATCATATGTATTAGAAAGCATTTTATTTGGATTTGAAATCACACTTATTGATACACAAGACCCCATGGCGTTACAATACACTATAATGAGTTTGTTTTCGCAGCTTTGCCCACTTTCTACATAATTATATTAAAAAACATATTGGATTGAATTATGCTTATTATTAAATAGCTAATTAATTATCTATAATTTCAATAATATTGGATTTCTTATTATATTTACAACATAATTTATTCTATAATAATAATAAATTACTGAAGTTTCAGGTACTGAATCAATATGTAACTATTTTTTGGGAATTTATCTTCCACTAAGAAGACTTCTTGTTCTTGTTTTCAATCTGATGCAAAATTTATTCCCAGATTAACATTTTTCGATTCTGTCAGGTATATTAAAACAAGTAAGTATGGCTTCTATTGCAATATCCAATAAAGCTTTACTAAATGAATAGACAAAGAATCTATATAGGTATAAATAATGTTACTAACGATTTCTGAACGAATAAGCAACCAATGATAAAATATTATTTTTCTAAAACTAATAAATCGTAGCTAGATGAGCTGAATGAATGTTTTTGATTAGAACCAGACCAGAGGGCCAGTTAAGTTTGTTAATCATGTTAAGAAATCAATTGATTCAGTAGTTCTGTCTGTTTCTCTCTCTCTCTTGAGCTTATTTAAATTTCTATCAGTTGCATAAGGAATTTATTTGATTTAAATTGTTGATTGATGTGATTAGTATTTCGATGATAAGCCCACAAACAGCCATCAAAACAACAACCACAACACACTTGACTTGACTTGGGACAAACGATGGATGGCCTCATTTAGCTTGAAACCAGAAGTTTCTAGTATAGTGCTTGGAAGAGAAATTCCAAAATACATATTCATTCATTATAGGAATTATAATTACGTTGTAAATGTAATAAAAGATCCAATATTGTTGTAATTAAAGATAATAATTAATTAGTTATATAATTATAATTCAATCCAATGTGTTTTTAATTATAATTATGTAGAAAAGTAACTACTAATTCACTATTAAAATCTTATTCTATATATTAAATTAGTAATACTTGTATATAGAATCTATTTATAACGATTTCGATGAAAATCACGGATTTTGGGAAGAAAATCGGTTTATTAGTTTTTTCTTAATTTAATTAATTATTCCCAAATGGGTGGGTCAATAAAAATTTATTATTAAATCTTTTTTTATAATTTTCGTAAATTAATTATAATTATTTTTGTAATTGCAAAACCAGATAATATAGTTATTACAAATTTGATTAAATATTAAAATTTTAAAATTTAATTAATAAGAGGTATTTTCTAGTGAAGGCGGAGTGGTAGAACTCAATGCTAAAATAATAAAAAGGTAGCCCATCAATGAGTAATACTTGTATATAGAACCGATTTATAACGATTTCAATGAAAATCACGGATTATGGGGTTTTTGGGACGGCAAATCGGTTTATTAGTTTTTTCTTGATTTATTTAACTATTCCCAAATGGGTGGATCAATAAAAATTTATAATTAAACCTTTTTTCAATTTTCTTAAATTAATTATAATTATTTTTGTAATTGCAAAACCAGATAATATAAATATGTTCGTTATTATAAATTTTATTAAATATTAAAATTTTGAAATTTAATTAATAAGATGTATTTTCTAGTGAAGGCGGAGTGGTAAAACTCAATGCTGATAAAAAGGTAGCCCATCAATGAGTAATACTTGTATATAGAATCGAATTATAACGATTTCGATGAAAATCACGGATTATGAGATTTTTGGGACGGCAAATCGGTTTATTAGAAACTCATCTTCAAATAACTTGGTAGTTTTTTATTAATTTAATTAATTATTCCCAAATGAGTGGGTCAATAAAAATTTATAATAAAATATTTCTTTTCAATTTTTGTAAATTAATTATAATTATTTTTGTAATTGCAAGACCAGATAATATAGTTAATTACAAATTTTATTAAATATTAAAATTTTGAAATTTAATTAATAAGAGGTATTTTCTAGTGAAGGCAGAGTGGTAGAACTCAATGGTGCTAAAAAGGTGGCCCATCAATGAGTAATACTTGTATATAGAATCGATTTATAACAATTTCGATGAAAATCACGGATTATGAGGTTTTTGGGACGGCAAATCGGTTTATTAGAAACTCATCTTCAAATAACTTAGTAGTTTTTTTATTAATTTAATTAATTATTCCCAAATGAGTGGGTCAATAAAAATTTATAATAAAATATTTTTTTCAATTTTTGTAAATTAATTATAATTATTTTTGTTATTGCAATATAATATAGTGATAATATAGTTAATTACAAATTTTATTAAATATTAAAATTTTAAAATTTAATTAATAAGAGGTATTGAAGGAGACAATAAAAGAGTGTGTCTTGTGCTAGAATTAGAAATTTTATTTATTTATAACGAGACTAAAGTTTCGAGGGTTTTGCCCTCTTCATCAGTCTATTACAATGGATTCACAGGAATTAATTTATGAGAAGACACGCTCTTTTATTCTCTCCTTCAATATATAAAAATTCTGCTACTGTCGGCAAAAAAACATTCAATTTAATAATAAGAGGTATTTTCTAGTGAAGGCAGACTGGTAGAACCCGAACCTGATGAAGAAGTGGCCCAAGGATAAGGAAAACCACAAATTACGAATAAAATAATTGATTAGAACGTGGACTTTCATCGTCTTAAAAAAATCAACGATTCAGAGGGTAGTCCTTCCTTCTTCGGGGTTTTAAAAGGGTCAAAGATGAAGCCTCCGTGAAATTAATATCAAAACGTTGTGTACAGGGATGCCTTGATGATTTAGCGGGAGCGCGAGCGGGTCAAAACGTTGACAAAAAAAATCAATTAAATTTTATTTCAACTTTATTTAATTCAATCTGCTCACTAGAATTTAAAAATAATATTAATATATCTTAATAATAATGAAGCAAAAGTAAACTTAATAATGAAGATGTTGGAGCTTTTATTTTTGTGATTAATTTGATTAAAATTTGAATTTTTATTTAAATCACACATAATCAATTATAATTATTTGTTCGTGTTCAATAAATAGTTATAATTGATTATGTGTGATTTAAACAAAAGTAAACTCTTAATTATGCAAATTATTTGTGATTAATTGAATTGATATAATATAAAAATTAAAAAAAAAACATCGTTTTAATAATGGTGGTAATTTTTATTGAATACGCCACTATCAGAGAGTATAGGCAGAGGAAATAATTAGACAAGTGTCTTTGACAAAGATTGAAGAAGAGTAATAATTAATTGTGGCACCTGGCAAGTGGCAAATGATAGCGGCGTGGCTGCCTTTAACAAATGAGCATTTGCATTCTAACAAGTCGAGGAGATAGATGAAGAAGAACCATCCAAGAAAACAGGACCCTCTCTCTTTCGCACCCTAAAGGACTCATTAATGAAACGCGGAAGCTTCAAAGATCCGCGCAAGACCTGAGAGAGATGGCAAGCAATTATTTATTTCATCTTGCCATTGATAGGAGAGAAATAAAAAATACTTTACTTGCTGTTCATATAATAAGAACGCGAAACTTTAAAGGGGGGGGGGGGAACTGTTTTTCAGCATCAATATTTATACCTAGGAATATAAAATTTAAATAAGATGACGTGTTCTGATGTGGCCATCCACTTGACTTTACCATACAACCTGGCCCCTCACTTATATTTAATATTTAATAAAATTATTTATAATCATGTAGGGGGGTTAGTTTTTGCATTTTTAGACTTCTGGGGGCCCACTGATTATGTATAAAAAATTTGGTAAAATTTGGTAAATGGCCAAGATTTTCATTTTTTGACCCTACACCCCACATACACACAATTTGGACCGTTAGTTTTTACATTTTTAGACTTCTGGGGTCTCACTGATTACGTATACAAAATTTGGTTGAGTTTGGTAAATGGGCAGGATTTTCATTTTTGACCCCCCACACACACATTTTTGGCGGTTAGTTTTTAACATTTTTAGACTTCTGGGGTCTCACTAATTATGTATACAAAATTTGGGTGAGTTTGGTAAATGGCCAAGATTATCATTTTTTGACCCTATACCCCCCCCATTTTGGGTGATTAGTTTTTGCATTTTTAGTCTTCTGGGGTCCTACTGATTATGTATACAAAATTTGGTTGAGTTTGCTCAAATGGCCTAGATTTTTAATTTTTAACCCCCTCCACCCCCCTTAATTTTGGGGTCGATATGCACCAAAATCTAATCAGCTCTTAATCTCAATGGACCAAAACTACGTGTGAAATTTGATTTCGATATTCACACTAGTTTTTGAGCTAGCTCGTCCACAAAATTTGGTAACGCACGGACTAACAGACAGACTAACAGACATTTTGACAAAACAATTATTATCTCGAAAAATATAATTTTTTTGATGTTCACTTATTAGAGCTTTTTTGTAGAGCGAAATGCCATGATTTCGCTCAATTTTTTTAATCAAAATACTTTCGGCCGTTTTTGAGATATTCCGAAAAAAAGAGGGGGGAAAAAAACACTTTTTTATGCACGATTTCAATAATGACCATACCCTGTATGGTAAAGCTAATGTAATAATGAGTTTTTTTTTCGATTTTTGTTTGGAAATTTTACTATTTTAAATTATTTTTGACCCCCCCCCCCTCTTTTGGATCATTATCAATTTCACATAGTCATTTTTATAAGGTCATATATGGTGCATATGCGAAATTTTGTACAAATCGATCAAAGGGTCTAGGAGCCTAATTGAAAGTTAATTTTTTGAACCCACCCCCTTGAAGATATTTCAGTTTGTCAGGTTAAATGTCCCACCTGGTATATACAGATTTTCGACCTTCATGAGGAGGACCTATCAGGCGGGATTTGGCCAAAACAATAACGAACATTAAACTTTATTTAGTTACTGTTGTGGGATGCTTATTGCATCCCCAACTATTAATCCCGCCTACCAATTGTTCTCCTCTGAAGGTATAATTACGGCGGAACGTGGAGGGAGTTTTAGACATTTTAATTTTTTAGCATATCGATAGTCTTAAGTTAATTTTTTTTGTAGTTATAAGTTAGTAATAATTTTTTCCATCTTTTTGTATATATTAACTTTAAGGCTCGATACGGCCACACATGTGGCACTACTTTGACTGGCTATTGTAAATAATTAATGTAAAATTTACATAAATATTGTATTTCCTTTTCTTGTAAAGGGTTGCCCCCCTCTGCGGGCTCAAATAAAAAAGAATAGCCAAAAAAATAAAAGATATTTACATTATATATGTGTGTTTAATCACTTTAAATTACAAGGCAGGGATTCTATTTGGCTTAATTGAAAAGTTTTTGTTTTGCCGAGAGTAGCAGAGTTGTTGATTCACAAAGAGAAACAAAGAGGTTATCCTCTGCTTGATGCAAATAAACATACACATAGTTTGAAATGCAAAGATTGCGAAGCGATCTAAGTAGGGAAAACAGAGAGGAATCTGAAAATTCGATTAAATGAACATATTAAGGATTTTAAAAATAAAAAGAATGAAAACTTTTTTGCGGAACATTTAAATTCAAACAATACACATATATATGGGTGTATGTTTATTTACATCAAGCAGAGGACAACCTCTCAGTTTCTCTTTGTGATTCTATTTGGCATCCATTCCTCTCAATGCACTTATGGAATCTGTCCATTTTTGTTGTAAGGCCCTCTGTCCCATTTTGGGCAGGAATTCCAGCGATTCTATCCAGGCAGCTATCTTCCTTCGTTTCTCAATGAAATTTCGGGACGCCTGTGAAAAAAAAATATTATACACTGGGTGAGGCAAAATGATGTTAACATTAAATATATATATTTTTTCGCAGATCAAAACATGGCGTCCCGATATTCCATTGAGGAACGAAGGAAGATAGCTGTCTTGATGGAATCGCGGCGATTCCTGCCCAAATGGCCTTACAAACAACAATGGACACACTCCATAAGTGCATTGAGAGGGATCGGTGAGTAACCAAATTCCTGCCTTGTAATTTAAAGTGAATAAACACCCATTTAATGTTAACATCTTTTTGCCTCACCCTGTATATAACATACAATATTCTTTCAATCGACATCAAAAGAAAACCAATTTAATAAAGAAAAAAGTTACTGAATATGAAATTTCGCTTAATTTGCAAGCGCTTTACTAAAACTTTCTTCGAATAATTAGACTTGATGTTGACATTAAAAAAACAAAGACGTAATAAAAGAGAAGACAAAAAGGGTTATAAAGAAAAGGGGGGGGGCTTTTTCCTTAATTTGAAAAGGTCAAATCAAAGGGAATAAAAAAGAAGTGAAACAGAGGGCGGGAATGATTATTTTTTAGGTGTAGGGTGTCTAGACAACACGGTAGGAGAACCGAGATGCGGTCTGCTGGCCAACCAAACAACCGGGAACAAGCAATTATCACCCTTAGGATGTTTATCGCAAAAGAAAAGGGAAAGATATAATAAAATATTCCCTAAAGAAAAATAAATTATTAGGATTGAAATTGAAAGTCAATTGCAGTTTTATTTTACGAGCTATGCGCCTGTCAAATGGAAGACGGAAAGAGCAAAAACAAAGAAGACGAAAACAAATAACAAAAAAGGGGGAGGAATTTATTGATATTAAACCAATTTGCGCGTATTATATTGCCACGCATTCAAATTGGAAAATATTATATCAAAATATCATCATTTCAAGTGAAATAATCATAACATTTCTATGGCCGTTCAAGTTTTATGATTAATAAAATAACTGTAAATGTTTGCAAATGAAATGGAAAAAAATAAAAGCGAGAGAGAGGGGAAACAAACTCCAAGACTCAATAAAATACAACAGATAATTATATGTTCGTGTTTATCTCAAAAATAATAATTAAAAGATTAATAGTTACATGTTATTATACGCCGACTATTACAAGAAAAACACATTCATTAACTAAAAATATTCATTTTACCTAAACCATATATTTGTCTTCTTACCTCGTATCTTTAAAATGCTAAGATAATCTCGTATAATAAATTTGTTATTAGTCAAAGGAATAAATAATTCAAAATAACTAACTAAAAGAATGTGAGAATATCTATATTATATATAAATAAGATTTTGTCTGTACATTGGTCCAAAACACGCCAAATTTTGGTTGCACACGTTTCAAGCAAAGTTATGAACGAAAACACCCTCAACAAAATTCCTGTCTGTATGTATGTATATCCTCGAAAAGTTGTTCACGATTCATGTAAAAACGGCTGAATGGATTATTATGAAATTTCATATTTGGATCAGATGTCTTCTATATGACGTTTATTGCTATGTAACGTTTTGATATTACGACCCTAAAAAGGGGTTTGGGGGGAGGGGGCCTCACTAATGGAAATTATCAAATAACTCCTAATCTATTAGCTCTACGGCAAATTTTGTTATGAGCAAAGATGTAGGGGATGCGATTTCTGACAATTTTGTTTAAAAAAATTCCCCTAAAAAAACCACTCAAAAAGAGGGGAGGGTGAAAAAGTGTAAATACTTGCCCTTGGAGCAAACTCAACCAAATTTTGTATACATAATCTATGGGCCTCTAGAGAGCTAGAAATGTAACTAGTAAGAGTGCCGCCGAAGGCGGGCCTTGCAGCTAGTTTAATCTTATTTACTGAAAACTGTTTTTGTTTCATTTCTAGCGTTAAAGTCTCCATAGAAAATACAATCAAATCGAAGGAGACAATAAAAGAGTGTGTCTTCTGCTGGAATTATAAATTTTATTTATTTATAACGATCGTTATAAATAAATAAAATGTATAATTCCAGCAGAAGACACACTCGTTTATTGTCTCCTTCAATATATAAAAATTCTGCTACTCTCGGCAAAAACTTTCAATTTAATACAATCTAATTGTTTGATATGAACAGACACAATAATAAACATTGAATGTATTATTGATATTCGTTGTATTTATCAACACATTTTACATTTTACCCCATTAGTGGGGTCGGGTAGGCTAGGCGGTAGCATGTCAGCCAGCTAACCAAGAGGACCCGAGTTCGAATCCGACTCGAGGAATCCGGCTAAAATCTGACCCCCGAGGTAGAGACAAATTTAAATAAAATAATTAGTATCGTAAATGGCTTATGGCTAGAAAGGCCGAAAAGCCAAAAAAAAAAACACATTTTAAAAATAGATCCAAAACTTTGCATTTTTTTAGAAAAATCTGCCCTTATTGAGAAAGAACATATCGATTATTATAGACCGTGTTAATTCTCTATATTTGTCCAAATATCTAGTTTAAACCGTTTTTGAGATATTACGAAAATACGAAACAAAAAAATGGACTTTATACTTTAATACGGTAATCGTGCATAAAAAAGTGCTTTTTTTTATTCGATATTTTCGAAATATCTAAAAATGGCTTGAACTGTATTGATAAAAAAAAAAAAAAAAAAAAAAAAAATTGAGCGAAACTATAGCTTATATTTTTTAAGATTATAATATTTTTTGATATTAAAAATCTTTTTTTGTTTTTTTATTTATTTGATGTCACGCAGGACACAAAGCTCATTTAGACAGCACATAAGTAAAGTGTTAGTAGGGTTAGTGGGGAGCCGAGTTTTCAGCCGGTAGAAATTTTGATTCGTCAGCCAGGATCGAACCTTGGCCTCCCATTCCAACTATCGTCATAATCGATCGATGTCGAAACGAGAGCCTAGAGCGTTAAGCCAACTGAGCCAACCCGGCTCCCTTAAAAATCTTGAATAATAGAAAAAAGAGAAAGTTGTAAAACTTTAAGAATACACAAGAAGTGGAATCGAAAAAATTTGTAATGGCTAAGACGAGTTTACTCGCGATTGAATCTTGGCTGAATACAATTTTAGTCTTTGTCAAAAATGCAAGGCGGGTCTCGCTAAATAAATCCAGGAGAAGACATTGGAAAACTACCCCTGTGGAAAATTTCCCGAGAAAAATTATAATCGAGAATAGGGTTATTCTCTATAGTAATTGTTAACGCCTGGAATAAGCAAATATAGCTTGAAGAAATTGAAGTGTGTTTCTGTATGTTTTATTTCTTCTGACAATCGCCGGCCTTTTTTGCGTTCCCACTATATTCTCAGTTCCTCAGATGACGAATTAGCGTGATTTTACTGTATTTAATATATATTCGTCAGAAGAAGATTTAATAAACAACTTAGTACGATACATCATAAGTACACACGCGTATGTACTTTGATTGTTTTTTATCTTAAAAAAATCGTGATTAGACTGGAAACAAATATCATCTTAGCCACGAAATCCTTAGAAATCTTCATTCGAGATCTCAATTATAGCTTTTATACATGTTTGATTTTCATAATATATATAATAATAGAAAAAATAAAAACTATTTCCCAACAAATATCCACCCACATAAAGGGTAATATTTCCATAATAGAATAATATATTTTCCGGGATCGTAGGTATTTTAGCAAGGTCTCATTAACATTTAGTCATGGAAATTTGATAAAGACTATGATTTGAAGCGGTATAGCTTAAGCTATGGAAAGGAATAAATAAATGAGCTGTACAGATTAAGATGCCATAGATCCCATCTGCCCTAAGGGGCACCTCGGCTGCTTTTCTTCATCAACGAGGAGAAATCTCCGGGAATAATTATCCAGCAGAGATTCCATTTGGAATGTCAAACATGGTAGATTCTGGCGGAAACCTATCATTAGACAAAGGATTGGGCTCGGGCTTAACCCCTTACCAAAAAGGAACGAACAAATCTCTTACACACCAGCCAATTGCATTTCCAAACGCTCATCACGTGATCGGCCTTTGAAAAATCGATTTATTAAAGAAAATTACTACTGTACCTACCTCACGTATTTTATTTACTTATTTTTTTTTTAATTATTTATATAAAAATAAAAATATATATTGAAATACCGCCCTCTTGTATTGCGCGAATTCACTATAACACGATTTTATAAATTCTTTTTTTACGCGATTTTACCCACAATAACGGGATAGTTTTCTTGAAAATTTTGAAAACGATTTAAAACACACTCTATGTTTAAATACAAAGAAATTGATAAATAATTATTGTGACTAAAATTGGACAATCAAAGATGAATTACACAATTATATTGTAAAAACTAAAAGACCTTTCAAACATCAATTAACAACATATTTTTTTCTAATAAGATTCTTCCAAAACTTAAGTGACTTATGAAGAATTTAATTTTATAAATTAAACGGCTTATTTAGTCACATAAAATAAATAAGTATAATAATTTTAGTCAATTAACATTATTTTAAAATTGAATTTTTACTTAAATCACACATATTTAATTATAATTATTTATTGAACACGAACAAATAATACAATAAAACTTCCGTGTTTAATAAATAATTATAATTAATTATGTGTGATTTAAATACAAATTCAAATTTTAATCACGAAAATAAAAGCTTCAACAGCTTCATTACTAATAACATTATTTATTTGATAGATTTATTAAACATTTTCGGTCACCCCTGGAAGACCATCTTCAGTAGGAAGATGGTCTTCCAGAGGTAACCGAAACTGTTTAGTAAATGTATCAAATAAATAATCTTAATTAACTAAATTAAACCATTTAATTTATAAAATTAACACATTTTTTGTGTTTTTTTTTAAATTCTTTTTACGAGTATATCAGATTCACCTAATTTTTTCGTATTTGTGATTGAAAAAAATGTTGCCAAAAAACATAGTTAATGGTGGATCTTGTTCCAAATTAAGACGTATACCTATTTAGGAACTATTGAGAAAATAAAATAAATTAAATATTTAGATTATATAATAATAGTTTACAAATTTGATACTTTCTTAGTTGAATTGTTTAAGAAAAGTTTCGGCTGAAACTGAAACCACCTAGATAGCATATTTTTAATAAAAACTCATCAGAATACACGCGTTTTGACAACTAGTTCTGGAGCAGTTTTCGAGTGCTGGGGGAAGTTTATTAATCCTTCCCAGTTCTTAAAAACTACTTTAGAACTAAGTCCCAAAACGTCGTGCATTCTGATGAGTTCTCATTTAACATGTCTAATTTCAAGTGGGTTCAACCGAAGCTTCTCTTTTGATATATAATAATAATTATGAAATAAATTGAAGATTTTGACCTCGGCTTAATATAAATGTTTGTATTTATTTCAGACTATATTTTCATGGCCTTCTATTCATCTTCATATTTGGAAAATTAAAAAGGTCCGTTACGACCGTGTTGTACCTACGCTTTTTGAACATTCAAAGAACCACAATGTGTACTCCCTGGGGACAATATCTCACTGATCTAAGAACTAAGATCGCTAAAAGCCGTCTAACTATGCCGATTATATAACAACAAGTGGGTGCCTCTTCTTCACTATACAAACACATTTTCAGAAAAGTGATAAAAATAAAAAAAACAACAACATTCTTTAAAGACTTGAAAGTTCAGCATATTATGTATATTCAAAACCTCCGGCTATTTTCGCAAAAAAAAAAAAAAAAAAAATTGACGTGAAGATATTCCAAGTAAATTACAATTTTTTAGGTAATTAAATGGATTGAGCATGCGTGAAGTTGGAAATTGAATATCCGAACCGGTCTACGTAGGTATAGGTGATGCCTAGTGAAGAGGGAGGGCCTGCAAAACAAGCTGAGATCATCTTCACATTCGTTGCCATATTAGAGGAATTTCACGACTTTCAACAAAATAAACATATATTATAGTATCTAGAAAAACAGACTATTGTATTTTGTATTCAGATAAAAATTAAAAAAAAAAAATCGTTCCAAAATTTGTAGGGGATTTTAAAAAAATAAGAAAGGGAAATATTAATTTTATAAAATTTCTATTTTTTTAACAGACTAAATCACTTCAACAACGATCTAACATATATATTCTATATAGTCCAGTCAAATTGTGCTCAAATCGGCCACTATGGGGAAAGTTTTGGGGTAGTTCTCATTTTTTGCATATATATGTTTTTTGGGGCGCTGAATCCAAATCTGAGGTCTCCCACCAAAATTTCGTGACGCAACATTGTAGAAAATGCAAAAAAAAGGTGAAAATTTCCATTTTTTGGTGGTTTTTTCCTTATAACTCGAAAACTATCAACTTTTCGTAAATAACTTTCCTATTTAAAATGAATGTTAATAAAATTTCCTAAAAATTTCATTATTTAGGTTTTTCTCCGACCAAGCGTTAGAGCTCAAGCGCAAAATCCAAGTTTTCGTCCTCGGCAGCCATCTTGGATCACCCAAAAACTCGCATTTTTTTCGATATTTTCCCATTTTAACCACGAAGGAGCACGTTTTCGACAAAGACCACTCTATACACTTTTAAACTAGATTAAATTTGCTACAATTCAAACAAAGTTTCATCTTAATAGGATAAATGGTAATCCGTGCAGCAATGAGGTTGAAGTTTTTACAAAAAATCGCATTTTTTCCTTCATAAAATGAAAACCACTCATCCGAAAAACTTGATTCCTATCTCATTCCCTATGAAATTTTATTGATTTGAACATTTACTTGGACTACTTTTTTGATAAAAGTTCTAGATTTATAGATATCCAGTATTTTCCGAAAACGAGCTGCACACTACGAATGAGTAGTCGAACTGTTTTCTGAATTTTTAAGCAAGGCCTTCACTTTCACCCCTATAAGCTTATGATTGTCCAGCAACTGAATGAAGGAGATTTTGCACAACGTCAACAGTTCGCTGTGACAATGCAAGCGATTTTTTATTACCATTTAACAATGAAAAACGGGGGAGTCGGGTAGCTCAGTCAGCTAACGCACTGGCCTTGCTTCGGCATCGATCGATTATGACGATGTTGGAGTGGAGGTCCGGGGTTCGATCCTGGCTGGCAAATAAAAATTTCTACCGGCTCCCTCACTAACCCTACTTAACCCTACTTATGTGCTGTCTAAATGGGCTTTGTTACCGGTGACAATAAAAAAAAATTAAATAAAAATTAAATAAAAAAAAAAACAATGAAAATCTGAAATTCATGAAAAAATCATTTTTAGAATACTTGAGAACGATAGCGGAAGAAACGATTGAAACGTCGTAGTTATATTATTGTATTATAGTTTCGTGTTCAATAAATAATTATAATTACTGTAATTATGTGAGATTTAAACAAAATTACAACCTTTAATTCATAGTGTAATTCAGTCTTTTCATACTTCCTTAACAGTGTTTATCTCGCATAAAGTTAGTAAGATATTTTCACATCAAAAAAAAAAAAAGAAAGGAAAAAATGTTTTCAAATTGAATGAGCGAAAAGTTAGAGAGAGAGAAAAAAATCCTCCCTTAAAAATGGAGACTGTGATTCATTTAAAAATCAAAGTAGCGTGAAAAGAAAAACAGAATAAATAAATTCTTTCATTGAATTTGAGACAGTCTGAATGACGAATTTATAAGAAAGAAAAGAAAAGAAAATGAAGAAGGAAGCAAAGTAGGAGTGTTAATTGCAAAAATGGAGAATTTTTTTTTTATTCTTGAGTAAAAAAGTGAATAAATATAATGAAAAAAATGAATAAGGGTGGTGTTGAATATTATATCTTCTTTTTTTCATCTCATTTGGAATGATATTTAAAAAATAAAGAAAAAAAGAAATAGAGACGAGAGATAGATCTTATTAACTTTGCCTTAAAAAGATATAAATTCATCTTTAAATTTTTTTTAACAAATGAACCGCATAAATCAAATCAATTATTCAATAATTTCTCACTGTTAATTCCACAATAGACAACGCGTCATTCAAAAATACCGCCGGATTTGATTTATAAGGGAGTTCGGGACAGTTTATCTATATGGTTGATCTTCGAAAAATATTTTGTATTTTTGCAGAGTGACAACTTCTGCTTACTAAATTTTTTAATAAAAAAAATTATTAATAATGAGGTTAATTTCGAATAAAAATCTTTGTTTTGATAATATTAATAAAAAGAATATTGAGATAGATTTTTCCTCATTATAAAAACATTTATTTAACACAAAAACGATTTCAAGAAATAGAGTTGGAATTCTAGACTAGTGCTTTTGTTATATTCTGTTGGCTGCAAATAACATTTTATTTTTACATTTATGAACAACTAATTAACTAGACTGTCAAATCTAGTGAAAAATGAATCATTCGATTCATAAAAGTTGAATTATTGATCTGTATAAATTTATTGAAAATGATATAATTTGTATAGAAGTTATAGTACATTTACTTCCATGTTAAAAGGACAATTTTCAATAATTTATTTCTCGGTAATGGGACAGACAATCAACTTCAAATTTCGGGAATAAATATTTTAGACATCAATGATTCGATGGTAAGAATTTGAGTATTTTCTTATAACAATGATAAACAGTCCCGAATACACTTAAATTATGAACTTTATTTTTTCAAAACATATTAACAAAATACATAAACATGTTCATCACACCTTCTCATTTCAGGGAAAAAAAACCCATGTCCAATTCTTGGGAATAGCGAAGAACCGACTCATTGGACTAACAGCCACACTGTCACAAACTACCACAATGTTTTTTGCTCAGATAGGCTAGAACGACGATTCCCAGGACTTTTAAGGGGCCGTCCATAAATTACGTCACACATTTAAAGATTTTTAGACCCCCCGCCCCCTCCCTCTGTGTCACATTCTTTCATTGAGTGCTCCAGTATTGTGACGTCACACTATCACTTTTATATTCATTATTTATATTTGGAATATTTTTAATTTGACTTTTGCGACATCATAATTTTTAAGATTCCCAGCCCCCCCCCCCCCTCTGTCACATTTTGTCGCAAATCTGAGATGCCACCATCCCACTTACTGTGTGACGTAATTTATGGACGGCCCCTAATGTTCACCGTTTCATTGAACTTTTTCATTAGTCTGCAAACTGTTAATTCATTCGGTGCTTCATTACGCGAAGTTATTTATTATTTTTGAAAAAAAACACGAAGAAATATAATTTAGCACACAAGACTGGATTCGAATCTGCAATCTTTCTTTTATAGCCCAAGAATGCTTTTTAACCACCTAGGCCACGGATTCTCCTCCTGTCGAGATGGCTCTAGGATGGAATGTTATTTCACATTTTTTTGCCGCTTTTTCTATTTAAAGCATAGTTACTTCTATGGGCTAAAAAAAAGAAAAATTATATAACCACAAAGAATAACTGAAAAACTTTAATCAAATGAATATATTTTTAAATATAGAATGGGGCAAAGTACCTTGCTTATTTAGAAATTGAATTAAGAAATTTGTAACGCAGAGATATATTTAATTCTTTGAACAGCATCAAGTACAATGAAAGAGGAGACAGAGGGGAATGCCGCATTGGATTTCCTTCACTGACTTTTCAAAACCCTGAAGAAGGAGGGAATATCCTCCGAAACGTCGGTTTTATGAATAAAAAGATAGTGTAAATTATCTTCTTCTTTTTTTGGACTGCCTCATCAATATCCACTTAATTCACTTATCAGTCCGTCTCCAAAAATTACTCCAATCAAGTACAATATTTAAATTTTATGTTTACACGGTTTTAAATGATGATATCAGGCAGATGACGTCCATTATTCTCAATACACTGGGTTATCTCCATGATGGGAGATCTGCACTGGCCAGCAGGGTCTCCTAATTTAGTCCTCTGCGACTAAGTATTTGTTATGGGGTTAACTAAAATCACTTGTCTACAACACTTGTCCAAGGACCCTGGTTCACTTGAAGAATAACATTTGTCAAGCTGTCGCCAAAATACATACCCGTCGATATGCTGGAAAGAGTTGAACGAAACTTCCGAGTTCGATTTACGCAGTGTATTGAGAATAATGGACGCCATATCTGCCTTATATACGTTAAAAGTGTGTAAACTTACAATTTAAACGTTGTACTTAATGATGTTCAAAGAATTAAATATATATCTGCGTTACTTTTTTTTTAATTGAATGTCTAAATAAGCAAGGTGCTCTGCCCCACCCCAAATTATATTAGATAAAAAAAGCAATCCACATTTATGGTTCACTTCAAAGGTCAGGAGGACTTGAGCCCCCCCCCCCCTGGTTCCGGTGCCTATTGTTCCTTTTATTCATAGATAAATAAATTTACTTTTTAAACTTTAGTTTTTAATTTTAATTTCGAATCAAATGAACCACGTAAGTCAAATAATTTTTGACTAATAATTCCACAGATCTAGAACTTATTTATTATTTTTCAGAAATTATTAGACTTAGGCGGTATATTTGTTTAAAAATAATTTTATTGTTAGTTTTTTGTGATCAAGTTTATAGCTATATGGTGGATAATTATTGACTTACCTTGGTATATTTATTTATTTGCGAAGAATTATTATAGTAAGTATACAGTAGAAGAGAATTTTATTAGCATGCGTTTTCCATTCTATTGGGTTAATTCATGATTTCTACAAAGAGACAAAGAGAAAAAGGTTTCTTGCAGACTGAGGAGGAATATTATCATTCATACAAGGACATAATAGCATTTTGCTGTCATGAATATTTAGCGTTCGACCATATTTTATAAAACATTTTTTTTTATTATTATTCCCTTCACATTATTATTATTATTATTTTTTAATCGATTGGGTCTGTTTTTTTTCAGGTAGCTTTGATCTTTTGTATGGATATAAGGGAGAAATAAGGCATCGGTTTGGCTCTTTTTATACAATATAGGTATATATATATATATATATATACCTTTAGAAATATAAAGAAAGTGGAACAATACAAGTTATCTGACGCGAATCGAAAAAGTAAAACAATAAAGTCGGAACAAGTTTAAAACATCGATCCTTTACAGGCTATAAAAGGAAACAACAACAACAACATCAACAATAACAAAAGGCCAGATCTAATAATTAATTCGCCAATCGAGAGGTTGTTTATTTATTTACTTATTTAATAAAAAATAACGCTATTGTCTTTAAATTGGACTCCTGGATTTGCATTGGCATTTCTAATCTAGATACTAATAATTTATAATAAACTAGCTGACGTGCCGGACCTTCGACCAGGCGACACCTGGCGGGAGGCCTCTCGTTCCGAAAATTCTTTTAAATTAACCGAGAAAATTTTGAATTGATTTGAAAATGATTATAATTGAAAATCTGCCAATCTTCTTAATAAAATATTCTAGCGGTAGCGCTGCCATCTACATCTAAGTAATTGAAGTAACCTATTAAGGGTTAAATAGATAGGCGGCTGTGGGTTTAATATATGTCAGCATGTGTGTTTGTGTGCGTACGAGAGAAAACTTTTAGTTCATATCGCTTCAATAACAATTTAACATTAATATAACAATCAAAATTATAGTGGTTTAGAGATTTTTGAGATGGTAATAAATTTTTGTAAAATAGACAGTTGTTATTTAAAATTGGAGGGAAAAAGTAAAACAATGGGTTGAGTCAAGCTATTTTCTCAAAAGCCTTGGAGAGATATTGTGAGCTGGTTTTTAACATATTTTGTTCTAGAATTATTAATAAATGTTTTATAGTTGTTTTTATAAAGAATATGATTAATTTAATAGAATAAAAACTAATTTAAAAAGTATATATTAATCAGGTTTCAATTTTGTGAAAAAATAACATATATTGATATAGGTTTTATAATAATTAAACTAGTTATTTACAAGTGGTTGGAAAAATTAATTATAAAGTTGAATCAAAACAAAACAAGTGGTTGTTCAAATAAACAATAGCTAAAACCCAAGTGGCGTGGGGTCCATCCATGCGGCGCATCCCTGAAATCTCAGAACGTATATCTTCATACCGTGTTATAAATTATGAATCTCGTTTAGCTTTATTTCACTTAGCTTTAATTTAAAATTTATGGAACTTTTTAATGTTAGAATATGAATAGAATTTTCCAGGTTCCATATTTGATTCATTTTCGCTATCTTATGGAAAATACTTTGATTTTATAAGGTTGAAAGTAAATTAGTTTAAATGTAGGCACTCTAGGTATGACTTTCATTTAAAATCTATAAATTAAATAAAAAAATTAAAAGATGGTTTGGCACAATTATTTGATTGCACTTGGCCACTTTTTTTTAATTAATATTTTGTCTACCTTATTATAAAGAAAAATTACAGACAAACTGACGAAAGCTTGTCTAGTGAGCAGAGAGTGGGGGAAGCATCTCCAGATACAATCATGTTCAAACCTGTCGCGGTACGCTCGCTCTTTGACAGTAGCAGCATGAGCTCAGTCATTTAATAGCCACCCCTCGATCCCTGAAGCGCCTGTTAGTTAGAAAACTGAATGTAAGCTCAGTTAAGACTATGACTACTTTATTTTTTAAGAACGTCAAAAACGATTAAATAATTAGGTAGACAAAATATTAATAAAAACAAAGAGGCTAAGTGCAAGCCGTTCACGCAAACCATATAGGTATCGTAATTTTTTATATCCAAACTAATTTTTTTAAAGCAACTAAAAAAATATTTATTGAAAGTATTCAGAGAGATAGAAAAGTAGATTATTTTTTAACCGACTTCAAAAAAGGAGGAGGTTCTCTATTCGACTGAATTTTTTTTTTGTGCCTATGTTACCTCATATCTCCGCCAATTGTGAACCGATTTTGAAAAAAAAAATTGCATTGGGTTCAGTCTACCTTCCGATTGGTCCCATTTTTTTTCATAGGTATTAGACCTTTTTTATTAGGTTTTTTAGACCTAACTTCTTTTTTTATGAACCGATTTCGATGTTTCTTTTTTTATCCGATAGGGGTGTCTTAGGGATGGTGTCATATTAATTTGGTCAAGTTCTGATGATATCATCACTATTAATAACATCACTAAAAAGAGAACAATAAAAATAATTTCTAAGAAAAAAATAAAAACCGACTTCAAAAAATTAAATGCAACAAATAAAATACACTAAAAGGTATAAAACAATTATTATCTTATTTAGTCACAACTAAACGACGAAATATTAACATGAAATCACTTTTTGAAGTCGGTGCCAAACATATACCTTTTATGAATCGCACTCGACAGATCTTACTTAGTACGTTTGGAGGGTATGCTCGCTTATAGGTATAGTTTGTTTGGTACCAACTTCAAAATGTAATTTCATGTTAATATTTCATCGTTTAGTTGTAACTAAATAAGATAATAATTATTTTATACCTTTTAGTCTATTTTATTTGTTGCATTTAATTTTTTGAAGTCGGTTTTTATTTTTTTCTTAAAAATTATTTTTATTTGCCCCTGGAAGTAGTCAAAGTGAAAATAGACTGTCCGCTCTGTCTTTAATATCAAATGAAAAAAATATAATTTGAAATTGAAAAATTATATTAAAGCGATTATCGACGAATTTTGCGATTAATAAAATATAATTTTCAAAAATTAAGGGTTCTTTTTTGGAAAGCATCCTCTGGCTATATATACTATATATATAGGGCGGGAGGGAGATATCAATTAAGTGCTGGCTGTTTCAATTAATTTGTTATGATCCTGTGATTATTATTATTGTATAATGATATCTAAATATGATGAATAATGCGAGTTGAAGGGCCATTGGGATATCCGGAATTGGCTTGCTTGCTGGCTGGCTATAGAGAGAGAAGCCATTGCTATATAATTTATTGGAAACATTTCTAAAAATTTCACACACATTGAAATTAATTGGCTGGGAAAGCCGAGCACAAGTTCTAATTCGAGAGAGAGAGGGAGAGTGGGTATATACATATAACTGTTTCACGATAACTTAAGTGATTTATAAACAGATGACGATAAATTTAAGACTTAGAGGGGAGAAAATTATATCTTGCATCTTTTTAAAAATAATTATTATTTAAGCCATTTGGCTGGAATTCAATATCTAGAACTTAAGCTACCAAGATGAAAGACACAAAACCCTCGAGAGGAAGAAGAAATCCTTCTACAAGAAAGAAAAAAATAACATTACACGAGATGGGATTTTCAACTAAATTTTGAAGTTTTATTAATAGTCAATATCCGTATGGGTTATATATTTATTGCCGAATGATTTTTTTTCTATCACTTTAAAATTCTCTTTCATATTAAAATCAAACGATGATTGAAAATCAAAGAAGAAGAATTTAGAAATTATTATTTTTGGAATTTTAGATATTTTTTTTTTTTTTAAATAGAGTTGTGTAAGCACGCCATATGATTTCAGTTAATCTATGCCTTTTGATAATAATACTTAAAAAAAATTTGTAAAAAATGAAGAGATGATCTTCTTCTGATATCTCCACCAAAAAGATAATGCTAAGTTGTGGTATACTGTGTGGTGTTTGCTGTATTATTATTATATTGTTTGTATTGAATATTATTATTATTGTATATATTATTGTCATAGTTTTTATTCGGAGCGACCCGGAGTGCTATTGCCGATTGCCAGATGTATCGTGACGGCTAATAATAATGACCATCTTATTGATTTCTTCTGGGGAGATGGCCAAGCCCAACGCTTTTTCCAGCGTTGATCTATTTATTTAATATTTTACCCAGTAGCCTATATTCCCAGTCAAATATTTGTGACCTTCTCCGAGAAAAGGGACCTAGTGTGTCAAAAACGGGTTTGGACTTAAGAGTGGATTCTGGTACCTAAAAGGGTGTAGAATAAGATTATAAAAATTACTTCAAATTAACATCAGCTTAGTAACAAAATTACAAAAGAACCAAAATTGCGAAACAACTTTTGAGATATTGATAACACTCGTTATACAGTTGGCACAAGACTGAAGCGTCACTTTATTCTTTTCCTTTCTTAAAGTTATTTTTACAAAAAATACGTCACCACATAGGTATGACGTCACCAAAGTCGGCACCCAATCATAACTAACCATACCAAATCGCATCTCCCAACTGAAGGTGTGTTCAAAGTGATAATGCGTTATGAAACTTTAAATGCGTTTTTCTCAAAACTTCATTTTCACACACTAGGTCCCTTTTCTCGGAGAAGGTCCCATTTATTTATTTTTCTTGACCATGGCGGTTTCCTGCCTATTTATTTTTTATTCATTGACTACGGCAACTTCCTGTCTACTTATTTATTTAAATGTTTTTTAAATTATTTATTTTTAAACAACAATTTCTTTAAACCCAGTGACATATTCTATTTATTTTTTGTTTTATTTAATTGATTATTTATTTATTTATTCATCCCAGTGTATTTATTTTTATTTGTTTGGACGACATGTGGTATTCCCTTTTTTATTGTTATTATTATTATTTTATTCTTGGTCGCAGCATACTAAGGTTTCACACCGTTCTGCTGTGGCCACACCCTGAGCCACTCAACGGGATCCTGAGTGGGAGGATCGGAGGGCTAAAGGGGAGATGTAAAAAAAAATTATTTGTATTGTATGGTAAAGTATTGTATGTGTATTATTGTTATAGTATTTGTATTGTATTGTATTATTGTTGTACATTATTATTGTAATGTTTTATATTTTATTATTACATTACTTTTATGATTGTATATTATTATTATTATTGTATATGTATAACTGAAAAAATAGTTAATAAAGATAAATTATTATAATTATATATACTAATAATAGGGAAATTGCTAACGCATAAGATATTTAAGTGCTGTACTTTCATAGAATAAAATATTTTTCCGATTTGTTATTAAGAAATACAGTGAAACTTCTAGTAAACCTCAGTCTTTTAACCGTGATTCCATACAGAGTATTTTGAAATTTCAATATGTACATTAAGGTGGTCCTTATTTTGAAAAACATCATTTTTTTGAAGTGTAAAATTTGGATTAAGGTAGTTGTTCCGCCTAATGGGTTTTCTTAGGATTTTTTTGAAATTTAGATATATTATTATTTAAATACTTCTGCATTGATTGGTGGCAAAACGAAATTTATGAACAATGCAGTTCCGAAGATATTTAATTTCAAAAATCGAGTTTCTCGGCCTCTTTAGCATTGCACTATACGGGATATCGGAAAATTTACATACATATTTAATTATAATTAAGAAACCATTCTTACCATTTTTATAAAAAACTAAATCAACATCAAACAATAACTAATATATACTTTAAGACAATTTTGATTCATAGTTACAACACAGTTTCTGAGATAATAAGGAATAAATAATGAAAAATGTATACAAAAAAATTCTCCCTAAAAATTTTTTGGCAACAGTGCATTTATTTAACCAGCAAAAGAGAGAGTAGAAAGTGGAAAGCGCGCGTGCGCTAGATTTTTTCAAAAATATAATTTTGATAAGGTGTAACGTAGGCATTGATTACATTTGTTAAAAAAAAACCATCAAACTTAACCAAATTTTGTCATCAATGGGCCCCAGTAGCTTAAAATGCAAAATCTATCCCCCCCTACATGATTATCAATAATTTTATTAAATATTAAATATAAGAGAGGGGCCAGAGTCAAGTGGATGGTCACATCGGAACGTGCCAATTTTTTTCGTCTGAAATGTGAGGAAAAACATTTTCGAGCATGATTATTTCTAATCGAATTTTTCAATTGACTTAATACAGAAACTGATAATGAACAAGAATATTTGGAGAAAACTTTATTACATAATTATTCTCCATCAATTGGTAATGTTTTTAACGCTCAAATGATTGGTCAACCTACAATTCGAAAATTAAGTCGAAACCATTCTCTTGCTGTCATTTTAATGTCATGTATAAAAATATTCAATCTCTTACAATGGTGCCAAATTTGTCAAACGAGCACGGGATTGGCTAGATTTGGTACATAAACAGCAAAAAGTTTTGGCCTTATGAACTATGAATCCTTATTGTCTGTCCTATATACTCTAACATTAACTTTTTGCTGGTATTGTCACGAAACAACTACCTCGCCGACTCCCTAGCCCATCGTAGATCTGTCTCCGCCCTTTCCCTTTATTATAGATATTACCATGGCTTTTGTTCTGACGAAATTAAATCGATAATCCCACCAAGGGCTTCATTTGCGCGAAATACACGATTTTCTAAAACTCAACACCCCTACGCTTAAACTAGATACTAATCGAACAAACGCATTCGCCAATTCATTTATCCCTATGACATCTAGAGACTGGAAATCTCTTCCCCCGACCGTCTTTCCAGCAACTTATAACCTTCAATCTTTCAAGACCAGCATCCACAGATACCTTCGACTGCTACCCAATCACTAAATCTCCCCTTATCTTCACGTTACAAGGGTCCACCACGGACTACAGAGGTTGTACCTTCTTGGTGCAATTTCTTCTTGTATCAATATCATTATAAAAAAAAACCTTAAGCATTGACAAATCTTTACAAAGAGAAACAAAAGAGGTTGTCCTCTGCTTGATGCAAAAATAAACATACACACATATATATCGAGATGATATATCTGTATATATATATTATTTATTTGTTTGAGACTATAGTTTCGAAGACTTGGTCTTCATCATCAGTCTTTCATGGAGTCAATATCCATATGATATTGAAAACTTGGTGTTCTTTTTGAAGAAAAAGAACATCAAGTTTCTTCATCATCAGTCTTTCTTCAATTATAAATGTTGTTTTCATGGAGTCAATATCATATGGATATTGACTCCATGAAAAACATTTATAATTGAAGAAAGACTGATGATGAAGACCAAGTCTTCGAAACTATAGTCTCAAACAAATAAACAATATATATACAGATATATCATCTCGATATATATGTGTGTATGTTTATTTGCATCAAGCAGAGGACAACCTCTTTGTTTCTCTTTGTGAATCAACAACTCTGCTACTCTCGGCAAAACAAAAACTTTTCAATTAGACAAATCTTTAATTTTTCATTCTACAAAAATGTATATAGCTGAAATATTTTCAGCGTGTAGAAGAGCTATTTTTCTCCACTCTATGTAATAAATTCCATAATGGTTTTAGAAACAGTTTCAAATGATTTATTTTAACTGTTTTGTGAAGTCAAAAAAAAAAACGTTTCGAAAAGAATAAAAATGTAGGTGCGAATTTCCTTTTGGATCGTATGTTAATTGAATCGTGAGCTCATTTTTCAACCATTTGCATACAGTCGTTTATTATTATTATTACTATTATTACTATTAGCAAGGCAGACTGTCTGTCTGTCTGTCTGAGGGGGTTTCGCCCCCGTGGCGATTGTCTCATTCGTGGGCTGGCCTCGATCCTCGATCCCAGGTCCGCCTCGGCTTTAATTATACCTTCACCAGAAAAAAACAATCATCGGACTTTATTTTTACAAAAGAACAATGTAAAAACTCAATACAATTTATTTCTCTTATTGAAAAATTATCGAATTTTTGATTTATATGCAAAATTATTAAACAAATGAATCGATGAATAGAATAATTATTACTAGTGCTTAGAGATTGAATATGTGTTTATGTATTTACTACACGCATATATTATACGATACACGTTTCCTATTATTTACCCGAAAACAATAAATCTCAATTATAGTTGCTCTAAATATCGATTAACTAAGTGGCATATTAGCCAGCGATCGCTCTACTAATTACCTCGGTGAAAAATAGCCACAAGTTGCCGGGGCAATTCAATGATGACGTCACAATTGTCTAGACATTAATCAATTTGTGTTATTCACATTAAGCCTATACCTAAATCGATCTTGAAAATATATTTATTTGTACAAATAAGTCCAGTGTTAAAAAATTAATTAATAAGGAATAAGGACCTAAGAATGACGCACTCTTCAGGAAAAAATAAGAAATTTTTTAATTTTAGTCGATTTTCTATTAGCTAGTTAGTTAACTTAATAAAATAAAATCGACTAAAATTAAAAAAATTAATTATTGTCTTATTTTTTTTTAGGTAATTTTTAGAATTAAATAGATATAGGCAGGTCAAAACTGCTGCAAACATTTTCTTTTAGTTGCGCTGTCTCAAATTTAAATTTAAACTTTTCCATGCTGGGGTATCCCACAGTGAAAAGTTTTTGTTTTTACCGAGAGTAGCAGAGTTGTTGATTCACAAAGAGAAACAAAGAGGTTGTCTTCTGCTTGATGCAAATAAACATACACACATATATATCTGAATGATATATCTGTATATATATATATATATATATATATATTATATATATATATATTATTTATTTGTTTGAGACTATAGTTTCGAAGACTTGGTCTTCATCATCAGTCTTTTTTAATTATAAATATTGTTTTTGATGGAGTCAATATCCATACGGTATTGACTCCATGAAAAACAATATTTATAATTAAAAAAGACTGATGATGAAGACCAAGTTCGAAACTATAGTCTCAAACAAATAAATAATATATATAAATTATTTCGATATATATGTGTGTATGTTTATTTGCACCAAGCAGAGGACAACCTCTTTGTTTCTCTTTGTATCCTACAGTGGTTTAGTATCTGAAATAAGTAAACTCTAGCTCCTTCAATAGTTGACCAAACGAGTTGAAAATTTAACTACAGAGCCTTCAAGTCATGTAGAATCGATTGACAATTTTTTTTGGTGCATCTTGTCATTTAGCGGGGGGGGGGTGTCCCAAAATGAAAATCTAGGCCCTTGGACCAAACTCAACTAAATTGTGTATACATAATTAGTGGGCCCCCAGAAGTATTAAAATGCAAAATTTGCGTGATAAATTTGTTGCAATACAAGGTTAAGACTTGCTTTAATATAATCAGAATATCATATCAAAATTGTGATACGATTGGAAAAAGTCTAATTTTTAGGTTACGATCATGTATATATTTCAGATTCTAAACCACTGTGAGATCCTGCTCGAGAGACCATATCCAGCAGCTACTAGACTTTCTCCAAGAAGAGTGGGAAAATCTGGACCATACGCAGGTTGTACGCCTAATCAGAAGTATGGTTAAGAGGCTGGCGGCTGTGATTCAGACGAGGGGCGGTAATATTCCTTACTAAGAACTTGAAATTCTTGAGAATTTTATTATAAAAAAAGACCAAAAAGATGAAATTTTTGTTTTTGTATATTTTTAGTACCTAGGTACTTAAGAATTTGATATTTCTTTGAAAAACATCGGAAATTTTCAAGTGCTTCACTTTTTAACCGACTTCAAAAAAGGAGGAGGTTCTCTATTCGATTGAATTTTTTTTTTTTTTTTTTTTTTTTTTTTTTTTTTTTTTTGTGCCTATGTTACCTCATATCTCCGCCAATTGTCAACCGATTTTGAAAATTTTTTTTGCATTGGGTCCAGTCTAGCTTCCGATTGGTCCCATTTTTTTTCGATTTTTTCATAGGTATTAGACCTTTTTTATTAGGTTTGTTTAGGTTTGTTTAGACCTAACCTCTTTGTTTATGAACCGATTTCGATGGTTCTTTTTTTATCCGAAAGGGGGTGTCTTAGGGATGGTGTCATATTAATTTGGTCAAGTTCTGATGATATAATCACTATTAATAACATCACTAAAGAAAAATAAAAATTTTTAAGAAAAAAATAAAAACCGACTTCAAAAAATTAAGTGCAACAAATATAAAAATACACTAAAAGGTATAAAATAATTATTATCTTATTTAGTTACAACTAAACGACGAAATATTAACACGAAATTACTTTTTGAAGTTGGTGCCAAACATATACCTTTTATGAATCGCACTCGACGGATCTTACTTAGTACGTTTGGCGGGTACGCTCGCTTATAGGTATAGTTTGTTTGGCACCGACTTTAAAAAGTAATTTCGTGTTAATATTTCGTCGTTTAGTTGTAACTAAATAAGATAATAATTATTTTATACCTTTTAGTGTATTTTTATATTTGTTGCACTTAATTTTTGAAGTCGGTTTTATTTTTTCTTAAAATTTTTTTACTTTCACATTTATATTATATATGAGGCTCTTTGAAGGATTATTTGTGGGTCTCGATATAGATTTCAAGACTTGAAATATTTTAAATCGTCTCTAGATTTTTTTCTGAATCCATTTGAAATTAACATACTTCAAGGTGAGTTTTCCATTTCCAGTATAATTATGACCCAAAAAGCATCTGGAGAATTATAATTAATAGAAGAAGATCAAGCTCTACAATTAAAATATAAGTCTACGTCGATTGCCGAATTTTGGAAATTTGTACCAGAATCGAAGTATCCTGAATTGAAAAAGGGTGCTTTTCGAATATTCAGAACAACGTACTTATGTGAATCATTTTATTCCACTTTAAAATTCGTGAAATCCAAACACCGATCTGTATTAACTAACCAGCATCTCAAAGAATTACAGAGAAGTGCTGTCACCAATTATTCACCAAATTTTAAAGAATTATCAAGAGAAGTGAAATAAATGTGTTTAATTAAATTCAATACACATATTTTGTACTTTTATTTATGTTTTCAATAAATATAATTTCTGTAAAAATTTTTTTTTAATACGTATTTAATTGCGGCTCGCGAAACATTTCAAATTTTTGAAAAATGGCTCGGACTATCAAGTAGCTTGGCCACACCTGCTATAGAATATAGTAATGTGAAGTATTGCGATGCCCTGTCTGGGTCCTGAATCTTTGAGAGGTTGTATCTCAGAGATGAAAAAAGTTAATTTCAATTTGTAACTTCTAGGTGGAAGGAATCGATGCCCTTAATAGTTGGAAACCGGATTTAGGACATAAATGCGGATATTGTGGTCTCCAGAGGCCAAAAAGGGGGCCGTATGTACGTATGTACCCCCCTACCATGAGTTTCGAAACCATAAGTCTTAAAGATACGAAATTCCAAACTTAAGCTCGATATAGGCTAGAAGGAGCTCAGCAAGTTTTTGGTTTAAATCGGAAAAACTGGAAGTGGACATTTACATGAAAGATTTTTCGTTTTTTTTTTAATTTCCTCTAAAACGGCTTCTTTAATAAGTGTATTTATCATGAGCTATTAGTTGTATCAAATTTTTAATCTGTGTAAATTAGGACTGTAGTGATGATTTCAAATAAGTGAAAATGTGAAAGTCGTGTGGTGACCACACCGAATGTTTTTGAAGCTCAGTGTATAATTGATATTTATCTAAAATTAAAAAAAAATCTCAAAAAACTTTTGAAACATTACGTTTTAAGTTAGAATATAGGTAGGTAGGTAGGTTTTTGGTTCGTTTAGTTCAATTTACTTGTATATTCTTGTTTTAATAATATCAATTTATTTAACTTGCGGACTAATTTGTGTAAATAGACCCAAAAAGCGTCGGATTTTCTCGAATAATCCCCCACTTTTGTCTCGATTGCTGTTATTTTCCTCTCGAATTCTCTTCTCTTGTTAATCTTAATTCTCAGCTGGTATTGTTTCCAGAGGCTCCAATTTGGTTGTCGTAGCGCCATTCTTATTCCTTAATTCTCTAGCCCCTTCAGACCACGTAATGTCTTGTCTTGTAGAGTAGAGGAAAGGGGGGGGGGGGTTCCTTTGAGCCCCCCACAAAACGATCTCCATTCCGGAACGCCTCATTTCTTTTGATTTCCCAAAAAGCTTCGCCACGGCTGGAGTTTAGTTGGAACAGGAGAAAGAGGGTTAGAAAAAAGGGGTGGGCTGCTGGTTGGACAAATTGGAGAAGGTTTTTCATTCAGCCCTTCTTCCCTCTTTTTATTTTTTTTTTCTACCTAGTGAAACATTCAATTTATCTGAAAAACATCCCCCCAACGCCTGTCTCGTTTTCTAATTGCATTTCAAAATATATATTAAATTTTGTTTGGAATCCCGAATTCAAAATTTTAAACATTTTTATTAATTAATAATTTTTTACTCGGTACCTACACCCTAGCATTTAGTAGATATTGAATTTACGAAAAAAAAATTTGATTCTATTTAAAAATGTTTGAAACATGGTAAAATTTTTTTTTAACCATGATTATTGTTTTATGTAGGTTGAGTGTGTATGTGCGTTTGTGTAATAATTACACAATTTGAATACAGTATTTGACTATCAAAGTAAAAATACTATATAATAGTTTATTAAATAGAAACTTTAAAAAATGTCCTTATTACCACAGATAGTTTCATTGTTACCCCATTTGGGGAAATTTACCCCGGTTCCCCGACCGCTGGTGTAATTGGATTCAGATAGAAAATATATTTTAAGAATGAAAAGTCCTGTAGAAAGGTAAATCACTCGTATCCATAATAAGCATTAATTAACAGGAATAGCAGGGAATTGGACAAAAATAAAAAACAGAGTTTTTATTGAATGGGCCAGACGTTTCGTCGATTAATTTCGACTTCCTCAGTGGCTAGAATGACAAAATAGGAAATCAGAAAAAAACTTATTATAAATATAAATTGATTACATAGAAAGACTCAAATACCTCATTCTATCACTCTTTGTCAAAAGACAATTCCACTACGCGACGAAACATCCTTTAATCCTTTTTATTTAAACTATAATACATTGTTGGATCATGCCCCAATTGCTCAAGAATCTTGAACTTTTACACACTTGAACAATCAAAAAATTAAAAACCTTTAATCAAAATTTATCACAAAAAAATATGTTTCTACTCTTTAAACAGACAAAGAAAGGATTTTAAATTCAAAAATAAATATCTATTTATATAAAAAAAAAACTTATTATAAATTACAGCGTCATCGCTCCTATTGGGCGATTCGCGAACCAAACAATTTCTCTTCTCTTTCCCACTCAATCTCAAAAACTCACTCGACTCAAAATACCATAAATCAAAACAGAACTAATGAAACCCCAAACAATTGAAATGAACAGTCGCGAAAGTTAAAATAAATAAATAAATAATTTAGAAGAAATAGTCAAAGATTAAAAACCAAATAAATAAATAAATTAAATCGTCGCGTAGTGGAATTGTCCTTTGACAAAGAGTGATAGAATGAGGTATTTGAGTCCTTCTATGTAATCAATTTATATTTATAATAAGTTTTTTCTGATTTCCTATTTTGTCATTCTAGCCACTGAGGAAGTCGAAATTAATCGACGAAACGTCTGGCCCATTCAATAAAAACTCTGTTTTTTATTTTTGTCCAATTCCCTGCTATTCCTGTTAATTAATCCTGTAGAAAGTTTGTTCTTATGGTAAAATGTTTGTATGTATTTTGAATGCAAAGAAGTGATTAGATTTTAGGCCTTTTAGCTTTAGAACTTCTGGTTCAAAAATATGAACAAAACATCATTTTTTGAATGATTATACCCATAGAAATTTTGAGGCGATGTTATATTATAATATAGGTATAAATGAACAATTTATATTTATTTTTGTTCAGTGAGAATGGTATGTAGGTTCTAGGTGAAACATATTTAATAAAATTAAAAATTTTAATTTAAAAATATAAATTACCGAGGGGTGAACCGCGATTGGAATTAGGTGTACACTTCTTTGGAATTATCTGGAATTATTTTGGAATTACTGGAATTACTTGGAAATTTTTGGAATCACTTGGAAATATTTGGAAGTACTGGAATTTTTTGGAAATATTTGGAAATAAAAGTGGAAGTAGAAGTAGGTGTACACGATTTTAGGTCGCGGTTCACCCCCGTAAATTACTAACAGAAAAAATACAAATCCTTTAAAAAACAATCTTATAAACGTTTATTAACTCAGACGTTTCTTTACAAGTATATATTTCGGTAGAATTTCTCCCTTTAATCAATGGAAATTACAAGTTCCAAAAAAAAGAAAGAAACTTGAATTGAATTTGAAATTGCCATCGATTAAAGGGAAAATTACTTAGCTTAAACGTCTGAGTTAATAAACGTTTATAAGATTGTTTTTTAAAAGATTTGTATTTTTTTTTATAAATTACTAGATAGGTTTCACATGTTAAAGAAATATTGCTTACGAGTAAGACTTTACAAGTATATATTTCGGTCTAATATGAGGCCATCTTCAGGAGTTTAGATAGATAACTTAAAAAACCCGATGATTCGGACGATCTTCCTTCCTTTTTCAGGGTTTAAATGGATCAATGATGATGTGTATATCAATATGATTCTTAACATTGGTAAAAAAAATTAATTATATTTTATTTCAAAATTGTTTTATATTGGCTGCCAAAAAATAGATTTTTGTATCTGAATTTCAAAATTACAAGGAAAAAACTACCGAGCAACGCTCAGTCCACTAGATAGTTACTATACTTACTATATATTAATATATACATATAAACTAAATTGCTGTAATTAAATAGATCATAATATATATGATCCCATATTATTATTATCTACCCATATAAGGGTCAAAGTGAAAAAATTCAATTTCAATGTTATTTTCAAGAAATAATGCTAGCGTATAGAAAATTTATATAATCTTTTATTAAATTTATCTTAGAAAAGTTGTCCTTTTGTGAGTGCGAGTAAGCTATGGTACTGTTGAATCTAATCATTTGTCTCTTGTGGAGACGTTTCGTTTATCATTCATGACAAGATGAGTCAACAATTGAGTAAAGAAGAAGCACCGAAAAGGGTTTAATCGAAGAAGAAAGGGGTGAGGGGGCAGGGGGGGAGTTATCCCCCCCTGTTTACTTATTGATGCTCTCGGGTTCAATTCACGTAAACTCTATTTATGTCCTGCTCAATATTGAACCCATCTGGCCTGCTTCCTTCCTTTTTCTAATTCCCTTTAAGAACCTGCTACTACTACTACTACTACTGCTACTCGTGCTGCCCTTTCTTTGCCGACTTGTTTATTATGCCTCTCCATTCAAGAAAGAATATAAATTCAAGAATTAAGGATTGCTTTTTAAATATATTCATCACAGAATATCATCTAAAAGGGGATCAATTTCATAAATTTTCAATTTCGGTGTTGAAGATATTATATTATAGCAGAGCAGCAAGGGCCAAGCACGCAATCCATATCATCTGAATGAAATATCGAATTTCTTTTTTTTTAACGAAACAAACATTGTATATAATTAATATTTGAATAAATAATACTATTACAAATATCTTGGCAGGAATTTCCTGTTTATAAAATGTCTCGAATATGCTCTTATTCGAATTTTTTGTAATTTAATATTTTCGAAGTCTTAATTTCAAACACAATCAAAATTATATTGGTAGCTTTTTTTAACAGAAATGAAATATTTGGTAATTAATATTTGAATAAATAATAAATACCTACTATTACAAATAGTTCAGCCCAAAATCCCGGCAACGTAAAATCCCATCAGCCAAAATCCCGATAAGTCAAAATAAATAAATAAATACTACGCATTAGTTTTGAAAAATTAGATAGGCATTAAAAAAATTAAGGAAAATTGTGAAAAATTTTATCTTTTTAAAATTTAAAATAAGTACCTACTAGGTAGGTTTCACAAAAATAAAGATGTTTGTTTAGCACGACTCTATACCTATATATTTCGGGGTCTTCAAGAGTTCACGCAGTTCAGTTTCCTCTGTGAGCTTCTGAAGATGGGCTCATTCCCGAAATATATAGGTATAAGTAGTGCTAAACAATCATCTTATCTTTTATTTTTGTGAAACCTACCTAGTATTCATATTTTAAATTTTAAAAAGTTTCTAAAATTTTTCAAAATTTTCCTTACTTTATTTGAAATGTTTCACCAAGAACCCAACAAAAAAGCTATTAAAAAGATTTATAAAATTTATTTTATTTATTTATTATTTTGATTCAATTATCTACTTTTGTATTAATTAGTTTAATATAGATACTATATATATGTTAACGTTAGATGAACGCGAAAGTTAAAACTTTTTATCAGGTCACTGCCCTATTTTGGTGCAATTGGGACCTGATTCGTTTTGATACTGAACCAAGAGTTGAAAAAGATAGGACCCAGCCGGGTATGATCCGGCATCCTCTGCGTTAAGCCCGCAAATGCCTTTTCCATTTAAGCGATGGATCCCCGAATAGGTCATATAATCCAATTTTATATATATTCAACTTCTTAGTTCAAGCGCGTATTCAACTATTTTCCTAATAGTATGGTTCTTATAAATTTGCTATAAAGTCCATCTGTCTGATTCTTTGAAACAGATGAATTATATATATATATATCTTTATAAATATTAAGAAGGTTAATAAATATTAATATAAGTCTGGATTTTCAAATGTTGGGATTTTGGCTGCGGGATTTTGGGCAGTCGGGATTTTGGGTGCCAATAATTACAAATTTCTTGGTAGGAATTTCCGGTTTTTAATTCTCTCGAATGGTTTTATTCGAATTTTTGTAATTTAATATTAGAGTAGTCTCAATTTTAAACACAATCAAAATTGTATGATAGCTCTTTTTAACGTTACAAACATTGTAGCTAATTTATATTCGAATAAATAATAATACTATTACAAATAAATTGTTGTGAGTTTCCTGTTTTTAAATCTATTCGAATTTTTGTAATTTATTTTATTAACATTAATTTTTTTACTCAAACAAAATTAATTATATTGGCAGCCCAAAAATATTAAAATTCTATATAAGGGTAACAATTACAATAATTCACCTATATTTTGAATTGGAAATTTTGAAAATAAATAATTTAATAAGGAATTTTATGTTAATACTTTTATAATTGTGTTTTTAAAAAAATATATATAATGAAACTTTTGCGGGAACACTTCCTCGGAAGGCTCATTTCTCTTATATGGGCGATCTTCAATGGCCAGCGTGATTGCCTCTGACTATTTCCTGCGGGGCTACTTTAAATCTTTGATTTACACGAATCGTCCAAAGAGCCTAGGTCAGCTGAAGAACAATATTCGTGAAGCTATTGTCAACATAGGTACAGATATAAAAGTGGATAGAAATTTCAAAATTCGGCTATCTCAGTGTATTGACGAGGACGGTGGCCACCTTAGAGATGTCGTTTTTAAAACTTAACGAAATAAAACTTTAAATGTACCACTGTATAGAGAAAAAACAATTAAATCGATATTGCCAATACTTTTTGTGTTATGATTTTTTAAAATAAGAAAGTGACCGCGCCCCTACCTGTAGAAACAAATTTACATAGATGACCAATGGCAGGCAGGGTGGTTTATAAATAATGTGACACCGTGCCGAAGGTCCAGCCATCAGCTATAGTTGTAAATAAATAAAATAAAATATATGCAAATATAAAAGTAGGTAATCTCGTTTCATAAGTTTCTCTTAAGATTTATTATTAGATTTAAAAAAAAAAATGCAAATAAGTCTCAAAAATATTTTGCCCCAATAATAAATCTTTCTTTTTTTTTATGTTTTATTCTATAAAATTATTCAAAAGGTGTGTAAATTGGTCCAGCGTAGTTGAGTTTTTTTTTTTGTCGATGTTAAAATATTCACGAAAAAAAGAGATATTTAAGCTCTGTCAGTTCGAGGGAGTGGAATAATGAGCCTCGCTGATGAATATATCAAAAGCAAAAGTGTGAAAATCTCTTTTTGAAATGGTTTAAAACTGAAGAGAGTAAATCAACTTTGAAGAAGCAAAAAAAAAAAGAATCATCAATAATGTTAGGAAATTTCTCTCGTGTCGACTGCATTTTGAAGATTTATTCGATTCATGGGGTTGTTAAGAAATGCTACTTGTTGTAGCGTCAATGCTATTTGTTGTAGCGGCCGCCAAGCCGATGATCCTCTTGAAAAAGGCGATTTCTTGCTCAAGAGCTGCTCTAATACGTACAAATGAAAGCCAAGTCATCATCATCCCCATTTTGATGATGCTCCAGGCTGTCAAAGAGAGCATCCCCTCTCTCGACTCTTTTCTCTTTAATGAGACTTTCAAGTCAAATGGGAAAGAGAAGAGAAGCTTTCTTTTCTCTTCTTCATTCGAGGGATAATTGTCAGAGAATTTAAAATTTTTTTAATATCATTCAGAGAGTTTAGACATTCATTGAAAAAGATTCAATAAACTTGGTCGCGTTCTTTTAAGAAGAATTTAACTTTAAATTCCATTTTATTTATTTATTTATTTTTTTAATGAGAAGATCATGAAATTATTAAAATAATAAAATAAAAATATTTTTATAACTCATAATTTTCCATGTTAATTTTTTTAATCCTAATATACTAGAGATTCTAGTTTTTGAATAAAAACATACAAAAAAAAAAAAATAAGATTTCAGATAAAATGAAAAATCTCTCTCCTTAAAATAATAAATAAACAAAAATAAATTTTTCAAAAAAAAAAATGGAGGAAAAAGTGAAACTTTTTCAAGACTCGGTTCGCTGTTAGCAGTTTTGGCAAATAATGTAAAACACACACTTGTTGGATTGTTTTTTATTTTTTAGTAGAAAAAGGGATAAAATCTCAGAAAAATGTTATTTTTTGAATAATTTTTCATTTTTAACGCAAAGACCTGGAACTACTTTTCATTATTAATTTATCGTGTGCATCTAAATCCAGACACATAGATAGAAAAAAATTATTTTTCTCCACGTTTCAGGCTTTTTTCAAAACAATGACCAAATTTTTTTAATAATATATAATTCGCAATACAGTTCCTTGATTTATTATTTAAAAATATTTCTTAAAATGATTAGGAGGCTTTGGGGAACTTGTTCATATTGAATTACATCTTCAAAAAGTTCCTCAAGGCCTTCTAATCATTTCAAGAAATATTAAAAAAAATAAATTGAAATTTTTGAGTAAATTCAATACTAAGCTCGCCCGGGAGGCAGATGAGCCGAGTAAACTCTACAACCCAAACAAATTCAATAATTTTTTAAATATTCTCTCGTAAAGATATCTATCTACCTATTTATTATCATCAAACGCTGATATCCAATAAATCCCTGGTCTAAAAGTAAATTGAAAAATATAACAAATAAATTGAAACATTTCACTTAATTAATTTATTTGATATTAAAGATCCATGATTGCTGTAAATAAATATTGGAGACTAATTAAGGAAAAAGATAGGTCACAAAGAGAAACAAAGAGGTTGTCCTCTGCTTGATGCCAATAAACATACACACATATATATCGAGATGATCTATCTGTATATATATTATTTATTTGTTTGAGACTATAGTTTCGAAGACTTGGTCTTCATCATCAGTCTTTCTTCAATTATAAATGTTTTTCATGGAGTCAATATCATATGGATATTGAAAACTTGGTGTTCCTTCATCACTGGTGGTTGACCTGGAACTAACAAAGACATTTTCTTTTCGGTTCACATTCAAATATAACAAAAAGTTTCCCTTTCCCCTTTCTCCTTGAGAAAGGCTGACAATAGAAGGGTTTTTCTTTTTTTCTTTTAACTTTTGTTAGCAAACATCTTAAGCAGATTACTATTTGATAACTCTATTTGATTGTTCAAACAAAGTTTTGAATTTCTATTGAATGATTTCAAAATTTCTAAAGATTCGATTGCGCTAATTAATTTTGGGTTCTTTTCTCCTTTTATTAATCTAATACCTGTCTCCTTCTGGGAAGGAGTGATTGTTTGAATTTAAATGATCCGCAAAAGAATTTTCGCACTTTTTATTTTTAAAATCCCTTATATGTTCATTTAATCGAATTTTCAGATTTCTCTCTGTCTTTCCTACATAGATTGCTTCGCATTTCAAACTATAAACCCCTTCTTTTTCTATATTTGGTAATTTGTCTTTTTTATTTGAACCTAAATCTTTTCCTAGAGTAATTAGAGTTTTGAATACTGTTTTGAACCCTAATTTTTTCATTTTTTGTTTTAATTTTTCCGAAATTTGCAAAAATTGGCAAAACAAAAACTTTTCAATTAAAAAGATAGGTAATTATTCAAATTCAAGTTCAAATTCATCTCATACTTGATAAGACCAAAGAAGTGATCGAAATAACATACATATTAGGTATAAGATATTATTGTTGTAAATAGATTAATTAACCACTGAGAAATATTGGATTTATGGTGTATAAATAAATATATATGACGTTTATCATCGATCAGAATTCAATCTCTCTTTTATTTTTATAAATCTTGGAGAATTTTCCGAAAATAATAAATATTTCTTTGGTAAAAGATTAAAGTTAACATCTACAAGGAAGCTAATCAGAGACCTGTTGTAACTTATGAAGCGGATTCGTGGACCATGACAGAAAAGCTGATAAGAACAATCTTCGAATAACTGAGCGGAGAGAATTTATGATCCTCGGAGAGAGGGGGCAAAAGATGGAGAAGAAGATTCGATAATCGACAGCTGTGAAAGAAGAAATCCTCGCTGGAGAAGATAGCGTTCGATTCAGAAAATCTTAACAAGTAGTATGGTCAGGTCAGGTTAGGTAAAAATAATGAATGATCAACACGATGTTTCTAGGAATGATGAATGAAAAAAGAAAACCCGAAAGGCCTAGGAAAAGATCTAGGGGAAAAAACTAAAGATCAGACATTTGGGAAAAATAAGGAAGATGGAACTGACCCGAATAAGGCTATTATTTATAACGAATTTAATAACTTCATCATAAAGAAATCACAAGAGGTTGACATCTATTAGATCTGAGATGAAATGAATTATTTTTAAGTTTTTGTCAGCAGGATTGTTTATACCCCTAACCGAGTGCCAAAATTAGTAATCGAGAAGATATTATTATAAGATAATTTTTGTGGACGAGCAAGCTCAAAATCTAGTGTGAATATCGAAACCAAATTTCACAAGTAGTTTTGGTCCATTGAGAATAAGAGCTTATTAGATTTTGGTGCATATCGACACAAAATTAAGGGGGCTGGAGGGGTGGTTAAAAATTAAAAATCTAGGTCATTTGAGCAAACTCAACCAAATTTTGTATACATAATCAGTGGACCCGCTGAAGTCTAAAAATGCAAAATCTAACCCTCCAAAATGGGGGGGTGGAGGGTCAAAAAATAAAAATCTTGGCCATTTACCAAACTCAACCAAATTTTGTATACATAATCAGTGTGCCCCTAGGAGTTTAAAAATGCAAAAACTAACCCCCACCTCCCCTACATGATTATAAATAATTTTATTAAATATTAATGTAAGTGAGGGGCCAAGTTGTACGGTAAAGTCAAGTGGATGGCCACATCAGAACACGTCAGCTTATTTACTTAGAGAAAGTGGTGTAGGTTTTAGGTGAAACATGATATTAATTAATAAAGTAAAGGTGTGTAGTTCACAGTGAATTCACTGTGAAACTACACACACTTTACTTTATTAATTAATAGATTATCTAATGAATTCCAAAGACGCTGTTCACCTAATTCCAATCGCGGTTCACCCCTTGCTTTTAACTAAAGGTGTGCCAGGTACCTATACTGAAGAATAAATGTTTAATCTGCTTTTAACAGTTTATTTATAAATATATATATTTTCGAAAGTAGAGTTTTGAAATGAGAAAATGGCTTTATCAAATGATGGAGTAGCTGAAGAAAAGGAAGTGAAGGGTATCAAAAGCTGATCATTATCATCATCATCATCGGCTCAAGGTGTGTCTTTCACCTCACGATCTACTCCATCGAGATAGATAATCCAACTTAATCTTCCACTTATTGATATATATTTTATATTTTTTTTTTTTTAATCTTAAATCAAAAATTTCCAATCTTTTCGCTTTATTATCTTTCTTTCCTCTCTTATTCAAAAAGAAATGAACGTTCTTTCTCTCTCTCTCGTTTTCTTAATTGCTTTTCTCGGCTTGCCAAAGTTGAATTCTTTCTTTTTTCTTCATTTGGAATTAAATCCGTTTCACAATGCATGAAGAATAGAAAATGAGAAAGGTTGATTTAATATTTTAATTCTGTTTGCATAAGCGAGCGATCCTCCTCCTTTTGGGCTCATTACAAATGCATTACCAACAGAGAAAATAAGGTGAAATATGAGCTTTAAATGATTATAGTCATCGCTGCCGGCGTACAATTTATACAGCCTATACCTATACAACACCAGATATCGACCATTTCTTCTTCTATCCGCCTATTTAAAAAAAAGAGAGAGAAAAAACTTATTTTCCATGTTGCAATAAGACTCTATTAAATATAATCATACATTTTTAGCGATTACAGGTGTATGTTTACATGTTTTGCACTTAGCTATATATTTTTAAGCGATTAATCTAATTTTCAAAATAATGAATTGAATTTAAAAAAAAAATCACAAGTGGTTGATGTTAATAATCAGTAGAGATTGTGGTGTTGGTGCAAGGTGAAACATCTTTAATAAAGATAAGAGTAAATAAATATTTCATTCAATATGGATTTACTATGAGTTAAGGATACTGGGTCACTTATTTCACATTAAAATTAAAAAATTAAAAGATATAAAATTTTTTTTTCAATATATATATTGAAAAAAAATTTTTTATATCTTTTAATTTTTTAATTTTAATGTGAAATAAGTGACCAGTATCCTTAACTCATAGTAAATCCATATTAAATAAAATATTTATTTACTCTTATCTTTATATGGTTGATGTTAGATATTGCAAAATTTTTGACTTGATAGTTCCTAGCTACTTATATAATTTTTTAAATTTTATTTTTTTATATAAAAAGGGTTTCTTTCTTCTTTTCGATCTATTAATACTAAAAAAAATAATATAAATTATACAGGGTGCGGCATAAAGATCTACCACATTTTGAAGAGGTATAAAAAAATGAAAATATTTAACTAGAAAAAAACTGCATATATTTTTGAAAATAAAATAAAATAATTATTTTTTTAATGTGTTTTAAACATTATTTCGGACAAAAAAAAAGGGGGGGGGGGGGGGTCAAAAATGAAAAGTCTAGCCATTTCGACCAAACTCAATCAAATTTTGTATACATATTCTGTGGGTCACAAAAAGGCTAGAAATCGAAAAACTAACAACCCAAAATGGGAGGAGGGTCAAAAATGAAAATTCTTGCCCTTTTGACCAAACTCAACCAAATTTTGTATACATATTCTGTGGACCTCCAGTAGGCTAGAAATGCAAATACTAACCAAATTGTGTATACATAGTTTAGTCAAAAGGGCTATAAATTTTATTTTTGACCCTTCCACCATTTTTGTGTGGTTAGTTTTTGCATTTCTAGCCTTCTGGGGGTCCACAGAATATGTAGGTATACGAAATTTTGAAAGGCCTAGAATTTTCATTTTTGACCCTCCTTTTTTCATCTGATATAATGTTTGAAAGAGATTTAAAAAAAAAATTATTTTATGTACTTTTCAAAAATATTTTCAATTTTTTTCGAGTTAATTTTTTCATTTTTTATACCTCTTCTAAATGTGATAGTCTTTATGCCCCATCCTGTATAATAGCATATAGGGTAGGAATTGAAATTTCTAGATCAATCAACGTCTTCAAACTTTTTCAATCTGTAGTTTAGTGAAAGAGGTGTATGAGACGAATAGACATTCTCTAAAATGATGCAAATTAAAATAAATATACTAGGCGAAAGTTTTTGTGCCGAGGGTAGCAACACAGCAAATAAAATTTAGATTTCCAGCTGAAGACACACTCTTTTATTGCCTCCTTCAATAAATATACTAGTGTTATATCAGAAAAATTAAAATTCAATTTACTAATTAATAATCAACTAATTTATTTACAACTAGTTATTCGATATTTAATATAATATATCAATAAATTATAATTATTCTATTTACAATAATTTTGGATCCCTAAATGAATCAATAAATATAGATATAATCTTCCCTTTTTAGCAATTACTTACAGGATTATGTTTACATGTTTTAAATTTATATTAAAAGAAATTAATCTAATATTTTCAAAATCAAAAATTTAATTTTAAGAAAATCCCAAGTGATTGTCATCTTATTGTTCTTCTTCCAGTGTTGGCGATTACTGTGGAGAGATCCTCTCCATTTTAATTTTCCCGGAGAAATTTTTCACAGAGTTGGTTTCCCATTGACTTTCCCAAAATTTGGTATAATGATAGAGCTTGTGGGTTAGTATTAAAGAAAAATTCGAAAAACCAAGGCTTTCTGTCTTTCAACCCCTAAAATGAATGGGGTGAAGATTATAGGGTAAATTTTCATCAATTTTAAATATGTAATGACCCTTATAGTTTCCTTTCTAATTTAGGTATAATAAAATTTTAATAGCTTTGTTTACTTTATGACGAAGATATATAAAATAGTCGTGTCCATTGATAAAGGAAAAAATTTTCCTCAAACGTTTAGAATTTTAATAAACGTTTTGAGAGTGTTTTCACAAAAGAACTGTATTCATCAAATACAATTAAAAGCAATCAATACATTATTTCAAAACATACACATATATGTTCATTATATAAATGTATGTTTATTCGCATCAAGAAGAGGACAACCTCATTGATTTCTACTTTTTGATTTATTTCACTTGAAATAGTACACATGTACCTACATCGCCCTCGCTTGGATAAATAAATAGATTTTACTTTTGAAAGCTTCCGATATTAAATTACTTAATTAAATTTTTCAATTTTAATATTGACTAACAAGAGAAGTAGTATTTTTTACATTCAAAAAAAAATCCATTAAACAATGTTTGTTTAATTTAAATCTCTCCATTTAAGACGAATCAATTAAACAAATAATAAAAAAAATCAATATTTTGTAAATGAATAGAACTATTGATTGATTCTTAAGAATGTATATTTAAATTATGCGTATAGGACGCATCAATTGATGTCAAATTTTGTATCTGACATATCAATTGAATCGAGAAATACCCTACGCTGACCGATGAAAGGTGAGATCAACAAAAAGACAGACAGACAGAGAGAGATATTGAATGGCTCTTAACTAAGACATTCAGAATATATTAAGTTGGTTCAGTTGTCATTCGGCTGACAAATTAAAGGACAGTTGGCGAAGATCGGAATCGCTCAGCTGGAACAAAAGCTAGCTGTCTGTTAACCTGGAACATGGATGGGTATTTGGAATGGATGCAAATGGTCAAAAGACAGTGGCAGAATGAACCAATGAATGAATGAAGACAGCGCACGATGGGGGCCATCAATAAAATCAACCCCCAAAGCGCGAAACAGCGATGAGTGGTCTGAGAGTGAATTGAAAAATAATAAATTAATTTAATTAATTATTCAATATTAAAGATCCATAATTGCTGTAAATAAATATTGGAGACTAATTAAGTAAAAACATAGTTATTAAATATAACAAATCAGAGGAGGGGTCGGGTTAGGCTAGGCGGTAGCGTGTCAGCCTGCTAACCAAGTGGGATCCGGGTTCGAATCCGACTCGAGGCATCAGGCTAAAATCTGACCCCAGGGTAGAGACACATTTTAAAAAATATATAAATAGTATCGTAAATTGGCTTATGGCTAGAAAGGCCGAGAAGGCGAAAAAAATCAGAGGAATGTATGTATCAGCGGATTTTTTTTTTTTTTTTTTTTTTTTAATGATATTGATGTGAGAAGGAGATACACCAGAAGGTGGATCCCCTAAAGGCCAGTATGGGCTGGCCCCTCCATCGTGAAAAGAACAGAGCAGAAGGAAAAGAAGCCGGGATCACGAGCCAATCTCAGAAACTTAGATACAATTCAATATCCAATTTACTAAGGTTTTAGGGGCTTCGAGCAGTGGTAAATTCTCCGCACGATAAATTCGGTTAAATTTATCTCCCACTTAATTTTTTATTACCAGACCCTATACTTACAGAAAAAATGTCTGGGTATAGCCGGGAATCGAACCCGAGACCTCCGGGTTGCCAGTCAGTTACTCTGACCATTAGACCACGGAGGCGGATTTGACAATCCTTTATGCTCTAGTTCGTTTTTTGACCGCCAGGGGGCCAAATTGTAATCCACGCCTTTCCCAAGGTTCCCAATACATAAGTAAATGTATTTTGATTGTCATATATGTATGTATTCTAAATGGTAAGACAAAATTGAATGACAACGTGTTTGCAAATAATTTGATCAAAGCAAATATATAATGTCTCGGTTAATTTTATGATTGTGAGTGATTCACTTGTATTTATTTTTTGTATAGAGCCTGATGAAGCTACAATAAATAAGCGAAACGTTACGTTCGTCATCTTCAACAGGCTCGCGAAAACTTGGGCCACACATAAAAGTTTGTTTTCGATAGAGTAACACTTCTTCAACATTTTCGCACCGTTTTAACTCCAAATTTAATACAAACTCGTTGATGCAAAGACGATTTTATTTGTTAAATGGCTCTGATAGTCCATGCCGAAAAATCGAGTATAAAAAATGTTTCAAGGATTGGATCAAGTGCTGGCATAAGTGCGCTGTAGTCGTTTGCGAGTACTTTGAAGTAGACAATATCGATTTTGATGAATAAATTTGTATTTTTGATTTTCTGAATAAATTCCTGAAACTTTTTGATCAAGGTAGTATATTGTTGTATGTTTTATTGTGAAAATGGATTTTTTTTAATGATTTTCTAATAACTGCTTATGTAATTACTTTAAAATTTCATTCATTAACGTTTTTCATGATAAATTATTTTATCTTTTGCGAATGATCTCTATGGACGATTTTCCAACTAGACAAGATAGTTCTAAGAAAATCATAAGAGGGTGTCATCTATGTATTATAGATCCGATGGAATGGATTATTTTTAATTATACATCAGAAGGATTGTTTTTTATCCCTCGAGAATCGATCTCGAGTATGAGAGGGAAAACAACCCTTCTGAAGTATAATTAAAAATAATCCATTCCTACGGATCTATAATATACATAGATGAAACCCTCTTATGATTTTCTTATAAGATTTAAATCTTTATTTATTCAATCGGCATACACCAGATTTAAAAGAAAGAAAAAAATATATGTGAACTACACACCATATTCATATCAGGATTAGAAAAAAGTTTAATTTATCTAAAAAGTTAAAGAAAATAAATTCAATCAATTATCAAAGAATTTATTTACAACTAGTTATTCGATCTTTAATTAAGTATATAAATAAGTTATAATTATTCGATTTACAACAAGGTTGGATCTCTAATTAATTATAATAGAAAGTAAATGGTGGATCAAGCGTTATTTTCTCTTGGCTAAAAGCGATATTTTAATATTATTTTTTAATTTTTAATTCAGGAAAAAATAGTCGATTTTAGTTTGTAGCTAGAATTAAATAAAATTTAATATATTTTTTGACAACGCTTTGACACGCTCCTCAAACTTTTGAACTTAATTGCAATAAAAAATAGTATTAAGAAACATGGATGGGTTCCTTCGATGACATTTTTAAGCCCTGAAGAAAGTGTGAAGATGCTCCGAATCGTCGGGTTTTTCAAGAGAATAAAATGACGTTCTAATAAATTGTTTTATACGGAATTTGTGATTTTCATAACTTCGTGCTTGATCAAATCAGCTAATTAATTGAACTAAAACTGATAAAAATTTTTTATTTAACTATAATCAAATCACAATTTTATGTAAGCATACACTTTTATTGTTTCATCAAATGAAAATTTATTAATAAAATGAAATAATAAACAGACATTTTAGATATAAAATCTATTTTTATCAAATTTACTAAACATTTTAATATAAGTTTTGGTAATTAATCTTGTATATTACAATTTAATTGAAGAGAGTTGTTGTTTCCAAGCTCCAAACTTATGCGAAACTTTCCAATTACATCAAATTATTACAAGTTTGAAGTATATCTAGTAGATATGGAGTAGAGATAATAAACTAAAGATGATACTTCTACATCTCTAGTGCTACAGTTTAAAAACTTTAATTTTTTTCAATTACAGAGTAAAGAATTATAAAATAAGCTGACGTGTTCTTGATGTGGCCATACACTTGACTTTACCATACAATCTGGCCCCTTGTATTTTTAGACTTCTGGTGTCCCCTGATTATGTATACAAAATTTGGTTGAGTTTGCTAAAACGGCGTAGATTTTTAATTTTTGACCCCCCCCACCAAATTGAAGAATAACGCCAAAATCCATGCACATCTGGGCACCTTCAACATCAACCCACTCATCCGGCCAGGAAAATTACAGTAGCCTGACCATGGAACATCGATAACACGTTCCGGAAAAAGAGAGGCGTGGAAGGTCCAACCAGACAGAGACATCAAGCTTTGCGTGATCCCAAGGGTCCAAACCCAAAAAAAAAAATTATTGAGAAATTAATTTAATTTTATTTGGGAACGAATCTAAGATTTTAATAGAAATATTGTTACATTGCATATCAGAAGGCTTCGTCCCCTCAGGAATCGAACCTTAAGCACTATTCTAGCTTGGCCGTTAACCAAATTTAAGATAAATCTCTCTGATATGCAACAAATATAAGAAATAAATCACAAGATTTTTCAATCCTTTCAACTAGAAGGGAAAAGCAAAAAATCAGGCTAAACTAAATTAATTAATTATTTAAGTAACGAACTGAGACATCTGAAAACTGTTTATCACTTAGCCTGATTTTTTGTATTTCCTTCTAGTTGAAAGGAGTAAAATGTTAGTGATATATTTCTTATATATGTTGCATATACGGAGAGAGATTTGTCTTAAGGGTTTGGCTAACGGCCCTGAAGCAAGTTAGCGCTTGGGTTCGATTCCTGAGGGGACGAAGCCCTCTGATATGCAATGTAAAAATATTTCTACTAAAATCTTAGATTCGTTCCTAAATAAAATTAAATTCATTTCTAAATATTATAATGGTTATTTACCTAACCTGGGTTGATTTTTGAAAAAATTCCATCTTTCTTCAAAAAAAGAAACTCAAAAAAGATGCTTAAATCTTTACATTATATATTATTAGTATTATAAGGGAGTCGGGTAGCTCAGTCAGCTAACGTGACTGGCCTCGCTTCGGCATCGATTTATTAGTGACGATGTTGGAGTGGAGGTTCGGGGTTCGATCCTGGCTGGCAAATAAAAAATTTCTACCGGCTGAAAACTCGGCTCCCTCACTAACCCTACTAACACTCTACTTATGTGCTGTCTAAATGGGCTTTGTTCCCAGTGATATTAAATAAATAAAAAAAAAAATTATTATTCAAAGTTATAAATAAAAGTGTTAAGTATAGATGTTTTGATCGTAGTAAGTATGTCTGTTTTCCATATAAATAAGCGTGTATTGCAACTGAAAACGTATCGTGAATATTTTCTTAGAAATTATCTTCTCTCCTTGTTCAAAAAATATCCTTAATATATATATTTTTTAATATATTCCAAGCCTTCCATCATTTTCCTTCTGTGTCTGATTTAAATTGAAAGAATATAGACGTATTGAAAATATGTTAATACTGTGAGTTAGAGTATTTGTTGTAGATTAAAAAAATGAAAACTTTGCCAAAGAAAAGAGTGAATAAGGGGCGGGTTGGCGGGGCGGTTCGGCCCCCCTTTTAAACTTAAGGAACGTGATCCTTGGCGAGTGAGCAGGCCTCACCTCAACTTCTGCTCTGTCGTTTATTGCTTTCCAACCCATTATTATTAGAATGCGATGATAGAATAAGACGTGACGTGACGTTCCGTAGCAATAAAATATTTCCAAACAACCTTGCCTGCCCCCCCTCTTCTTCCTGTCTATACACATGAGCTGGAATCTTCTGGTGTCATAATGATAATCTCTCGACCCCTGAATTAAGGGATTACAATTATATTCAATATAATTCAAATTTAAACCTACCCTAATAATCCCAAATATTTCTTAATAGTATATAATTTAAAAATTTTATTTTTTTATATAAGAGGGGTCTCTTTCTTCTTTTTCGGCCTATCAATAAAAAAAAATAATAATATGAAATGGAATCTGTCTTATAATAGACCATAGGGTAGGAATTGAAATTCCTAGATCAATCAACGTCCTCAATCTTTTTCAGTCTGTAGTGAATTCTTCTATAAGACGTATAGTCACTCTCAAAAATGATATAAATTAAAATAAATAAAGGTACTAGTGCTGACGTTAAAGAAAATTAATTGAATTTAAATTTAATTTTCTAGTAAATAATCAATTAATTTATTTACAACTGGATATTCGATCTTTAATTAGACATATAAATAAATTCTCATTATTCTATTTACAATAATTTTGGATCTCAAATTAAAAAAATATATTCAAAATGAAAATTCTCCTATAATTAAAAAAATATATGTGAATGTAAAAAACCTATATAAATACAGTCGACTCTCGAAAATTCGAAATTCAAGGGATTACAATAAAAATTAGAATTATCGAGGTTTCGAATTAACAAGAGGAATAAAAAAATTCGAATTATTAAGACTTTTTATTATATTTTTGAAAATATGTGAACTTACATAAATATAATATATGAGCTTACATAAATTTTATATATATAGCCTCAAATAAAAAAGTAAAAATAATGAAAATGACAAAAAAGAACAAAAAAATCAATTAATTAAGTAAACATTACTAGGAAAATTCGAATTATCGAGGTTTAATGTATTAATATGAATTGTTTTTCTTTGGTTTCAGAAATCAAAGCCCCCTATTGTTTTGCAGTGAGTAGTTTGTATTTAGGTATATATTATATATTACTAGTTTTGCCCAGAAGGAAGGTCAGTCTAGTATTAATACCCTCAAAAAATTGCATTTTTTTTTGTTTTTGCTCATTGTCTAGGAAAGTGTCTAGATCGTGGAGAAAATTAATTTTCAACGATGATTTTTTTCCCTATCTGTGTGTCTGGATTCAAACGATAACTTAATAAGGTAAATTCCTAGAAAATTGGTTGTATGCTAAAATGTTTGTATTTCTATTGCAGAGAATTGCTTAAATTTTGGGATTTCTAGTTCCAGTTTAAAAATGCAAAATTATTCAAATATTTTTAATGTGTTTTGTATTAAAAAATAATAATTTGTTTTGATTTACGATTTATTAAATGAATTAAAATTGATTAAATTAATTGTTTTTTTTTAAATTACCTAACTAAACTGCAAACAACGTAGCGAGAGTCTTGAAAACATTAAATTTTTCCTCCTATTTATTTATATATGGAATTGATGAATTACCTACATTACAAATTTTGGGGCGATAATACATAGTCACATAACTTTAATTTTGCTTTTTCCCTCCATACATTTCGATCGATTTTACTTAAATCAAACAATTTAAACGAACCAAGTTTTACATGTTACCGTTCCCTTTTTTATGACGCTATACGGCCCCGAATTATCCTTTATACTTTGCCGTTTTACTTTCGAAAAAGTATCTTTTTATGTAGATAATATTAACGAAAAGGCACACGCGCTAAAATTTACGCGTGAAGCTGAAATTGGATACGAGCTGGCGAATATACAGGCAAGTCCGGTTGCCTAGATACAGGCGTCGCGGCGACAAACCCTGAAACCTTTTATTCCTATTATTTGATCTAATAAAACTCAGGATTTAAGATCTTGGGAATAAAATGAATTTTTAGAATATACAAATTATTCTCATGTTTAACATTAGGCTTGCGGTATTTAGAGAGTTAAATAAAATTTATAAGAAACATCAAAATCGCATGACATTTATATTATTACGAGCAGTACCTGGCGTGCCTATGGCACGCCCGGCACCGCTCGGCCCTCCGGGCTGGTGGCCCTGGCGGGCAGCGTCTCGAGATGTGATTATTAGCTGTCCGTAATTATATGTTTTGAAAAAAATATTTTTTTGAATAATGAATATTGATCAAAGAAAGATGAAAAAATATCATTAAATGCTTTATAAATACTTTATTAGAGCATGCAACCATTTCTCTCGAAATTCCCGATCGGTTGGAAACCTATTTCTTTTTTAATAATACATTTCAATATTTAAATTTATCTAAAAAGTGTCTCTAAATTAATTATATATAATAATTTTAAAATTAATTTATCTACTAAAATTTCAAATGACCCGCGCAGTAATAAATTAAGAATTAATCTCATTATCCCATTAAATCATATCTCATTAAAACTCATATTATAAATTAAATATAATATATATATATATTAACATTAATTTGTTTACTAAAATTTTTAAGAATTTATATTTTTCTTAAATTCCAAAAAAAAAATAATTTTCGCGGAATGAATTATTTCCAAAAAATTAAATATATATTAATATATAATATATTTAAAATTAATAAATTTGTCTACTAAAATTTCAAATGAGACACGCCGTAAATCTAATATTCTAAGCTATATAGAGGAATATATTAATATATAGAGATATTATAGATATATAATATAGAGAATAGAGATGTTTTATTTGTAAAATTTGACAATATAACAACTGTCATCTATATTAGTTGCTTTTTCTCCCACATGCCCCTTGTTGCGCCACGGGTACTGTCTGACAATGGCTTTTATATATAGATAGATTTATCATTTTATGTGAGTGACTTATAAAATGATGAAAAAGTAATAAACTTTTAGAATATATGTTAACTTTCATTTTTGTTTCCACTTATTTGGTAGTTGTTGAGATTAGCTAAGTAAAAGTTAAGAAAACAGTTTTTTAACACTCTTTTATCAAATTATGCGGCGTTTATTGTTGGGTTCGAACACTTTTCCGAAATTTGTATATAATAGGTAGGTATGTGGGCGTATCCATGATTATCTCAAGGAGGAATTATTACAAAGGATTTTAAATATATATTGTTACAGGTATCTTATATACTTGATCTTTTTTCCACCGTCGATAATGAATGACTTAATCAATTTCAAATTAAAAAAAGGTTCAAAAACTCTTAAAAGGGAACAGGTGTAAATGTGAATGAATTGGTTGTTGTTATTATTATTATAGTAGCCAATTTGATAATTATAGTGCAGGCGTTTTCGGATACGGATCAACTACATTATCGCTTGGAGCTGTTCTTTTTTAAAAAGAATGAGAGGTCATCCTGAAGAGGGTGACCTTTGTTCAATGATGTATTTGTCCATTAATAAATATTCATTTGTTGTTAGGTATAATGCACGAAAGCAAAAGCCCCAGGCTTGAAAAGTATGTGGGCGTTGAGATTAATATTTTTTCATTTTTATTTTGAACAAAATAACAAGAGGGAAATACTTTAATCGGTGTGTTTTACTTAACATAGAGAAGAGGTTGTTGCTCTGGAGCTGGAAGAGAGCTCTTTTGAACGAAATGAAGATTCTATGGTACTCACCTGAAACAAGAGAAAAAAATCAATTAGGATTTGTTATCTGAGCAAAGACATGTATTATAATTAAAGATCTTTAATTGCTGTAAAAAAATTAGTTACATTTATTTTTAGTCATAATTAAGGTATAAAGGTTGTATTGACGTATAATTAAAATTATTGAAATTTAATACTATATTATTTTTAGATCAATTTTTTCAACACATTCTGACTGTACACCTACTTTTATAAGTTCTAGTGACTATGATAATGATTTGAAAAGATTTTTACTCCATTCTGTATACTTTTCCAATGGACAATTTACCCTGGCGGGCAGCGTCTCGAAATGGCCAAAAGTTTGTTTGGGATATAATTTGGTTTTACTGTACCACATATGAATGATTGATTTACCCCAAAAAATTTATCTTAAAAAATAGATAAAAAAACAAAACAAAATAAAAAATATTTATTAATTAAATAATTTCTTAAACAAATCAAAAATATAAATATAAAAAACTCAGCATATTTCCAATACTTTTAAAACAATATAAGAATAAAAATAAGTATCCCTGCTTTACGCTATAAGATGAACAAAACACAATTACATTCACAAACAATTAAACAATATACAAAGAATAAAATAAAATTTAAACACAATTACAATATTAAAAATAAATGGCTAATTTAAAAAAAGCTCCCTAACGCCGCCATCTAGAATTTTTCACCTCTATGAGAAATATCAAAAGCTCTGTTTAATAAACAAATGCTATTTATTTAAAGAAATATTGTCACTCCAAATTTAACAATTTAATAATTGATAAATAAAAATAATTTAATTCTTTCTTATTTTAATTTATTATTATTAATGAATTTACAATTAAAAATAAATAGCAAATTTAAAAAAAGATAGCAAAAAAGCTCTCCTTTAGGCCATCTGTCGGAATTTTTAAAATTACACACAAACATGTTAACATTGAGATAAAAAATATATAGGCAAGGATTGTTGTAAACAAGGGCGGATCCAGGGCGGGGGGTGGAGGGGGCGACCGCCCCCATACAGGCCCGTGCCTGGCGGGAGTGCAACACGTGCGCCGCACCCAGAGGCCAAAAACGGCGGCCAAATCTACAGGGAATTTATAACAAATTTTTTATTTTTTTTATTTTAATGAACTTAAAATATGAGATATGAAATTTGTAAAAAAAATTAAAAAACAAAAATATTTAAAAAAAGTTCTATGTGTGTGTTGGGGGGGGCGTCTCTGCCACCCCCCCCCCCAACCCCCCGCTTGAACAATTCGATTGCGACACTAATAAAAATCTAATATTGTTTTAGCATTCGAATAAAGTTGTTTTATTTGCAAACTTACATGTATTTATTAATTTTTCAATATTTTTTTTTTATAAATTATTTTTGTCAGTAAAAAATATGTACAAAAACACATTACGATTTACTCAGGCGTTATTTTTAAATTAAAAAAAAAGAAAATAATCCTTTCACGAATCGTTCGTTTTTTTTTTTTTTGTTTAAGTGTGGTATCATGTCTTCGTAAAGATGCTTGAACTTGATCCTAGCAGGCGGGAAAGAGAAGAAGTAAAAGTTTGGCACGATCTTAAGTATCGGGCATTCGCACAATCTCTCTCTCAAGGAACATTTAAATTAAAAGAAAAGCATAAAGAATAATAATTTAAAGAAAAAAAAATCTAAAAGAAAATTTATTTACATCCGAGCGGTGTTTTCTTTCAGTAATCTTTCGAGAAAATTTATCGCTTTCGGTTTTAAGACAGGGAAAAAATATCTCTCCCCTCCCTACTTGTCATCCCACCCGTTCGAAATCCATCCCCCCGCCTGAATGAGAACATTTATCAACAAGAAATCTTTGCAACGAAAATAGCTCAAGACAAAAATTTAATTTAACCCTCTACCCTCGTTTTCTTTCTACCTTGTTGTAAATAAAACGCTACAAAGATGTCAATTGAATTTCGAAAAGCCGTCGTCGAGAGTTATTTGATCTCCCCCCTTGTTCGTTGGCCCCGCTCAAGCGGTTTACCTTCAAATCATAAATCAAATTCAACCTTTGAAAGATCGGCGGCTGTTTCCTCGAGGAGTTTTATTATTATATTATTATTATTATTAATAATAATAAAAAAATATTCAATTCAATTTAAAAGGTTGTAAGAAGCTGTGAAGGAATTTCAAAGATAACATAAAAGTGGGGGGTGCGGGGGGGGGGGGGGCGACCGAAACTTGTTCTTCTCTACCAAGTTTTTTTTTTATTTCTCCTGCTCATTCAATATTTATAATAAGTGAAGATGTCGTGTCTGATTTGGTATCCGGATAAGCCAAATAGGAAGGAAAAACAGCGTGAATTGATGTTTTCTCATTTAATTATTCCATTCAAGAAATTCGAATAGATAGATTCAAGGAAGGCAGATGAGATAAATCTAATCATAAAATAAAAAAAAATTATTAAAATATGCAAACACACACATATGCTTTGAATTAAATTTTATAAGTCAAAAAAAAAAAAAATAATAATTATGGTTAAGTAAAAAAAAAAAAAAAAAAAAAAATATAAAATTACCAAAAAGCATTGATCAGTGAGTAAAATCTACCAAATAGATAACTTAGCATTCTATTCAGGACTGGTTTTGAATGTTGTTTTACGCCTACTTAAATTGTTAAACTATACAAGGCCTGAATTAGCAATGGGTAATTAAAAAAAAATAATTAAATTTTCATTAAAGATCTTAAATTGCTGTAAATAAATAGACAATTAACTAACTTATAATAAAAATATATAATTATAATTAAAAATTTAACACTTTGTCGTAATGATGTAGTCCAATTAATTAATTATTGAAATTTAATACCATATTATTATTTATGGTTACATTTTCTGCATAGAATATATCTAACTTTAAGGGGTTATTATGATAGCTATACGATTGGCAAACTTTACATTAAAGAGACATTGAACTTCTTGAGAGTGGAATCCACTTCATCCTTCGAACTTCCCTAGAACCTTAAATATATACATCTTAAGGTTCCACAAATATCCTCCAATTTGGTCTAACCCTTAAATATTTTTTTCTGCATAGAATATATCTAACTTTAAGGGGTTATTATGATAGCTATACGATTGGTAAACTTTACATTAAAGAGACATTGAACTTCTTGAGAGTGGAATCCACTTCATTCTTCGAACTTCCCTAAAACCTTAAATATGTACATCTTCAGGTTCCATAAATATCCTCCAATTTGGTCTAACCCTTAAATATTTTTTTCTGCATAGAATATATCTAACTTTAAGGGGTTATTATGATAGCTATACGATTGGCAAACTTTACATTAAAGAGACATTGAACTTCTTGAGAGTGGAATCCACTTCATTCTTCGAACTTCCCTAAAACCTTAAATATGTACATCTTCAGGTTCCATAAATATCCTCCAATTTGGTCTAACCCTTAAATATTTTTTTCTGCATAGAATATATCTAACTTTAAGGGGTTATTATGATAGCTATACGATTGGCAAACTTTACATTAAAGAGACATTGAACTTCTTGAGAGTGGAATCCACTTCATTCTTCGAACTTCCCTAAAACCTTAAATATGTACATCTTCAGGTTCCATAAATATCCTCCAATTTGGTCTAACCCTTAAATATTTTTTTCTGCATAGAATATATCTAACTTTAAGGGGTTATTATGATAGCTATACGATTGGCAAACTTTACATTAAAGAGACATTGAACTTCTTGAGAGTGGAATCCACTTCATTCTTCGAACTTCCCTAAAACCTTAAATATGTACATCTTCAGGTTCCATAAATATCCTCCAATTTGGTCTAACCCTTAAATATTTTTTTCTGCATAGAATATATCTAACTTTAAGGGGTTATTATGATAGCTATACGATTGGCAAACTTTACATTAAAGAGACATTGAACTTCTTGAGAGTGGAATCCACTTCATTCTTCGAACTTCCCTAAAACCTTAAATATGTACATCTTCAGGTTCCATAAATATCCTCCAATTTGGTCTAACCCTTAAATATTTTTTTCTGCATAGAATATATCTAACTTTAAGGGGTTATTATGATAGCTATACGATTGGCAAACTTTACATTAAAGAGACATTGAACTTCTTGAGAGTGGAATCCACTTCATTCTTCGAACTTCCCTAAAACCTTAAATATGTACATCTTCAGGTTCCATAAATATCCTCCAATTTGGTCTAACCCTTAAATATTTTTTTCTGCATAGAATATATCTAACTTTAAGGGGTTATTATGATAGCTATACGATTGGCAAACTTTACATTAAAGAGACATTGAACTTCTTGAGAGTGGAATCCACTTCATTCTTCGAACTTCCCTAAAACCTTAAATATGTACATCTTCAGGTTCCATAAATATCCTCCAATTTGGTCTAACCCTTAAATATTTTTTTCTGCATAGAATATATCTAACTTTAAGGGGTTATTATGATAGCTATACGATTGGCAAACTTTACATTAAAGAGACATTGAACTTCTTGAGAGTGGAATCCACTTCATTCTTCGAACTTCCCTAAAACCTTAAATATGTACATCTTCAGGTTCCATAAATATCCTCCAATTTGGTCTAACCCTTAAATATTTTTTTCTGCATAGAATATATCTAACTTTAAGGGGTTATTATGATAGCTATACGATTGGCAAACTTTACATTAAAGAGACATTGAACTTCTTGAGAGTGGAATCCACTTCATTCTTCGAACTTCCCTAAAACCTTAAATATGTACATCTTCAGGTTCCATAAATATCCTCCAATTTGGTCTAACCCTTAAATATTTTTTTCTGCATAGAATATATCTAACTTTAAGGGGTTATTATGATAGCTATACGATTGGCAAACTTTACATTAAAGAGACATTGAACTTCTTGAGAGTGGAATCCACTTCATTCTTCGAACTTCCCTAAAACCTTAAATATGTACATCTTCAGGTTCCATAAATATCCTCCAATTTGGTCTAACCCTTAAATATTTTTTTCTGCATAGAATATATCTAACTTTAAGGGGTTATTATGATAGCTATACGATTGGCAAACTTTACATTAAAGAGACATTGAACTTCTTGAGAGTGGAATCCACTTCATTCTTCGAACTTCCCTAAAACCTTAAATATGTACATCTTCAGGTTCCATAAATATCCTCCAATTTGGTCTAACCCTTAAATATTTTTTTCTGCATAGAATATATCTAACTTTAAGGGGTTATTATGATAGCTATACGATTGGCAAACTTTACATTAAAGAGACATTGAACTTCTTGAGAGTGGAATCCACTTCATTCTTCGAACTTCCCTAAAACCTTAAATATGTACATCTTCAGGTTCCATAAATATCCTCCAATTTGGTCTAACCCTTAAATATTTTTTTCTGCATAGAATATATCTAACTTTAAGGGGTTATTATGATAGCTATACGATTGGCAAACTTTACATTAAAGAGACATTGAACTTCTTGAGAGTGGAATCCACTTCATTCTTCGAACTTCCCTAAAACCTTAAATATGTACATCTTCAGGTTCCATAAATATCCTCCAATTTGGTCTAACCCTTAAATATTTTTTTCTGCATAGAATATATCTAACTTTAAGGGGTTATTATGATAGCTATACGATTGGCAAACTTTACATTAAAGAGACATTGAACTTCTTGAGAGTGGAATCCACTTCATTCTTCGAACTTCCCTAAAACCTTAAATATGTACATCTTCAGGTTCCACAAATATCCTCCAATTTGGTCTAACCCTTAAATATTTTTTCTGCATAGAATATATCTAACTTTAAGGGGTTATTATGATAGCTATACGATTGGCAAACTTTACATTAAAGAGACATTGAACTTCTTGAGAGTGGAATCCACTTCATCCTTCGAACTTCCCTAGAACCTTAAATATATACATCTTCAGGTTCCACAAATATCCTCCAATTTGGTCTAACCCTTAAATATTTTTTCTGCATAGAATATATCTAACTTTAAGGGGTTATTATGATAGCTATACGATTGGCAAACTTTACATTAAATATTATGAATAAAAGTCAAAGTAATAAAATAAGATACAGCCACTCAGTCAAAGATGTATTTTGACCTGGTGACAAAAATTTTAACTTTGATATTTTGACTTTGAAAATTATTTTAATTATACTATATGTATAATAATTAAAATTTTGAAAATAGTTTAATATGTAATTTTTACTTGATTAATAAATTAGTAATTTTTTCATTTGATTTTTAAAATAAATATATTATATATGTTGCATTGAAAACCTGTTTTATTAGTAAGTACGGGTTCTTACTAGTTAAAACTCGTTTTACTGAATGCCTTTGTGGCCACAAGAATTTACTGATGTTGAGTTTGGTTCAAAAGGTCTAGAATCTTCATTATTGACCTTCCGTCTCATTTTGGGTGTTTATTTTCAAAAAATTTTAAACGAAAATGCCAAGCTGTAGAGGATGTAATTTTTGACATTTCCGTTTAAAAATTTTTGAAAATAAACACCCAAAATAAGACGGAACGTCAATAATGAAGTTTCTAGACCTTTGAACCAAACTCAACCAGAATTAGTAAATTCTAGTTGCCACAAAGATATTAAGTGAAACGCATTTTAACTATTAAGAACCCGTTCTTACTAATAAATGGGTTTTTACCTGCAACATATATATATATATATATATATAATAGAGGTCTTTTTTCTATCGCTTAAAACGCTTAAACTACTATACAGAAATGAATGAAATTGAAAAAACACAGTTATCATCAGAAAAGGATGGATGCAAAAATTAAATAATAACGTTATAATTATATATTAAATATCATGAATTAAGGTCCGTAAAATGTGTCAGAGTAAAAGTAATAAGATAAGATACAGTCAGGTCCAGTTGCATGTCGGTCGGTAAAGTCTATAAAAAGTTGACAAAAGGTAAAACCTTAGAATTCACCTTGTACCTGGCGGGATGGCTAATCAGATGAAAGTGCGTCTCCTTCTGATTGGCCATCCGCTCCGGGCACAAGATGAATCCTACGATTTTACCCTTTGTCAACTTTTACAAAGACTTTACCAACCGACATACAAATGGACCTCAGTCAAGAATGTATTTTGCTCTGGTGGCAAAAATTTTAACTTTGATATTTTGACTTAAAAAAATATTTTGAATTATAATAATGAATTAGAAATTTTGAAAATAATTTAATAAATAATTTTTACTTGATTAATAACTTACTAAATAATTTTATCATTGTGTTTTTAAAATAAATAAATACCTATATAGGTACATAAGGATTTCCGCTAGAGGCGCTGGAAATAGACTTATTTGCTTTTGGGGGTATTATATAAATTAAATAAATGTATTATGGATGTAATGAATAAATTAATAAAAAAAACAATTAATTTTTATTTTATTTTTTAGTAAGATTATATTTTTTATGAAGAAGGGAGGACTTTACGACTACCCTCCAGGTGCCAGGTGACAACAAACCGAAGTCCCCATCTACAGCTATTTATATTATATATTATAATAATGTACCTTTTCTATATTAAAAATAATTTATTTTTTGATACCTACAAGTAAAGAATCAAAAAATAAAAATCATTGAAAATAATGAAAAAAAATACTTTGACTAGAACCTTGCTCTGTCATTGAACAAAAATATTATTTCCTTGAAATTTACCGTCTTTGAAATATCGTTATATTCACCAATACGCTCACATTTCTATCCATATATATAATTTATTGATTTATAGCTAATTTATTAAATTAGTATTATGGGGTTATCATAAAGTGAAAAATTATTACCAGTCTTTTTAATAACCTTGATAACATTTCTAACTAATTAATATATGTTATTTAGATATCTCGTTGTAGAAATAAAATATTTATTTTTTTCATTTCATTTTCATTCTAAAAGTTGAAGGTTAATGTCGGCATTTTAACAAATAGCTTTTATATTTCCTATTTAATAATCAATTATATTTAAATTTAACTGTTTTTTGTTGTTGTTGTTCACTATATTATTCATAATAGATAATAGTTTTCTAATTTATGTCCCAAAACATCAAAGGAATTTTGTATTGATTTCTATTTCGAAATATTAAAATCACAATCTCTATGATAAAGCTAGAATTTATATTGATTTTAATTAATCAAAATCATCCATGGCATAAAAACTATACATCTTATCTAAAATATTATTTATTAGTTTAGAAATTTTATTCTATTCGGTTATGGATTGATCCTACTAAAATTGATTGCATGGGCCGAAGGGGATTCCCAGATATAAGAGTATATAGGTATATGCCAGGGGTGAACCGCGATTGTGTGTTGAATTAGGTGTACACGTCTTTGGAATTATTTTTGGAATTCATTAGATAATGTCCCTTCATCTATTTATTCTCTTTTACTTGGAAATGAAAGTGCAAGTGAAAGTAGGTGTACACGATATTATGTCGCAGTTCACCCCTCAGTTATATGTATTATTTAGAAACAATATGCCTACTTCTTAAAAAGTAGGCATTTAATTTACAAACAACAATTTGTTGAAATAATAATTATAATTTTATCCGAATTACAATAATTATAAAACTACTCGGCAAAAATTAAACAAAAATTTTCGAAAAACCTAAAAATTGAACTTAGGATAGTTATTTACGTTGATGCTCAGGTCATTTTCCGATTTTTTACAAGAGTTTTGAGATGTTTTTGGTCAAAACGCCGAAAAAGGCCATTTTGACCTATTTTCGAGTCGCCCTAGATATGAAACTGAAATAGTTGTAATTAAAATTTCTAGTTCCTTTATTGGAAAACAACATCCTCTTTGAGTTTCAATTTACCGATTGCTTTTAGCTCAATTAGAATTCGATTTAAAATAAAAACTAAAATTATTATAGATTAATTAAAAGGATAATAAACAGATAAAAACATATAGTCGTAGTTTTTTCGTTTTAAATCGAGTTCTAATTGAGCTAAAAGCTAGTAGTGAACTGAAAATCAAAGTAGTAAGTTTTTTTTTACGGAAACTAAAATATTTCAATTTCAAATATTGCTGTTTCATATCTATGGTAACTCGAAAATACGTCAAAATGGCTTTTTTCGGCGTTTTGTCCAAAAGGATCTCAAAACTGTGAACTGTTATAAAAAAATTTGGAAATTACATGAAAATCAAAAGTAAAAAAACACTACTAGGTTCCATTTTTATGTATAAAGAAAATAAATTGAAAAAAAAAATTGTTAAGCAGTGTAATTATCTACTTATTTACAACAATTTAGGATCTTTAATCATAAATCTATCAACTAATTTAATTAATTAATTTCTAATGATCATGATTTCGCTTCTAGGTGAAATAACATATTTGATAAAATTAATTTAATTTAAAAATTTAAAAATAATAAAACTAGGTAAGTAGTGTTTCATAAATAAAATAAAATAAAATTTGTGTAACACTACCTTGAATCAACAACTCTGCTACTCTTTTAAAACAAAAACTTTTTCAATTAACACTACCTAGTATTTTTATTTTAATAAAATTTTTCAGGAACTTGTTCTCAGCTCTAGGTGAAACATTTTAAATAAGATTTAATTAGAATACTTGGTATGTAAAGCCTACCTAATATTTTAATTTTAAATTAATTTTAACTAAACGTAAAAATGGCAATATTCTTTGGAATTAAATTATTTCCTGGTGGATTTTTATTTAATGATTTTATAAAAATATTTACTTACGAATATAAAGAAGAAGTAAGTGACATAGCTTATGTTAAGTGCATATTTATTTATTATTTTATTTGATTAAAAGATTTTGCAAGTGGAATATTTTAGTCAATTTTTTATTATTCTAGGATCAGGAGTGATTTGGTCAGAGGATTGAACCGAATTCTGCTGTTGAATTGGATGGACAGACAGACAGAGAGACATTCTGAGCCTCTAGCTTAAGCTTAAGAGGAGGGAATGTGGAGGTGAGGAGGATGTATCTGCTGGTTGGCTCCAGGTGGAGGGAGCCTGGAGTGCTGGAGAGCAAGGTCGCCAGGCAATTACATCGGAGCTATCTCTGAGAGTCACGGGGAACGGGGGAGAGGAGGTTCTCCTCTGCACAGTGCACATGGCCCAAGGAGCCTTCTTGTCTACCGCAATTGACCTCTCTCTCTCTATTTTTAACACTTTTTCTTATTTAAAAAAGAAATATCCGAGCAGTTCATATTCTCATGATTTGGCAGACAACGAAACGAACAACCTACAGTCCACGAATCTCAAATAGAATACCACACATTCATAACTATCCATGAAAGTCACCCTTATAAAATATAGCCGAATATTTCAAATGATTTATAATTTATTTTATAAATGGTATTTGACAAACAAAATGGACTCATATATTATCAAACCCGTTACATTCACAGGCATGTTATTATTTTTTTTTTTTAATATACAAAATTTGACTAAATAAATCTCTCATCTTGTACATATATTATCATCAGGATAATTTGAAACTGATCTAATTAAAGTTGCTGTAAACATTTTAGTCTTGAGATATTCAATTTATATACATATATAAAATAAATATAAATTATTTTATAAAACAAATATCTAGAAACATTTATTAAAAGTCTAAACGTTTTGGGAGAAGTTAAGAAGGAATTTGTTTTTCCTTTTTGTTTTTGTGTAATTTAAATGGTGTAAATTTGTACATTAGACCAATGGCCCCTGCAGATACAATACTATATATATTTATCTAGATTAATTTGTAACAACGCTAAGAGAAATTTCTCTAAAAAAATTTCCCTCTTGCCTAGAATCGAACCTACGAACTCTTGAACTAATGTCATTAGGTTTAACCACTAGACCAATGTAAAATTAATATTTATACCATGATTTCTGTTACTAAAACTATAAATTTTTGATTTAGACTTTGTGTCGAGATAATATTGTATTCATTTGAACTCGAATAGAAAATGAAAAAACACCAATAGATTTTAAATTAAGAAACATTAAATATATATTAATTAACGAGGCAAATTTGAAATATAATTGTAATTTTGAAATGAAAGACTCAGATTCATTTTAAATTAAGAAACATTAAATATATTTTTTGTAATAAATTAAATTAATTGAACCGCGTAAATTTGAATAATTTCCATGATTCAGTCTGCGAATTTATTGCAGTTCATAAATCATTTCATTGTTTTTGTTTTGAAAAGGAAAAATGAAATTTAAATTTAAATTTTAAATTTAAATATATTCATAATTATTCCTCCCCCCCCCCCCCGGCCACTCAAAAATTAAAGAGGCGAAACTTTTAAGAGACGATGTATTTTCGGTAGTTTACGGGTTTATACGTTTGGAGTGTGGTTTTTTAAGAGGAATAAAATTTTTTTGACCGAGACGCTGCCCGCCAGGGCACCAGCCCGGAGGGCCGAAGCTTTGAGGGCGTGCAGAAGGCACGCACGAAAAGCTCGTATTTTAATAATTATATACTTAAATAAATTGTTTAATAAATACATTTAAATGACATTTATTATTTTAATAAAGTGTAATATTATAAAAAAATAAATAAATAAACAATCTTAGAAACGTTTATTAAAGGGTTGCTTTCTAAACATTAGCAAAAGCAACTTTTTTTTGAAATTTAAATTAAATTTTTCTCTTTATCAATGGAATTCCAATTACAATCAATAAATCATTTTTTTTTTTTGTAATATTAAATAGAAATAATTTATTTTTCGTATTAAATCAATACAATTCTTTTTAAAAACTATCTGAAAACGTTTATTAGAAATCTAAACGTTTCGGGAGAAATTCTCCATTTATCAATGGAAATTTGTTAAACTACTTAACTAATTATAGAGAAGGAATTAGTATAAAGCAACTATCAACTGATAAATATTTTGAAAATAGAAGATACACATTGTCTTGGGGATGAAATTACCTTGAATAAAAATAAAAAATAAAATATTCACAATTTTTTTTTTAATTTTTGATAAATATCATAAAAACAAAATCAAAATTGGACCTTTTGTTGTTGTTTTAAAATTTTGATAATATTAAAAATGGACTGTAACTCTAAATGTAAAAATATCTATAGATAAAATGGAATAGTTTTATATGAAGAGAACTTGAAGTTCTGTAACTAATGAGCTGAAATTAGGCACGGATTTTTGTGTTAATAACATTCACGCTATTGGAAAGTTTGTACTTTCTAATTCAAAACGTTCGCTGACAAAAATTTTCTAATCACTAAGATTTACATTAAAAGTAGTAGGTACCGAGTCTTGGTGGAAAAAAAAACTTTTCTTTGAATTTATTATTTTTACTTATTGATTTTGTATTCCATAGGCAATTTCTTTAAATATTCCGTGGATATAGCCTAGTTTTGTTTTCTTCTCTAATAGCTACTTATAGGCATCTCAAATTCGACAGAAGCCTATTTCAGATTGGTAATATTTATCCTTAAATTGTTTAAACGTCGTCTAGGGTCTTCCTGAGGGGTCTCTGTGGTCTAATTACAGGTTGTTTCGCTTGTCTGGCTGCGTGCGCTTATGCTTTATTCCCACGAAATGAACGAGTTAAGTTGTTGAGTTGCTTTTCTCAAACCAAGATTGGTTCGAGATAGATAATATATCCGTCCTTCCTTTATGGGCAACAAGTGCATATAGGCCTCCATGCCTAACTATAATTAAAAATTTCCTTTTAATAATAATCATACACGAGCGGAATAAATCTTTGGTCAAAGATCATCATCGTTTTAATTTGATTTTAGATATGGCTTGATGTCATAATAATAATAATGGACAACATTTTAAATAAGACATTAAAATATATATATAATAATAATATGTTAATTATGATAAGAAATTTGAATAAAACTGACTCAATAATATGGATTATTTCGAGATAAAACCATCAAACTACAGAGAATTCGAACTACTTAAAAAATTTAATATCTAGGTACATACCAACTAAAAATGATAGAAATATATGATTAAAACTTAAATTAATTTATTCGTCAGAATTTTAATTAATTGAATAATCAAATTTTTATTTATTTTTTTAATACACTTTTAATAAATTAATTAGCTAATTTAAATTTTGAATTACATTACCTCTAAAAATAATCCCAGGTAACCACAATATCCTAAGAATATTCTAAGGATATTCTAAGGACATTTAAATCTTCTTAGAATATTCTGAGGATATTGTGTGTTACCTGGGATAGAATATGACTAAAAATTAAATTTATTTACTTATCGAGTTTTTAATTAATTTCTTAATTGATTGAATTATCCAATTTTTATTTATTTATTTAATTTTTAATCCATTAATTGACTAATTCAAAATTTTAACAATAATTTGTATGTTTAGTTATATTATCTGCACTTTAGTGTCAAGTTTCAGCTTTTAAGCTCAAAGGAAACAAAATTGAAGAAAAAAGTAAAATATTTTTCAAGACACAGTAAGCTAGACAGTAATTTCTTTTTTACTATTTTGTCTGAATCTTATTGAAGTCAAATTTAATATTTCCTCTATGTATGTATATAATAACGATTATAGTTTTGATCCAAGTGAAATCGAATATCACAAATTAAGAAATTAATCTTGGATAGTCTGAAACAGGTTTGGACTTGTAATTAGAATGCTTGTTCTAAAAGAAGAGAGATCATTCTATCCGTTCCCTTTTTACTCATTTTCCTCGATCAGATATTCTATTGAAAGAATAGCTCAACAGCACATTTTGTATTAAATAAATACAAATAAAGCGACATTTTCAAATCTAAAATCCACCAAAGTATTAATAATATAAATTGTAAGATTATTTGATTGATTTTTTAAAAGTAAGAGTAGCTGGAAAGTCCAAAATCTAAATCTCTTCTTCGCATTGGAAATACAAACATTTTAGCACAAAAATGAACTTTCAACGACTTCTCGTTCTAAAGATAGCATGGATATCTGAATCCAGACAAACAGATAGACAGACAAAAAATCATGATTGAAAATGATTTTTTACAGACCTGTTTCAACACAATGAGTAAAAAACTGAGTAATTTTCAAAATGCATTGTAGATCTTAATTAAGTTTTAACTTTTTTTTTCAATATTTTTGCAGAAGGTATCAGGAAAAGTAAAAAGTTTAATCGATTTTATATTTATTTTTCTAGCAAGCTATTTGTATACATCCGAAATACATAATTATGTAAATCTAAAAACTCTGTTTCTTACAATACAATTTTGACTAAAATTTTCACATTTTAATGTAGAAAAAATTCTAATTTTTATTATATATGAAAAGTTCTAAAACGGATTTAGCTAATAAGCTGAAACTTCATGTAAATATTTGTATTAACAACCTACACATTATTGCATAGTTTCAATTTTCTAGCTCAAACTGTTCGCTAACAAAAATTTCCCAATATCCAATAAAATTCCATTTAATTTGTTCCGTCAATTTTCTCGCTCAGGATTTAACTAAAAGCGAAACGTTTAATCGATGTATTAAAGCTAGATTTGATTTATATGTTGGTCTAAAAACTTGCAGTTTTTCAAAACTTCAACCTTATTGCGACACGGGTTACCATTATCCAATTAAGATGAAACTTTGTTTAAATTGTAGAAAATTTAATCTAGTTTAAAAATGTATAGAGTGGTATTGAGTTATTTACAAAATATGGACCGTTTTCGAATTATAAGCTAAAAATTGGAAAAAAGTCCAAAATTTCGAGGTTTTTCGGCCACCAAAAGTTGCCCCCCCAGACTTTCGAGGTCGTAAACTTAGATTTGGCACACCCACACCATACCAAACGATTATAGAAAAAAAACATTTTCCCGCAATTAATGTAAGCTGAAACCCCCCAAAATACTTGGCTATTGCGGGATTTTCTAACAAAATGTATAAATCGACCTGAAATTGTTAAATTACTATAACTCTAGACGATTTGAAGATAAAATCGTAAATGTATATATATCATTTAAAGAAAATTGAATGCTCTACAACCTCTTTTGAGAAGACTTTTACTGTAAAACGAAAAGCTGAGGTGCTAGAGACGAAAGTTTGACGAAAAACTCGGGCGAATATCTCAAAAACCATAAGGAATCATCATCATCATTGAGTATACAGTCCTAAGACTGGTTTGATGCAACAATCCGTCTCCACTAGACTCTGTCCCCAGCCAGCTGTTTGACCTCTCTAAATGTCTGGCATCCCATATCTCCAAATATTTGGTTGAAATATTCTAATCTGGGTCTTCCCCTTCCCCTTTTCTTTCCCACCTCCCCCTCCAAGATATCCCTAAGCAGTCCCCCATCATTGAGTATACAGTCCTAAGACTGGTTTGATGCAACAATCCGTCTCCACTCGACTCTGTCCCCCGCCAGCTGTTTGACCTCTCTAAATGTCTGGCATCCCATTTCCCCAAATATTTGGTTGAAATATTCTAATCTGGGTCTTCCCCTTCCCCTTTTCTTTCCCACCTCCCCCTCCAAGATATTCCTAAGCAGTCCCCCATGTCTCAGTGTGTGCCCCATCATCTGACCTCTTCTCTTCATCAGACTCTTCCACAAGGTTCTTCTTTCTCCGATTCTTCCAAGAACTTCTTCATTTCTAATTTTATCCATCCATTTGATATTCATCATTCTTCTGTAGCACCACATTTCGAAAGCCTCTAATCTCTTTCTCTCCGCTTTTCTAATTGTCCAGGTTTCACACCCGTACATGGCTATGCTCCATACATATGTCTTCAATAGCAACTTCCTGTTTTCTAAGCTAAGTAATAGAGAAAAATTTAATAAATGCAATCTTGTATCAAATTTCTTAACCTTTAAGTTTGATAATATACATTTTATGAATCGCACTCGACGAATCTTACTTAGTACGTTTGGCGGGTACGCTCGCTTATATAGTTTGTTTGGCACCGACTTCAAAAAATAATTCCATGTTAATATTTCGTCGTTTAGTTGTAACTAAATTAGATAATTATTTTATACCTTTTAGTGGATTTTATATGATTTTTAAGTTATTATTATTTTATTTGTTGCATTTAATTTTTTGAAGTCGGTTTCATTTTATTTTATAAAAATTATTTTTTTGTAATAGTTTAGAAGAATAAATAAAAATAGCCAAGATGAAATGAGTAAATATAAGCCCATTTGAAGGTTTCAATTTTAGTGACACCCTATGGTACCCAAAGACGACAAGAAAAATATTTTTCAACAAAAAAATTGACATACACATTTCTTAATATTAAAAAAGAATTAGAAAGTTTCGAACTATTGTTTCTTTTGAAAAATAATATTGATGTTATTCGAATTAAAGAAATAGAAAAAATAAACTTATACGCGCGTCAGCTTGTCAGAAGGTGTACTTTCAGTTCCATTTAGTGACAGGCCAATTGTGTCTGTCTGTCTGTCGGGGCTCGTTAGCGCAGACACAGCCACACGCGCTCGAGCCTTTCTTTCTTTTTCCAAGTCCAATTTGAAGATTTTTATCATCAAATGGTAAGCACTAAGCAGCCAGCCAGCCATCTTGACTGGACGGAAGAAAGGGCGTTGTTATTATCTAGCCCCACCGCCCTATGTTTAGCCCTTAATCACCCTCCAAATCACCCTTTTAAACGCCTATTAATAAATCGATTTCGATTATCGGTGAAGAAATGCAATTGGTTTTGTCTCGGTCTCTTTAGCCTATTGAAAAAATGTCGATATTCGTGCAATAAAAGCCCTTTCTTTTTGAGGTAATGAGCTGGAATTAGCGTCCCCGAATCGTTTCTCACACTTTATATATAATACTTATCATATATTTATAAGGAGAAATAAAAAAATAACGGTTGAATTTTGACAACCAGTCAGAGAAGTGAAGAAGAAACTGAAGTGGGTGGATTTCGTACGTGAGAGGCTTTTAAGACGTCATTCAATCTTGACGGTCAAACTTCACTCGAAACAATCAATTTTTTCATTTGATAAAATATAATAATATAAATATAATTCCTTCCTTTTGGGATATTTAATCAATATTTAATTTGTTAATTAATCTTGGAATTTATATTTAATTTATTTAAATATTTAATTTTTAATTAGTTAATAATTTTAGTCTAATAATCATAAGAAATATATGTTAAATTTTTAAAAATATACATATGTTGCAGTAAAATCCTGTTTTTAGTAAGAACGGGTTCTTACAAGTTAAAACAGGTTTCACTGAATACCTTTGTGGCAACTAGAATTTACTGATGTTGGTTCAGTTTGGTTCATATGTATAGCATCTTCATTATTGACCTTCCGTCTCATTTTGGGTGTTTATTTTCAAAAAATTTTAAACAAAAATGCCAAGCTATAGAGGAAGTAATTTTTGACATTTTCTAATTGCGTATTCAGTGAAACGCGTTTTAACTAGTAAGAACCCGTTCTTATTAAAAATTTTGTTATTTTCAAAAAATTTTAAACGAAAATGCCAAAAATTAGAAACAAAGTTGTAGAAGATGTAATTTTTGATATTTTCGGTTAAATTTTTTTTTTTTTACTAGTAAAAACTAGTTTCGCTCAATATTTTTATGGGAACTAGAGTTTACTGATGTTGGTTGAGTTTGGTTAAAAGGTCTAGAAACTTTATTATTGAGCCTCTCCTTCACTTAGTGTCATTATTTTCAAAAACTTTTAAACGAAAAAGCCAAAAATTACACCCTCTACAATTTTGCTTCTAATGAGGGTGTCATTTTAGACATTTTCTCTAAAAAAATGAGACAGAATGTCAAAAATGAAGATTCTAGACATTTGGGCCAATCTCAACGAACATCAGTAAAAAGGTATTTAGTGAAACGCGCTTGAACCCGTTCTTACTAAAAACGGGTTTTCACTGTAACATATATACAAAAATAATTGTTTACACAGAAGTCTATATGGTAAGAAGCGTTTTTAGGCAAATTTTTAGTTCAAATGCAAAAGGAGACCCTATTATAGTGCCGATACATCATGTCTCCCTGTCTGAAAAATCATTATAGCTTGTAAACCAATTAAGATATAAACTTAAATAATTTATAAATATATATTCATCCCCCACATCTGAATTCAAAAATTGTATTATTTTGAAATCAAAAATATAATATTATATCAAGCGGAAGACACATTTTTTGACTTTTGAGCTAGATGATAGGACTAGCTATGTTGTTTCGATAGGGTTTCTTTTTTCAGCAGGGACGCATGGATATTTGAATATTTCACAGTATTTCAAAAGAGCATCTTGTCTAAGATGTAACAAATAAGTTTCCCTTGGTTATTTGAATGTAATTGATTATTTCAGTTATTTTTTTATCAAGTTGTGTAAAAGGGATCCCTGTAAAAATCGTTTTAAGTAGTCTCCTGTATTTTATTTAAAAAAAATAATTTTTGGAATTTTTAAGGATTTGATTGTAATCAAAGAGTAAAAAGGTTATATTTATAGACTTGAATCTTAAAGAAGGATTAAAGATTGTAGAATTAGATAAAACTAGGGAAAGATCCTAATAAAAACAACCACTTAATCATTAAGATAATTCTAAAATATGGTCACGTAGGGGCTGGTAATTATACTAATAATAGCTGCTAGAAGGTAGGAAAACAGCTAATTAAGGTATAGTGAAAGGATTTTAAGCACACTATTCTGTGAAAAAGTCTAAATTATTGAAATTCCAAAAAATAGATTACTATCTCTATTTAGAATGAAAATTTGATGCTTTGGTTGTTGAGTTATCAGAAGCAGGAACGCACCAAGTCCCTTTGCGCTGTCGTGCAAAATACTGATTGGCGCTTTTATATGCACTGAGCCCAAATTACTGCGGCCACAACATTTTTTCAAGGTTCAAGATTGTAACTCTAATTCTTATATCAAAATTTTTCATCGATACTTTACTGGGTTGGAAAACAGTTTTTTGTAAATATCTCGTTATCTATTGATGATAGAAAGAATTAGTTTGTATCAAATTTATAGATAATCATATTCCCTATAAAAAAGCTACTATTTATTTTTTTGATAAAAGTAGCCGTTTAGGAAATAATTCAATTTGAAGAATTTTCTATTAAAATTATGAATGGATTTGTTTTTGTCTCTTTGTGTATTTTTATTTCAAATTCTCCGAAATGTTGATCAACAAATAGTAAATATTTTTTCTTCTTTAGGGCACTAGGCTAATTGATGAATTATTGCCATATAATAAATTTATTTTCGCCAAGGATGGCCATAAAAAAATTAAAAGGCAAATTTCTAGAAAACACCAAAAAAATAATGGAAACATTTTTATGAATGGATTTGCACTTTCAAATGGCTATATTTCTTAAAGAAGTGATCGGTGCAAAAAACATATAAATACTTTTTTGTAGAGTGTTTCATGATCTATTAATTTGATAATAGGTACTTTTATCGTACTATCAATAGATAATGAGATAATTAAGAAAAACTGATTTTTTTATTGTGCAAGTGTTCAAGTTCTAAGCGACAAATTTTCAAAAAAAAACTTAGAGGGCAATCTAAGAAAGTATTAAAACATGATTACCTATTGAGCTACGTGTGAAATAAATTTTTATGACCTGGAGGACCTTATAAATGGTGCGAACCAACTCTTCTAGAATTAAAATATGTAAATATAATTTAATTTAACTACGTTTCTTTTTACAATGTAATTAAAAATTAAACACAGTGTTTACTATTATTTTATTTTTTGATGCAGTTTTTATTATTTTATTATTATTAAAAGGCTCCTGAAAAATTTCCCCTCTGTTTTTTTGTTTTTTCTGTAAATATGTTGATTTGTTGTAAAGTTAAAATAAAAAATTAATTCGAGTTACCAAGCGCCTTTAAGGCCTTGGCGCCGTCGTACGATGCACGATCTCTGCACATATTGTCCCTGATCAGAAGTGATGTTATGGCTGAAATTACTCTTCTAAAGATTAGACATTTTATTCAGATAAATTCAGCAGAATGCATGACGTTTCGACACATATATTTCTGGAGTTGTTTACAAGTGTAGCTTGAAGTCTTAAGATAGACTATAGGCCTAACTAAAAAACGAGGGGTGATCCGCGATTGGAAGTAGGTGTACACCTCTTTGGAAGTATTTTTAGAAGTACTTGGAAATATTTGCAATTGCTTGAAAATATTTGGAAGTACTTGGAAATATTTAGAAGTACAAGTGGAAGTAGGTGTACAGCATATTAGGTCGCGGTTCACCCCTCGCTAAAAAATTAAAATATTCAAATTTAAGTATTTATATCTTCGAGCTATCGAAAAAATTTTCCAACAATATTTTCAGGCAACTTAAATAGAAATAAAGTAAAAAAAAATCGTTGATTTCAGAAAATAAAAGGATCATTTTTCAATACTTTAGATATATTAAATTAAATAAATCCCCTATACAATTTACAAAAAATAAAATAATACTTGATTAAATAACTCTGAGCTAGAATGCCGTATCTTTCTAATTTTTAGAAGGCTCTGGAAGATGCAATTATCTAAATTTGAATATTTTGAGTTTTTTTTTAGATTTTACAACATCACATTTTAAAATCAACCCTACAGTTGAAAATGACGCCGGAAATAGATGTCGAAACATCGTGCTTTCTGGTGAGTTTATTTCATTAAAATAATCTGTAATCTAAGGGGTTTCTCCTCAGAAACAACTTTTCTGATAAATATCTCTATTTACATTTTATTTAATAAAAAATAATTTTACAAGAAACATCGCTACTATTTTAATTAATTTAATTATTTTTTTAATTATATGATCGATTGTGATTTTTTTTTAAAAGCGAGGAAGAAAGGGTGGTTGCAAGTGACGTCGGCCACAAGGGGTGGTTTCCACAAATAAATCGTTTTTAAAACGAGAGAGAGTCTTAATTAGTGTCCGTCACGGCAGCTGTTTACACCCCCGAGGGGGTTGTACCCCTGACAGCCACGTCACCCCCTCAAAGCAGGCAACGAGTGCACCCCCTTACGATTTCACATTCTGATAGAGTCCCTTCCAATTATTCACTCAATAATTCATTAAAAAATGTGTACACCCAGTTATTATTATTAGTGTAATTGTAATTGCCATGCATTTCAACATTAGTCATCGAAAATAGCCTCCAGAAACGTATGACAAAGTTTCTTTTATTAATAGGCGTATATTCATCAGACGGAAATAAATATCTACACCGTTATTTAAAAAGATCGTAGGTTTTGTTGAGAATATTCAATAAATCTTTTTAGCTTCATTCAATTACTCAATGAATTATTCACCTAAACTCGAAACATTGTTTTAATGTGATTGTATTAATTTTATATTTTGAAATCTTTAAAGATTTAACATTTCTCTTTTCTTTTGAGTTTATAAATGAAAATTCTTATTTTTAATTAAGATTTATTTTTGTAAATCAACTTATAATAACCTATAGAATCTGTCTGCGGTACAGAAAAAATTTAAAATTTAAACCTTTTGTTTGTTTAATTTAATTTATATTAAGAGTTGTTTAAATCACACATAACTAATTAAAATTACGTATTTATTGAACACGAACAATTAATAGAATATAGCTACGACATTTTGATCGACTAATTCTGCGGTGGTTCATAACTGGACAATGCACAATAAGTTCATCTGTTCATACTTGAGAACGATCACAGAATAAAACCGATCTAAATGTCGTAGTTATATAGTATTATTTGTTCAAATTCAATAAATAAATATAATTAATTGTGTGTGATTTAAATCAAATTTCATCTCTTAATAAAATTTAATTACAAAAATGCGAGTTTTAACAGCTATATATTTAATTTAAATTATTTACTCAGCATTGCTTCACACATTTTTTACATGCTTACCTAGGATGAAATGATTGATTTAAATTTAAGCTTTGGTCTATATTTGTTTATTATTTGTTCTATTGGACTTGTTTATATATTTATTAATTTATTTTTTCTACATATATTCTGTTGTGTTTATTTATTTTTTATTTTTTCAGATTTTGTATTGTATCTATTTATTTTTTAATTTTTATGCAATTTTTTATTATATTTTTTTTTGCACTTGTTTATTATTTTGTACATTTTGAATTGTGTTTATTTATTTTTTTATTTCTGTACGCTTTGTATTATATTAATTTTTTTTTTTTTGATTTTCTGTACAACTTGTATTATATTTATTTATTTTCGGTTTTGATTTTTTGCACACTGTAATGTATTAATTTATTTTTTCGACTTTCTGTACATTTCATGTTATGTTTATTTATTTTTCTGATTTTTATACACGTTGTATTATATTGATTTGTTTTTTGATTTTCTATGCATTTTGAATTGTGTTTATTTATTTTCGATTTTTTGTATATTTTGCATTGTATTTTTTTATGGTTGCTTTTGAATATTTTGTTTTGGATCTGCGAATTATCTGGTTGTTTGTTTTATCTGATTGTCCATTTGTATAACAAATTGTTCAGAACAAATAAAGAATCTATCTATCTATTTAATTTAATTTAATTAAAATTATTAAAATCTAATATTGCTGTTAATAAAAAATATAAGACTAATTAAAAAATAAAGATCTTATGTACAAGCAAGGTAATTAGATGCATTTATAATTATGGAATTATTTAAAAATTTTAGATTAGATTCAATTTCTGATTCAGAAACAATTTTTGTTTATTGGTGTCTAAATAAAATTCAGAATGGAAACAGTATGTTTTTGATTCCCCAACAAAGACATTGATAAAAAAATTTAAATAGAGATCGAAATGTCGTGTTTACTTTCAAATTCAAATTCAATTAGTTTCTGAGTTAGGATTGTTTCTAAAAATGGAAATATTAGTATTTTTGCTAAATATCAAAGATATTTACATAAACTTCTAATTTGTTATTTATTCATACACCATTTAATTGTTAATTTAATCACGTTGAAAAAAAGTTCAATTGATATATGCGGTAGCAAGTGTAATTGTGATTTAAATACAAGCCAAATCGTACTAAAGCGGAGTTTTTGCATGTGCTAAATATTAAACATTGAATTTGATTATAACAATAAATGAACAGGAAAAGGAGTGGACGGGGTTATTAAATTACGCTAAGTGAATAATGACCATGGACAAGGAGGGAAGTGGGAAATAAAATACGGGAAGATTTCTTCTTGCATGGACGTCTTTGTTTATTTGTGAGGGTGTGTGTGTGTTTGGGGGTGGTAATCCGCGTTTTGTTCAGTAAAACCAACCACCAGTAGAAGTGGCACAAAAAGCAGGCAGCCGGACTGACAAACCTCTTCACAAATGGCTCTTGTTGTAATTAACAAAAATGTTATTACACATTTCGGTAGATTAAATGCGAGTGACGCACGAGACAATTACAAGGGTGCGAAAGAGAAAGGGAAACGTTATTCTGTACGTACGTATTAGTCTAGAATTTGGCTTTTCTCTCGCCCCTTTTAATACTAAACTCCCATTTCTAATTAAATAATTCAACAATTTTAATCGAATTCCAACCCCCCTAACGCGGCCAAGTAAAGTTCAAGTAGAATATTCGTCAGAAAAAAAAACTATATTTTTTTCATGTAATGGGAGATGAAAAGAAATTGAATTTTTTGATTCGGCGACATTTCAGCCCCCGACAAAATATCCCGGACAAAACATCCTGCGACAAAATATCCTTCAGACAAAATATCTCAATACAAAATAACCCTTCCCTTCGTGAATCTTATGAGTAATGCAAATCGACTCCGGTTCGGTTAATATATTTATATTAACCGAACCTCCGAAAGCTTAGTCTGGGCGGGGTGTGTTTCGGGCTCCTATTTTATTTTCTAATCAAACACACATTGAAAACCGAACCAGCCAATCGTCGGGCGGGGTGTGTTTGGGGCTCCCATTTTTTCCTAATCAAACACAACAGACAGCAGCACTTTTAAACGGCTAATTAGTCGCCAAAATATGAAAGTCTGTTTATATTATTAAAAACTATGATTATAAGCTTCTCAATTAATCTCTTTTGTATTCTCCCTTATACTGGGAAATATTTTGTCAGAAGATATTATGTCGGGGGATATTTTGTGGGGGGATGTTTTGTCGGGGGCTGAAATGTCGCGGTACCGAATTTTGGATACTCTTAAAAGTATTCTTAAATATGATTATACCTATATTAAATGAACATTGCTTGTATCTATGGTGTATATTTAGATTCGCGATAATAAATATTCATTTTTAGAAAAAAATCAGAATGTAGGTACTCTTACTATGCTAGCCATTCAACTAACCTGGTACACAATTTTGACTTTTCTAATCCTAAAATTTAGTAAAACGATTAATTTTAGAAAACAATGATAGAAATTTTAAGCTACAAAAATTCAATTAACATAAGCTCACATGCGAGGGGTGAACCGTGACCTAATATCGTGTACACTTACTTCCACTTGCACTTTCATTTCCAAGTAGAAGACAATAGATTCATTATCTAATGAATTCCAAAATAATTCCAATCGCGGAACACCCCTCGTTCAAATGTATATGAATTCTATAGAAGAATTAATCAATTATCTTCAAATAACCATGGGAAACTTATTTGTTAATCTTAGGCAAGATGATATTTTGAAATGCTGTGAAATATTCAAATATGGTTTTCAAGCTATAATGATTTAATGTTAAAAATTAAGAGCTGAAAATTTTATAAAAAATTTTTTTATATATTTGTAAACCATCTACGGACGTCTAACATAAATTACAAATATCATTGAAATAATAAATAATATTATATGTCGGTATATTTGTATATTATATTATATTATATATCGTATTCTTCGGCTATTGAAGATAGATCGCAGGTTCGAATCCTGACGGGTTCATTTTTCCTTTTTCAAAAATAATAAAAAATTTCTAGATCTGTTCAATTAAAAGCAAGAAATATATTATAATAATGGGGTTGGGCGATGATACCGGCCTGATTTCTATGATTGGCAGTGCTTTGGGCGTTAAATAAATACGGGGGAAAAATAATATAAAATCTAAGATTTTCAAAAACTAACTGAATGGGGGTGGGGGGAGGATTGAATATAAATTATTTTATTATATTAGTGGCGAACCGTTGGCGTTGTACGCCCCCTGGCCATCAAGATCCTCGCTGAAGGCGGGCTTCGCAGCTGTTTATTGAATGATTTGTTTAAAATTAAACTTTAAAACTAATGTTTAAAGTAAATTTATCTATATAAGTAAATGTTTTTTTGCATCAAGCAGAGGACAACCTCATTTATTTATCTTTATAAATAACCAAGCCTGGATATTCCATTTTCCTTTCCCATTTAATATTGTATTTTTTTGACAGATTTGATTTATTTAGTATTCCAAAAGAACATCTCCCCTATCTCTCACTAAGACATTTCACATTTATAGAAATTGAAAATCGTATATATTTCAGAAAATATCCAGGTAGATTAAAAGAAAACGATGTTTCGAGAGAGAGAGAGAGGGAGGGGGACATAAATTTTAACAAATGAGCAAAATATGGATGAGGGGGTGGAGTAGAGGGGGTGGCGTCCCGTTGCCGTTCCGTTGACCGCCTGTTTCATTTTGAAATATGGCCCGGGTCAATCCGCTCCCCATTCAAAGGCGGCGGCGCGTATTGTAAAATGAGCCCTTTTGGGCCAGCCAGGGGCGCTCCAGCTAGCCTCTTGTTATTCGATCATCAACGTTTGAAAAAAAAAAGAACTCACAATACACCCTAATTTTTTTATATTTATTTTTTTCTTTCAAAATGACCCGATGATAGCTGACTAAATTAGAAAAAGAAAAATTTCTATTTTCTATTGAGATTTATTATAAGGTCGTAATAAAGAAAATAAATTTCCAAGAAAATCGTAAAGAGTGGAATCCGTTTTCGTTTAAATTATATTAAAAAAACTAAAAACACGCTAATGCACTAAAAATAACATATTAATGTAATAATCGAAAAGTGTGGGGCGCAGAAGCATGTACTTTTAATTAATTTCGACAAAGTGCTCCACGTTTTTTGATTATTACATTATTATGTATTTATTAATGTATTAGCGTCTTTTTAGTTTTTTAAACTATACCTAATTTATTTTTTTACTTTAAAGTCTTAATCATTTTTATAGAGAAACGTTTGCGGAAGTTAACAGAATGAAATGTTTTTTAATTTATTTTAATAATTTCATTTAAATTGGGTAAACAATTATTTTTATAGAGAAATGCTTTGCGGAATTTAAAAGAACAAAAAGTCACATTGATACATTCACACATACATATATACATTAAACGTGTAATGACCAACTCTGCTCTTATTGGGTCCATGTAGTAATAAAAGATCAGATAAGTTTTCCTAATAATTTATAAAAAAAATTTTAGAGAAGAAGAATTTTCGTAAATATTTATATTTTTATTTTTATTCAAGGTAATTTAATCTCCAAGAATAGCCATATAGGGGGTCCAAGTGCACCTGTAGATCCAGCGCCCGCGCCCAGATGTGACATGATTTTTAAGAGGTATGTTAGAAAAAAAATAGGTAGGGTAACTAACTTTTTCCGCTTAATAAAAAAACATATTCTTAATCCATAATAAGGGGCCCGGTTTAGATTTTGGGCCCCGTTAAAAGATATTCTAATTTTGTAGAGTGAATGGACTTGGATCAATAACAAAGAATGTGTCTAGAGATGGGGCCATATCCTCCCGATATAACAGACCAAAAGAATTATAAATGAAAAAGAAATCGATCTTATTTTAGCGATTTTAGCGATTTTAGCCATCTTAAGGTTCATAGTACCTTTTTAATATAAGAAAATAGTATTTTGATTAAGAATTTTATAGTTTAAAAGAAATCGTATGAAAAGATTCAATTTCTTCTCTCCGGGAGCGAACCAACTAGAAAAAAACCAAAAAGTTTTATTTTTTTCTCATTGGGTATTTAGTTTAATCTATTGAAATTTCATATCTGTATGTTATTTTCATTTATCTTTTATATCAAATAATTATTATTAGGAAATTTGCATTTCAAAGGGTAGTTTATTTGAAGTCCAATTTGACAAAATGCTAATAACTCCGTTGAAATTAAAAAAAAATATAAAATTAATAAATATTATAAAATAATTAATTAATAATAATTTACTTCAATTTTCAACGAAATCGCTCAAGTACTTTTTGAGAAAATGGTCAAAAGCCATCTGAACCGTCAAAAAACGATGTTTTTTGAAAGCTACGAGATGCCTTTGAAAAAGTCATATGATATGAAAGATTGACTTGTGACATGGAGTTGAATTTTTAAAATGTTTCTAAAATGGGCTTTCATAGAAGGTTTTTGGGGATTTTGAGGATTTTCTCAAAAAGTACTAATTCGATTTCGTTCAAAATTGAATTTAATTATCAATAATTAATTGTTTTATAATATTTATTAATTATTTGATATAAAAGATAAATAAAAATAACACACAGATATGAAATTTCAATACATTTGAATAAATATCTAATGAGAAAAAAAAACATTTTTGTCATTTCTAGTTGATTCACTCCTGGAGAGAAGAAATTGAATCTTTTCATAGAATTTCATTTAAACTACAAAATTCTTAATCAAAATGCTATTTTCTTAGATAATAGACATACTGTGAGCCTTCAGATAGATGAAATCGACAAAATAAGATCGTTTTCTTTCTCATTTATAATTCTTTCGGTCTGTTTTATCAAGAGGCTGGGTCACAAGTCATTCGGCATCAGCAAGGCATTTATTACGGTTTTTTACCATTTTTTTAAAAACTAATCTATCAATTTCGTTCAAACTTGAATATAATTAATAATAATCGAATGTTTTATAATTTCATATTTTTAAAAATTATTTCAAAGTAGTAATTCACACTCAGACTTCAAATAAACTACCCTTTAAAATGCAAATATTATAATAAAAACTATTTAATATAAAGAGACATTTTTGAATAATTAACAAATAATATATCCGAAAAATTTGGGAAGCGTTTAGGAGATCGTGCAGTATTGTTAGTTCCGCCCTCCAAGACAATCTATATTGTCTATTTTCAAAATATTTATTTGCTTTAAATTTTTTCTTAAAGCAAATATTTTATAGAAGATTTGCTTTTATTTATTCATAAAAACAATCAATACAATGTTTTCAATTGTATTTCTACACATAAAGGGTTGTTGGATTGTGTTTAATAATTTGAAAATGGTTGAGTCGGTTAAACTGATTGAGAAACGTTGCTTTTAAGTTACAACCGTTTATCAAAAAAAATCTCTCAACAATTATATAATCATAGATGGTAAAATAATGGGGGTGGGTATAGGATACGGGTATAAAAAAATCATTACGTCCTTGAGAAGGGCTGGCTGGCTGGCCATGGTTTCGTTCCATTCAGGGCTAATCCATTTTTCCTTAAGTGGCCGAACAATGGTTTTGCATTATTGATAAGGGCTTAATGGGGTGCAATCTAGAGCGATGGCTGTTCTTCCATCTGATTAGAGCCGCTCGGTTATTCCAAACGATCGAACTGCACAAGATAGCGAGCGATTGCTTTCGGGAGAAATTATACATTGGAGAAAAATTCACCTCTGGCCACCCCCTGGCCATCCACTTTCCCATTTCGATTCAATTTTAAATTTCGTCTCTCTTTATACTTTTTAAAAATAAATAGAATACAAAACATATTAGGTAATTTAATTGCGACAGAACAATGTATTGGATAGCACGCAACTGAATTTAGAAATAAAAAGTACATAAAAAATGATAAATTGATTTCAAATTATTTATTGGTAAATTTATTTGTTATCTATTCAAAGTCCATTATTGTAAATAGTATAATAATCAACTGGTGTGTTCACCACATAACTTTCACATTTTCATTTATTTGAAGTCATCGCGACACTACTAATTTACACCCCCTTCCTTTATTTTGTTTTCTTCTCAAAAACGGCTCTAACGATTAGTGTATTTATCAGGTGTCATGGGTAAATAGTTGTGTCAAATTTTTAATCCGATTGAATTAAAGGAAAGGGTTGTAAATTGGGAGTGTTGTAAAATAAATATTTTAATCGTTCATATCTCGTCTTCGGAAAGTTGAAACTTAAGCTATCTATTAGAGGCTACAAGAAGTATAACAAGATTTTGGCTAAAATAGAAAAACCCGAAGTTGATGTTTACGTACGTAACAATTTACCCCCCCCCCTTCGTTTCGCGACCATAAGTCTAAGAGATTTGAAAGAAATTCGAAACATAAGCTTGATATAGGTTAGAAGGAGTACATCAAGCTTTTGGATGAAATCGGAAGACGGGAAGCGGAAATTTACATGAAAGATTTCCCGTTTTTTTTTAATTTCTCAAAAACGGCTCCAACGATTTTTTTAAAAATTAGTGTATTTATCAAGTATCAAGACCTACGAGGAGTACGTGTTGGCTTAAGGCCATCACAAAAGCTTGCTGTACTCCTTCTAGCCTATATCGAGCTTAAGTTTCGAATTTCGTATCTCTGAGACTTATGGCTGCGAAACGCAGGGGGGTACATACATACGTACCTACATACGCACTGACCAATGGATTTTGGACCCCTTTTTGGCCTCTGGTGACCACAATTTCCGGTTTTATGTCTTAAATCTGGTTTCCAACTATTAAGGGCAACGATTCCTTCCAGCTAGGAGTTACAAAATGAAATTAACTTTTTTCATCTTTGAGATACAAGATCTTAAAAAGTCAGGTCCAGGCCATCGCAATACTCCCATTATATTCTATAGAATATAAATGTGAAAGTAAAAATTTATTTATTTGTTTATTCAAGATCCAATATTGTTGTAAATATATAAGCTAATTAATAACTAATAAAAATATATCCCACAAACTATTTAAAATACGAAAAATAATAATTTATTAAAATATTAATACACCTATCATTCGATTTACACTGTAGATAGGTTCGTCAGAAAACTGTAAATCGAAATCGTAGAATTCGTAAAACCGTGTAAATGGAAAACAAACTAAAATGTGTGTAAGTATTCAATGGACCGTAAAATATTGAAAAACGTTTGCTTAAAGTATTTTTAAGTCTATAAATTGATTGTACGTATTATACTTGTTGTGAATGTATTTGAATCTTCCTCAAAGATAACGTCTATTTCTAGTTCCCCAGTGAAATTTGAGTGATACGAACGAACTTGGTTCCTGTTGCATCCAATAAATTGATCCAAAAGAGACACAGAAGCTTGTGTCTATGTTTTTATGAAATCACTATGGAGATATTAATAGAGGCGATCGGGTTTGGTGATAAAGCAAGGAGGAACCCACCCCAGGAATGTCAATCTATTTCTATATTTGCATAGACAAGACGGGCGGGAAATCTAGGTTATTTTCGTATCCCACTGATTAAAGTAAAATTAGAGGAAACAACTTTTTCAAAACTCGGTATCGGTGTTAGTAGTTTCGGTGAATTAATAATTTTAAATGATAAATAGCTAAATCGAGGGGTGAACCGCGATTGGAATTAGGTGTACTTGTCTTTGGAATTATGTGGAATTATTTTGGGATTGATTAGATAATGACCCTTTATCTATTGTCTTCTACTTGGAAATTAAAATGGAAGTGGAAGAAGGTGTACACGATATTAGGTCCCGGTTCACCCTCGGCTAATCTGATCATTTTAATTTCAATTTAATATATTATCTTACCTAGAGACAAAAGGTCGTTTCCTAAAATAATAGAAATTAAATCTCTACTAGTCTGAAATAGGTGTGGATTTGTAATTGCCATCCTTGCAATGGCTTAGCTCTAAAGGTCTAAAGGAGAGAGATATCATTCTATCCGTGCCTTTTTTAGTAATTTTCCTCGATTAGATTCTAATGAAAGACTCGCTACACTCAGCCTCACATTTATTTAATAAATTAAAAAAAATTGAAAACTTATTTACTCCCTTGTAATTAATTAAAAATTGAACTTAAATAGAAAATAAATTAAATTGAAAGTTTTTTTGCCGAGAGTAGCAGAGTTTTTATAAATTGAAGGAGACAATAAAAGAGTGTGTCTTTTGCTGGAATTATAAATTTTTAATTTATTTATAACGAGACTATAGTTTCGAGAGATTTGCCCTCTTCATCAGTCTATTACAATTGATTCAGAGGAATTAATAAATAAATTTTATTGAAACTTTTATATTCTTGAAGGAGACAATAAAGAGTGTGTCTTCTGCTGGAATCATAAATTTTATTTATAACGAGACTATAGTTTCGAGAGTTTTGCCATCTTCATCAGTCTATTACAATTGATTCACAGAAATTAATGTATGAATGGAAACTGAGCTTTACATATGGTCTGGGCACTGGGCCCAGACCAGAATTGTAATAGACTGATGAAGATGGCAAAGTTCTCGAAACTATATTCTCATTATAAATAAAATTTATAATTTCAGCAGAAGACACACTCTTTTATTGTCTCCTTTAATAAATAAATTGCTCTTTTTATGCCTTTATTATAATATAGGCTTAAAATCTCAAATACAATCATTCAAAAAATGATAATTTTTGAACAGGAATTCTAAAGCTAGAAAGCTCCAAATATAATCAGTTATCCGCCTTTGAATATACAAATATTTAAGCACAAGAACGAACTTTCTACGAGCTTTCTTTCCAAAGTTATCGTTGTCATATATGTATCCAGACACACAGAAAGAAACAAATCTTGATTTTTCTCCACATTTCAGACATTTTTAAACACTTTGAAAATTTTTACATGACCGATTACCGAGTGAAAAACTTTTCTTCCAAGATGATCATCATCTCTTTAGTGTTTTAATTGGATTCTCTTGTTAAAAATTTAATTTCCTACTTTTCTTTTTTTAATAAATTTGAATTTCACCCCCCTCTCAATCCACACACCCTCTCAGAACAAGGGTTTTTATCCCTTTTTTATTGCACCGCAATGCGCCAACAAAAAACTCTTTTATGTGTGTGCAAGACATTCGTTAATTAATAAGTACGCCCGAGCATTCTATAGAACTAACAATCGGCTATTTTTAGGCCTTTTAAAACAACGAAGCTCTGATTTGTGTTTCGCCCTATAATAATAATAATAATATTTCAATAAAAAAAAATCGGGGTTCTAGTTTCAACATGATCTATTTTAACGAGAAGGCTATTATTTTCTAAAAATTGAGACGATTATTTAAATAAAAAAAAATAGAACGATGATTTGACTTCGATTTTTTAATTAAAACAACTTTTCTTATAATAGTCTTAAAAAGTATAAAGAACATCTTGTATATTCCTTCAAAATTATATCAATTTAAAAAAGAGAGAATTTTAAAAGATATTCAGTGAAAATTATTTATTTTCAATTTAAGTTTAAAAAAAAAATAGAACTTTAGAAAATTTATTGAAAATTATTTAATATCAATTTAAGTCGATATTTTATGTACCTAATTCTATTTACTTTTTTTTTAATATAGGTTTTACCCTTAGACCATGAAATATATAGACACGCTCTGTTGCCGATTTGGTGAGGCCAACATCAGCTAGAGAATCTGACGTCATCTGTAGGTAGGAACACCCAGAAATAGCATGCCCACTATAGGAATTATTATACATTGAGATAAATTTATCGTAGATTAGATTATTTATTTTGGATTCCAATAATCGCAAATTAATATTATATTAATATTATCAAAATATTTATGCGAGAATGTGACGTCATCTCTAGGCGATGTTGGCCTCACTTCACTCTGTGTGGAAAGTAGCAGAGGCGTGTCTATATATTTCATGGTCTAAGGTTTTACCTATGTATAAAATTATCTTGATTCAATATGATTTTTTTTCTCTAACCGGGACAATTTCGAGAGTTGGTTTGAAATAGAAAATGATCATATTCTATGCCAGTTTAGAAAAATAGAAGTTACTATGTAGAGCAAAGTAGTTTTGATTCAAAAAAGCAAAGTAATGAAGTGATTAACAAAAAAAAATTATGTAGTAAATTTTAAAAGGTTGGAGTTGTATTCATTAGTTAATAAGTGGTGTTTCACAATGAGGGGAAAAGAAAATAATTAATTTTTTAAATTCTCAATATATTTCGGTTGTTAGCCCATCATCAAGAGTACATCAACTGCTTTATAGGTATACTCTTGACGATGGGCTAACAACCTAAAATATATTGAGAATTGAGTATGTTAGCAGGTATTTGGAAGAGAAAAGGCAAATCAAACAATTCTCATCGATTTACGCGACGTTTCGCCAATTTGATTTCTGCTTCATCAGGCGTCTCAATGATTATAATTGGCGAAACGTCGCGAAAATCGATGAGAATTGTTTGAATTGCTACTTTTCCCTTCATTGTGAAACACCAACAACTCCAATCTATTAAAATTTAAAAAATGTTTCACTATAAAACTTATACTGCGTTCCCTAAGTTTTATTAATTATGTATAGTAATCATAATATTTTATTTAATCTTAGCCAGGGCTTTAGTGGAGGGAATACGGCAGTACACGGCGAATATCCTGTAGTTTGATCTGAGGAAATAGCGTATACCCTGTGCTAGGTAACACATTTTATTTTAAATTACAGTTTCGTCATTTAATAAATAGCCCCTTGCCGGTTTATAGCGTATACTCTCTGATTTTTACGGTCCATATAGTGAATACCTTCTGCTAATTTTACGACTACAGCACTGCTCTTAAAGGAGACAATAAAAGAGTGTCTCTTCTACTGGAAAAATAAAATTTTAATTTATTTATAACGAGACTATAGTTTCGAGGCTTTTCGCCCTTCATCACACTATTACAAAATTGATGTGTGACACACACTTAACACAACATGCACGTGAGCCAATTGTAATAGACAGATGAAGAGCGAAAAGCCCTCGAAACTATAGTCTCGTTATAAATAAATAAAAAAAGATATTTTTCCACAGAAGGCACACTCTTTTATTGTCTCTTTTAATATATAAAAATTCAGCTACTCTCGGCAAAAAGAAACTTTCAATTTAGCACTACTCTTAGCTGAACATAAGGTATTATTAAAAAGCTATTATAATATTAATTTATAATTTTCTTTAAAAATTACTAGACTCCCAGGCTGTCTGAAACGTGAAGACTTTTTCTGTCGTCTGGATTCCGATACCCACGATAATTCAAAAATATAAACTCAAAAAAGTTTGTTCTTATGCCTAAATTTGTGTATTTTCAATAAAGAGAACTTATTAGATGTAGCGCTCTATAGCTTTTAAAAAACTGATTCAAAAATACTTTCGGAGGTTCGGTTAATCATATATTCAGTTCGGCTCGGTTGGGTTCTTATAGCTCCTTTTCGGGCTGGTTTTTAGGCGGTTCGGTTGGCTGACGCTGTCTAAATAATGCCAGCCCGAAAGGAGCTATACGAACCCAACCGAGCCGAACTGAATATATATTAACCGAACCGGAGTCGATTTGCATTACTCATAAGATTCACGCGGGGAAGGGTTATTTTGTCATGAGATATTTTGTCAGGGGATGTTTTGTAGGGGGATGTTTTGTCGGGGGATGTTTTGTCGGGGGATGTTTTGTCGAGGATATTTTGTCGGGGGATGAAATGTCGCGGAATTATTGTAGAAACGGCCTTTTGACGCTTTCACTTGAACCAAAATGATACTCATTAATAGAGAGAGAATATTCAATTGGATTTCAGTAAAAACCAGACAAAAATGTAAATTAAGCTTGTTTCGAACATTTTTTCCGATTAACTTAAAAAAAAAAAAAATACTAAAACAGGAACAGATTAGGATAAGAGAAAACATTAATTGAGAATCCATTGGAAATCCTTCTTTATCGGCATCCAGCTCATTTTTTGTCATTTTTTCGTCTAAATTACACGGAAATTACTAGATGTTTATCTTTTACATAATCATGTCAAATAATTTTATATATACATAATTTAAAAAAAAATTGATCAAAGTAAAAAAGGCCCATGACCTTAATTATGAATAAAATTCGAGTTAGATTGGTTTAGGGGGAGGAAGATACAAAAAAAGAGCGGCTTTCGGAGTAATTAAACTTGCTTAAACATTGAACATTTTTTTTATTTAAAATAATCAATAAAACGTCAATAAGAGAGAGATGTGTTTATTTAATGATGCTCTGGCTGCTGGCTGAAGACTGAACAAGGAAGAGGCGCATTTGCCCCGGAGGCTTCAACTATAAATCACAGGCAATTCAATAAGCGTTTTATATAAATATTGAAGAAAAAAAGAACTCAAGCAAGAAGATCGTATTTCCTTTTTTTCTGAAGGAAATTAATAGAGAAATGTGAAAGATCAAATTCACTTATATAAAAAAGTTTTTAAAAACTCCCTTATAACAACAAAAGACGGAAGATAGCTTTTGTAATTCGAATGGGGAGTTGGGTATTTAGGGGTGGATGAGGGTTGCATCTCCGAGTATCAATCTTGAAGCTGCTGCATCCATCAATTTCAGTGGGATACAATCAACACAACTTTAATATACTCGCCTGGCTTTTACCATAAATAAGACGAGGAGTCATTAAATGAAATTTCGTGAAAATATTTATAAATATTCTAGAACTCCGCCCCCTTACAAAATTAGTGTTTAGAAATTGATATAAGCTATTAAGATATGTTACGTGGATGTATACGTAAAATTAGTAAATATATTTTATTATCATGGATTATCCAATATTGTTGTAAATATTTACAATTTGAAATGTTTTCAGTGGGATACAATCAACACAACTTTAATATTTGTAATGTTCTAGAACGTGGATTTGATAATTTCCAGCGTTCTTTAATAAATAATAGTATACACATTTTAATGAGATAAACTCATCGGAATCAACGATGTTTTGACCCCTATTTCAGGAGTAGTTCATTTGCAAATGCTTATGGGTCCCGGTATAGTATAGAGCAGCGATTTTTAAACTGTGGTCCGTCGTCCCCTGGGGGTCCGCAAAATTATAAAAAATGGTTGCAAATAGTTCGAAATGAAAAGGCATCACTATGACCTCCAGAGACTGGAATTCGCTCACAGCCACCGTCTTCCACGCGACTTAGAGCCTTCAGGTGTTTAAGACCCGTATCCACAGATACCTTCGACCCCCGCCCAGCCTATAAAATCCCCTCTTATTCATTTCACGATGGAGGGGCCAATTCAGGCCTTTAGGGGTGCACCTTTTTTGTTGTAACTCCTTCTCTCATCATTTACATTAATACAAACAAAGAAAAAGCGGGGAGCCTATGAGATTATTGAGTCAGAAAATAAGTCTCAAGAACGACGTAAAATGCCTAGGTTTGGGTTGGAGGCGGTAAAAAATAATATTTTTCAAGAAAGGGTCCTCGGACTAAATAAGTTTAAGAACCCCTGCTATAGAGTATTTCAAGACAATTGGATTAAGCTGAATTTGTGCCACGGGTACTTTATTCTCATTATCAGGCAGTCTCGTCTAGCTAGATTTTACTCTTAAAGTGTACAGCCACCATAAGAGATCGACTGAGAGGTAGAAATTTGGTTTTAAATTTTTAAATTGTTAATAAGACCAGGACAGTGGGATCAATGTATAAATTTAAAAACTCAAAATATTAAAATAAATAATTTCATCTTAGAGCTTTGAAGTGTATCAAAAAGATCGAACACAACACTAAAATCAGTATAAGGTGAAATTAAGACCAAAAAATTATAAGACCCTTAATAAAGATTAACCAAAATTTAGAGTTTTCATTTTTAACTTAAAGAGCTGCCTTGTAACTAAATTTCTTATTAATAATTTTATTTTAAATAAAATTTAATTAATTAAACTTTTCCAATATATTATATATGTAATTTAGGCTCAAAAGGAAGGTGTGATCGTGTAATATATCTCATTCAAATATATGTAAATTTTCATATTATATTCAATAGATGATAGTCATCTTAATTTTTCATCTTTGTATTTTATCTTGGTTAACTAAATTACGTATTAAGAGTGATATTGAATAAGACAGACATAAAAATAATAAACATTCATCTAGAATAAAATGTCTCCTGACGACAAATCATCAATTCAATATCAATTTTCATCCGACATCATATCCGATTAAGTTGGGTTCCCTATACTCAGCTCTTCTATGGAATGTGGAACACACACACACACTAATGAAGAAGGAGGAAACGTTTGAAATATAGCCAGGGAAATGCATACTCCGAATTTCATAGAATGGGTGAACACGACACCAGACCAGGAATCACAATCATAGTTAACGGAAACAAACAAAAAATGATTGCACATGCAATACGAGAACAGAAATTTCAGACTCTAGAAGATTATGATACAGAATAATATTAAAATCCAACGAATATCAAATAAAAGCCAAAACACACTTTTATAGGTTTTATAGTTGGAAGAAATTAATATTAGGTACCTACCACTCTGCTAAAAAAAGACCCAAAAAAAGCTGACGGCTTATTTCAATTTTTTCATTTTTCGAAGTTTTTTATTTTATCATATAGAATTTGGTCAAATATAGTAAGCGTGAATGAAAAAAGCGTTTTTTTTTGTTTTTTTAATGTCTCAAAAACGGCTCAAACTATTTTGTTAAAAAAATGAGCAAAACAATGGCGTTATGGTCTAAAAAAATGTCTTATAAAGTGAACATTGAAAAATTATATTTTACCAGATATTATTTTGTCAAAATGTCTCTGTTATATTCTATAGTGCGTTACTAAATTTTATGTACGCTCTAGTGTGAATATCAAAACTAAATTTCACGTGTAGTTTTTAGTATTCAATTTAAGAGATGATTAGATTTTAAGTCGAAATCAAACTCAAAATTAAGGGGGGGGGTTATTTAAAAATTTAAATTATGAAATTTTCAAATTAAAATAAATAAATAAATTTACTAGAGAGAGGGCAGGTGTATGGCCACATCAGTGTATTTTTAATTTTTGACATAAGACCACAAATCCTTCCGTTTATTTATTATATATGCTACAACATTTATTTTTAGATAAGTACCTAGAGTTTTGTTAAAGCTTATATTTTTGTGATTGAGTTTATTGAAGGTTAAATTTTTATTAAAATCACCTAATATTCATTTTAAATATTTATTGAACCCAACAATAAATAGGTAATACAATATAAAACTATGACGTTTCGATTGTTTAATCTGCGATTCCTTATAGGACACTCTCTCCAGAATAAATGTCTTCTAGACATCAAGATTTCTATAAAGATAACATCTTAAAGACATTAAAAGTGATTAAACAGACATCTTCTAGACCAAGTGTGCTATCTAGCCTGCGATTTTAGGTTAACTAATTTGGTCATGTAATTGACCAGCTGTAGGCTGTGAATACTCGCAGATTAAGGTATCGAAACGTCATAATTATATTGTATTATTTATTGTTGATGTGTTCAGTAAATATTTATAAATAATGACGTGTGATTTTAATAAAAGTTTAACTTTCATAATAAAACATAATATTTTATATTATTTTTTCAGGTTTTAAAAAATCTGGCCAAGTGTTTTGAAAAAATTAGCTCACGAGACTTTAACAAGAAATGGAAATTTTAATGGAGGTAGGAGGAATAATATTTCAAGACAATTCCCGTTATTGCTGCCCGAAAATAAGATAGATGAGATACCGACGTAGGAGGTGTTTCGAAAGCATAAAAATTTCCACAATTCAAAGCCTGATATAAAAATAAAAGATCCGCGTTGATATATGTTATCATATATCTAGATAATTAATTATAGATCCAATATTGCTGTAAATAAAAATTGTAAATATAATAATAATACATTTATTACATAAATGGCAAAAATATAATATTACGCACATAATATAATACACTATAATATGATATAATTATATCATACAAAGTATACATTGTAACTGTTGAATAGCTGAATGATTGTTCTTTTTAGTAATGATATTGATGTGAGAAGGAGATACACCTAGAAGGTGCATCCCCTGAAGGCCTGTTTGGTATGGCCCCTCCATCGTGAAAAGAACAGAGTAGAAGGAAAGAAGCCGGAATCACGAGACAAATCTCAGAAAGTTAGATACAATCCAATATCCAATTTACTAAGTTTTTAGGGGCTTCGAGCAGTGGTAAATTCTCCAATATCTCAATTTTTAAGTGCCTCAGTATTAAAGTCGCTTTGTCGAATCCTTTTTTCCCCCAAATGTAATAGGTACTAATTACTAAAAAAAATACAGGACTGAATAGAGAGATTTGAGGCAAACTCCTAAAAGTTAGACTTCTTTTCATGTAGTTTGAGGGATATGAAAAGATATTGCTCTCACTACGACTAAATATCTAATAAACTAGAGTCTCGGGAAAATGAATGGTTGTTAAAATTTTGAAGGATGTATTGATTATATGGTGTTATGTAATATATTTGATGTATTTATATGTTTGTTTTGATGTTGTATTAATGTATTGTTGTATATATTATTTATTGAATAAAAATTTAAAATATAATTGGGATAATTCCGTATATTGAATAAAATAAATAAAAATAAAAAAATAATTCTAAAATAATATTATGAAAAGCCTGTGCTTGGGGTTAAATTTGAGTCCCATTATTTTTTAAAATAAATAATTAAATAATAATAAGACAGTGAATAATTCCATAAGAACTTAATTTTATTATTAATAATATTTAGTATTCTGCAAATTAACTTTTATACCATTTTAACTATGCGTTTATTTTATTTCGAGGTCATTTTTCAGGGACCTCTAGACAGGTCACGCCTTGTGCGGGTGCACCTGTTGCACCTGTCTAGTTACGCCACTAAAAATACTAAAGATAGTTATTATTGATTCAAATCTTTTTTTTTTTACTATATTTTTAATTGATTTACGTTTTCTTCCAGTCACTTAGCGACTGCTCGTTTCTAAGTCGGTACATATTATCATTCGAGATAAATATTAAAAATAGAATCTGTCTAGTTCAGAGTATAATTTCCTGAACATCTCGATTAATTTCTTTAGAAATTTGATGGATGGATGATATTGTTTCAAAAAAAAAAGTTGACTCGATTAATATTTGAAAAGCGTTAAGTTGCTGTTGACCAGCCAGTCGGCCAGCCAGTCCAACAACAGGTTATTATTTATCGCATTTTTGAAGGCGGTGTGGACCCCGATGTGGTCTGACAGGTGGACCCTCTTTAGCAACAAAATAGCATCGGCTAAATTAATTAAATAAACTAATATCCGGGAAAAACGATCTTTCAGGGCTTCAGGCTAAAATATTCTTTACATATTTAACAATTTGTATGATATATAATTTGATAGATATATATATATAGAGTAGAGTAATATTAATTTCGTTCGGGTGAAGGGAAGGATCTCATTCAGGTTAGAAAAGAATGTCTTGGGAATTCTTGTAAATATAATAATCAGATATGCACTTAAGATTGAACTACAAATCGATAGAAATATGAAGAATATTCGTGTTTATTTTAAAATTCAAAGGATGAAAAAAATGTCAATTATTTATTTTTCTTAGCTCTAAAATCTTGAGCAAGTGTATGTAGCTATAATTTTATTAAGAGTCAAATTAAATGCTATTATTTTTCCAATAGAGAGAATTGAAAACGGGACTAGATTATGGAGTTTTAAGCGGAATATTTTCAATTTTAGCGTAATAAGAATATTTTTACTTTTTATTTGAAAAATTTATATATACAGTGAAATTCCGATACTTCGTATATTGATATATCGTATATCCCGATAAATCCTAAGAAAATGTTGGTCCCTTGGAAAAATCTCGTTAATTCATATAAAACAATGCATTTTTGTCCTCTAGGTATAATGTATTTTTTACTTTACCATACAGGGTATAGTCAAGTATTGTAATCGTGAATGAAAAAGGTGTCTTTTTCCTTCTTTTTTCAAAATATCTCAAAAAGGGCTGAAACTATTTTGATTAAAAAAATTGAGCGAAACCATGGAATTTCGCTCTACAAAAAAGCTCAATATGTAAAGATCAAAAAAATTATATTTTTCGAGATAATAATTGTTTTGTCAAAATGTCTGTTAGTCTGTTAGTCTGACCGTTACCAAATTTTTGAGGTCGAGCTAGCTCAAAAACTAGTGTGAATATAGAAACCAAATTTCACAGGTAGTTTTGGTCCATTGAGATTAAGATCTGGTTAGATTTTGGTGCATATCGACCCAAAATAAAGGGGGTGGGGAGAGGGTTAAAAATAAAAATCTAGGTTATTTGAGCGAACTCAACCAAATTTTGTATACATAATCAGTGGGACCCCAGAAGTCTAAAAATGCAAAAACTAACCTCCCGAAATGGGGTGGGAGGAGGGTCAAAAAATGAAAATCTTGAGCCATTTAAGCAAACTGCAACCAAATTTATGTACGTCACATAATTCAGTGGCCTGGCGTGAATCTCGTTAATTCGTATAAAACCAGTCTCCCTAATGTTTATAAAAATATGTACATGTTTATGTAGTTTTAATTTACTGTACAATTAAAAATAATGTAAAAATTCATACTACTGTATTTAAATACAGTATTTTTTATGTATTTATGTACATATTTATAAATAAATAAAAATAAATTAAAACTTTCGATATATCGTACTTATCCTTTGTCCCTTGAAGATACGGGATTCTACTGAATAGATATCGAAATACTTTACATGTTCTTATAATATTTTGTATATACAAGAGCAAAAAAATCAACTCATGCTATTTGCTGAACAAATTCCTTTACTATTACGTAAATATTTATTTTAATAAAAATTACTTATACCTACTTAAAGTGTGAAATCTAAGCTTTCAAACAGTATTAAATTTATTCCAAAATTCTATTACTTGAAAGAAATTTGAGCTTTTAGGAAATTAAATGAATTTATTTAATCTCTCAGATTTGAGATCTTTAGTTGTCTACGAGGGGTGAACAATGATTGGAATTAGGTGTACACGTCTTTGGAATAATGTGGAATTATTTTGGAATTTATTAGATAATGCCCCTTCATCTATTGTCTTCTACTTAGAAGTGGAAGTAGGTGTACACGATATTAGGTCGCGGTTCACCCCTCGGTTGTCTATATAGAAACAAATGTAACCGAAAATTCTTGATAAATTTCCAATGAGAAATTTGCGAACTGAAGTTAATAAAAATGGTAGTATTTGAAGCTTAGATTTTACCCTTTCGAAAAGTCACGCTACTTGCAGGTCTTGCAGAACAAATTTGTTTACTATTAACGTGATATTTACTTTTATAAAAGAGAAATTAATGAGGCTGTTCTTTGAATGATGCAAATAAATATATGCATAATTATATATACCAAATTTAAATATGTATATATCGTCGTGCACAAGTGAAAACCTCACAGTAACTTGATTTTTTAACATATTAAGAAAACCTCATTTCAGAATGATCATTTGACATAATATTTCATAGCAATATTAATCTTCCCTAATTATTCAGTTTTATCTTTCTCCTTCGCAAAATGGGGTTACTTGGAAGCAACGATATATAATTTAATTAACCCAATGTTTTCAACATTTGATTCAATCGCGAATCTAATGTAGGGAATTTTTGTCAAATATTGAGTGAAAATAATATTTGAACTTATATATTTCTAACTTGAAATAATGATATTAAATAATTTTTTTCCTCATTAATATATCAAAGAATAATTGATACGTCAACGAGAATTATTTTGACCGCGCTGATTTGAAAAAGATATTTTTATCTCGCGAGACTACTGCGGATTACGCTATTGGAGTCTGCGGAGTATTAAGTCTGGACCAAGAGAGAAAAAAGATGTGATCCACTTAGCTACAATCCAACGTCATTTCGCGTATAGCCCGCTAGATATTCGGATGGATCACCAAGTGAATTGGCATCTAACATACATGCTAATAGATCTAGCGCTCTGGACTGGGAGATCGAATATATAACATCTGAGATTTCAAATTCACTTGGTGATCCATCCGAATGTCTAGCGGGCTATACGCGAAATGACGTTGGATTGTAGCTAAGTGGATCACATCTTTTTCTCTCTGGTCCAGACTTAATACTCCGCAGACTCCAATAGCGTAATCCGCAGTAGTCTCGCGAGATAAAAATATCTTTTTCAAATCAGCGCGGTCAAAATAATTCTCGTTGACGTATCAATTATTCTTTGATATATTAAAGAGAAAAAAATTTATAATTTAATTGTTTAAAACTTTTTATAGTTACGAAAGTTTGATCTTAAGAATCAGTATTTTTTAGAGAAATATCTTATCAATTATTTCTCATGGGTAGGGTTGCCACCTGTACTATAGGATAGTAATCTTACTATATTTTAGCCAATTGTACTATATATTATAGAAAAATAATATAGTATGAAATGCTACTATTTTCATCGATAATTCAATTGTCGCACTTTTTTATCGTTATTGTTAATTTATTTGAATATGGATCTAAATTGTTCGGATTCCTAAAATTATTTTAAAAATAATAGAACTTTGCAGGCCAAAGCAAAAAGTAATAATAAATACGCATGGAAAATTAAATATTGAAATAAATAAAATGTATTGTAAAATAAAAAATGAAAAATAAATGTGTACTTTTTTCTCTAAATTTCCCAAAAGTATTATATTTTTTACAACTTAAAAAAAATACTATTTTTTTCTTAAAAAAGGTGTGGTAACCCTACTCATGGGTCCAATTACCCGATTGGATATTGAAAATACGTTTTGTTTTATAGTAAGATAGCCACACAAACAATTAAAGCAGAGGACATCCTCATTGATTTCTATTTATGAATCAACAACTCTGCTATTTTAGGCAAAACAAAATCTTTTCAATTATAAGTATTTACTTTTAATAAAAATTACTTATAAAAACTTGTAAAATAAAATCTAACTTTTCAAATTTTAGTAGGTATTTTTATTAAAATCGGTTCTCTATAGTTTCTGAGTGGACATTAATAAATAATTATTTAGTTAAAATAATTTTTATAGACAACTAAAGATCTCAATTAGAGCGCACAAGTGAAATTAAATATATTTCTTAAAAGCTCAAAATTTATTTTAAGTAATATAATTTTTCAATAAATTTGATAGTATTTGAAAGCTTAGATTTCACACTTTATAATTAATTTTTATTAAAAGTAAATATTTGGTAATAGCAAAGAAATTTGATCAGCAAGTACCATGAGCCAATTTTTTTACTCGCGAGTGTTTCTCAGGTTTTTTTTTTTGAGGCAATTCTAGATTCCAAATTCATTGAGCCATAAATTTAGGCATACTGTCACAAAGTAATTGTTCACTATTATTGTAAATAGGTACTATATATTTAAATAAAGATTTTCTTAATTGGATAAGAGCATGAAAAAGTCTAAATTACTTGACTGCACTTTTTTTGTTTTTGAAATTAACCAAAAGATTCAAGCTACAATGTTGTTGTTGTTTGAATAGCAAAAAGAGATGTTTCGAGCTTGGTTCGAGGTTCCCATCTGTCCCAGTTTGTTTTTTCATGTCCGTTCAAATTCAATTAATTCAATTGTGTCTCCAATTGAATTTTATAGCGTCCTTTTTCTTAAATGGATGCTGCCAAGAAAAGCACACGAACACAGACACAAACCCTTTTTATTTGATGATGCGTCTTCTCCATTTCACGCTAAGCTAATGAAAAATAAATAACTTAATTGTTTTCTAAAAAAAAAAAATTGCTTTTAAAAACAATTAACTTTGCCATGGGAATTATCCCTTATGGAGACAACGTGAAAATTAAGATTGTTTTTTTTTTTTTTTTTTTTTTGGATTGTCATAAATGCAAGAAAGTAAAATAGCTAGACTCTTTTTTGCATTCCTGAAAAAGAAACTATTCAGGGGTTGAAATGCACGACAAAGATATCTGTCGACATAATTCTTCAAGGTAATGAAAAATTGTGACCATATATGAAAGTAAAAATTCAGAAGAAAAAATTTCCCTCGAGACAAAGTTAATCTAAATTAATTTATTAATAATTAAAAAAAAAGACTAAAATATCCAATTTTAGTTATTTTTATTTTTGTAGATAATTAGCCACAAATTAATCTACAATTATAAAAATAAATAATTAAAATCGTATATTTGGATCTTTAATTAACCTTATTAATAAATTAAATTAAATTAGAGAATAAAGACAAAATTGCATAATATAGACAAAAGGATTTACAGGAAATCGAACACAAATATTGGATTAGAAGAGAAAATTTCTAATTCACCATGTTAGAGCTTAGCTATTTAACTAGACACAATTTTGACTTTTCCAATCTGAAAATTTTGGATAAAGTGCGGGAATTTAGGGAAAAAAAGATTAATGAGTGAAATATTAAACAACAAAAATTCAATTAACAAGGGTAGATGTGAAGGGTGAACCTCGACTTAATATCGTGAACACCTACTTCCACTTCCACTTTCATTTCCAAGTAGAAGGACAATAGATGTAGGGGCTTTATCTGTCGAATTACAAAATATTTACACATCCAAAGAAGTGTACACCTAATTCCAATCGCGGTTCACCCCTCAGGTAGATGTATAGGACTCTTTTTCTAATATTTATCATATATAGATTTTTTTTAATTCAATGTGAAAACAATCTATATTTTTGTCTATTATCAAAATATTTATTTGTTTATTACATTATTTCTTTTTAAAGCAACTATTTGTTCAATTATCCATTGATATTTATATTTTTACTTTACCACATGGTCAAGTATTGTAATCGTTCATGATTACAAAAATGTGTTTTTTATTTTTTGCTTATTTTTTTCGAAATATCTCAAAAATAGCTGAAACAATTTTGATTAAAAATTTGGGCGAAACCATGGCATTTCGGTCTACAAAAAAGCCCTAATATGTGAACATCAGAAAAATTATATTTTTCGAGATAATAACTGTTTTGTCAAAATGTCTGTTAGTCTGTTAGTATGTGCGTTACCAAATTTAGTGGACCAGCTAGCTCAAAAACTAGTATGAATACCAAAACCAAATTTCAATTGTAGTTTTGGTGCATTGAGATTAAGATCTGATTAGATTTTGGTGCATATCGACCCAAAATTAAGGGGAGGGGGGTTAAAATTTAAAATTATAATATTTTCAAACTAAAAAAAAAACAAGAAAAATGAAATATACTATAAAATGAACCTATAATAACGAAAATATTTTTTTTCTGGTCCCAAAATTAGAGCCCTTGGACCAAATTCAACCAAATTTTGTATATATAATCAGTGGGCTACCAGAAGACTAAAAATGCAAAAACTAAAATGGGGGAGAGGGCGGGTTGTAGGGTCAAAAAATTAAAATCTAGGCTCTTGTAGCAAACTCAACCAGAAGTTTATGCTAAAGTAAAGTGGATGGCCACATCAGAACGTGTCAATTTATTTATTTTTATTCAAGGTAAATTCATCTCTAAGAGAATTTATATCCTAGGTTCTCTATTTTCAAAATATTTATTATTTAATAGATGCTTTATTTAAATCTCAACTATTTTCCCCGTTTTCCATTAATAAAGGAAGAATTTACCCCGAACATTTGGCTTCCTAATAAACATTTTATAAACAAAACCAGCTGCGAAGTCTGCCTTCGCTTGGGCTACGCCCCCTGGACACCGTAGTGAATTTTTAAATAATAATTTAAAATTTCTAATTTTAAAATATTTTATTTTTCATGAACTATTAGTATAGGTTTTAAAATGAAAAAAAATACGTCTATGTCGTTGCAAGCCGAATATAATAAGTATCTATAGATTGTATTTATTTATTATTATTTTTCGTGAAAAAACCCTCTAAATGTAACTTTTAAGGAGATAGTTGTTGGTTCTAGGTGAAACATTTTTATATAATAATAAAATTTGGGTAAAATTACGAGGTAGTTTTTACAAAAATAAATAAATAAATAAATAAATAAAACAAAAATGAGTTTTGAATTCGATATATTTCGGGTTGTCAGCTCATCTTCAGGAGTCAGAGAAATGTGGATTTTAGTTAAAAATTTGAATTCCATATCGCACTACTTGCTTTAATTTTCTCTCTAATGACGAAACTATGTCTCACATGTTCTAATCACTGAAGCATGTTCACCGTAAGTTTCTACCAGCAACCGGTGAGCTTCAGCTGCTATTTTCTTTTGATGAAATAAGAAAATCAACAATCAATGCGATTTATTTGGAACGAAACTCGAGATATTCACTGGGGTAAACAACTATGACGCTATTATTTTGGCAGAATGAAACTTGTGTATTTTTGAAGGTTAATGTCAATAGAAAAATATGACATAGTGTCAAATCATAGAAATGTATACATACCTCTAGTGAGATCTATTAGTAAAACCGGCAAATTTCAACTAACACCCCTGGTATATACCTACAAATAAGATATATCCAGGTAAGTTGAAATAAAAATAGCCATTTAAAAAGAAAGTAGCATATATAAGCACGAACCAATTTAGTTGTTTGCCTGTCAGTGCAACTTAAGTGGTTTGATGACATCATGTAAAATAAGCTTATCTCTCTCCCCGTTGTGTGTTTGTTTTATTTATATTTTCTCTTATAAATATATACATATATACACCTATATTTAAAGGTGAGTTGAGTTTGAAAGACGTTTACACGCAACCCACCCTCTTAAAACCTTCACCCCCTTATCCATTCAACTCCGCCCAGAACATGACTTACTCGTTAAAAACACGTCGTCAAAATGGAAAACCATGACAAATATAAAATTGCCTTTGAGTTGGAAAATATTCTAAACGATATAAAAATCTAATAATTGTCTTTTAGGTTGTCAAAAGAAAATAACTTCATTTAGATATATAGGATACAATTTTAATGGCATTCCAAAAATACGGAAAAGATCTTGTTTTTTTGTCGCGAGTAGCAGAGTTGTTGATTCATCAAAGAGAAATCAATGAGGTTGTCCTACCCTTGACAAGCTAATAAACATATACATATGGACGATTATTTTTATTTTGACGAATTCATGAGGATATTGTAGGTAATCCATTGAATCATGACTGGGATATTATACATATGAAAAGAAAACATTTATGTCTAACTTAAACCGGCATTATCTAATTTTTTCAAAATTGGACTACGGGTAGTCACCCCTTTAGGGGATGAAGGGTTGATAAGTATAATTATTTCACAATAATAGATCTATTAATTAACAAAAATTAAAAAACTTAACACCCTTAACATCACTCATTCTCAACCATATACTATTTCCCAAAGTCCAATCAAAATTAAATTCAAACCACGCGCTCTCAGCCTTCTAAAAAATGACATACTGATATATGAGATAACCACAAAATTGTTGTATATTGTAATTTATCTCATCTAATTTATCTCTATTATGTTTTTTTTAATCTTTATCTTTATATGTAATTTATGTTTATTTGTACATTGATATTTATAATTTATTTTTGTGTTTATGACTTAAATTTGTAATTTTATTTTTCGAATTCAATTCTATAAATTTATTTATATTTATACTTGTAATTAAAAGTTTTTTATTTATATTAATATTCATATTTACCTAGATTTTTTATATTTATATTTATATATTTTTATATTTAAAATTCGTTGTAATTTTATATTTTTAATTTTATTTTTTGTTCTACTGAATTTTGCTGGTAATTTTTGTTTTTAATTCTTGTTTTTATTTTATATTTTTCTATATTTATGTTGACTTGTCTAAAAAAATTTTAATTTTATCATAATTAAATTTAAATTCATTATTGTTAAATGTTGATGTTTTTCTTGTGTTATATTGGTACGTATGATTTAGATGTTATATTTTATGATCACATGTTCAAATAATTATAGTTTTTAACCTGTAAACTCCTGATGATGGACTAATAATCCGAAATACTCGTATATTGAGTTTGTTTAAACCTCATTGAGTTATATTTCATTCACTGTGAAATTACACACCCTTTACGTTATTAAATAATTATTTCAGGCCATATTCATACTTACTGATTTGAAATTGCCCTAGAATCTATAGAATCTAGTAGAAATCATTTCTTTTATCAAGTTTTATATTAAGGGTAGTCACCTCTTTAGTGGAAGGCCTAGATCAGAATATTTTGAACAAATAATTAGGGATATGGGATGTAAGACATTTAGAGAGGTCAAAGAGCTGGCATGGGGCAGAGCCAAGTGGGGACAGGTATGGTTGTGTCAAACCAGTCTTAGGACTGTGTACTCAATGATGATAACCCCCTTTAGGGGATGAAGCTTTGATCAGAAAACTTATTTCAGGTCACATTTGCACTTAGTGATTTTATTTATTTATTTATTTCCACTAATCTTCAAATTTTCCTAGAGTTTTGCAGATATATTTTGTAACATCAAACCCCAGGAAAAGTTTTTTATTCAATATTCTGTATTTTTTTTAATACTTATAATCTGGCAATAACTTCTTAATAAAAAATTTATTTTTGATTAAAACAACTTTTTTGACATTGTTTGGTATTAAAAAATTTTTAACTTTTTTTTCATTCAACAATTTTAATTAATTTTTGTTACGAAGAATTATTTTGGAATCAATTATCTACTTTTATTAAACGAGCAAAAATTGTTTTTTTATATAAATACTAGTATATATATATTTGTATCTTAGTTCTATTTTGAAAACGGCTCTACCGATTTTGATAAAACAAAATCTTTTAACAAGTTTTGAGGATGAGAAAACGATCTGGCTAAGTCTGGACCTCGATAAATTTAATCTTAATTGATGTTTTCTTAATTAAAGTAATTATTGGAAGATGAAAATATGAATAAAAAAGTTTGTTTACTTTTTTTTTAATTATCTTTTATTTTTAATTGTTTTTTTTTAATTTTAAAACCCACTAATAGGTTATAATACATATTAATATATTATATTAAAATTAGGAATTTTTGTTGAATTGGAAAGATTGGAGATTAGCAAACCAATCGACTTGATTGGGGAATAATGGAATTGATAATTATTGGAAAAGAGGTTTTTTTATCTAATTAGATTTTTCCTCTTATTAAAAACAAGGACTAAAAGATGAATAAGGACACTCGATGGTGGAGAAGTAATCTCCGGAATCGAAGCATAAATAATGTATACATTAATTAATGTAAAAATAATTGGTTTAATAAGGAATTTTTTGTTTGTTTTTAATTAACAGGTGTCTAAATCATAACATTACAGGTGTGTTTACAAATTAAGTGGTTGAAGTGGCTTTTTTATATTACTTGGAAACAAATCTTATTTAATTTTATGTTTTTATTTCAGATCCTATACGATTATTTTTTTATTATTATTTTCCTATTTATTTTTTTATAATGTTTATAAATATGAACGAATGTGGGCAAATTGGTGTAAATATACACATAATATTTAGACCATAAGAATGCAAAAACTGGGTGCAGGGTGGGGTGGATGTTGGAGGTGAAGGAGGTGGGGTGCAGTTGTGGGAGATCCGGGGTGGGAGACGCGGTTGGGGCGGAGTGGGAGAGGTGTGTGGTTTCAGGAGGGGGGTTACCGTGCATCGCTCGGTGGTTTCAGGTACTAGGTATTTAAGTATTTATGAATCTTATATACCTACGTATAGATTTTTTTTTTTTTAATGATATTGATGTGAGAAGGAGATACACCAGAAGGTGGATCCCCTAAAGGCCAGTATGGGCTGGCCCCTCCATCGTGAAAAGAACAGAGCAGAAGGAAAAGAAGCCGGGATCACGAGCCAATCTCAGAAACTTAGATACAATTCAATATCCAATTTACTAAGGTTTTTTTAGAGGCTTCGAGCAGTGGTAAATTCTCCGCGCGATAAATTCGGTTAAATTTATCTCCCACTTAAATATCTTATATACCTACGTATAGATACCATAATATATAGAAAAAGTTATTTATTGATTGTTTTATAATTAAAAAATACATATCTTAAAAAAACAACAATCTTAAAAAAGTTTATTTTAAATCCAAACGTTTCGGAGATTTTCTCCCTTTATCAATAGAATTTTTTATATATACCTATATACAGTCAAACTTAATGAAGTGGAAGAATTTATCCAGCTCATTTCTTCTAAAAGAAATCTAATTAAAAATCAATCATCAACCCCTATTTCTCTCTTTTTGCTTTTGACAGAATGAATGGCAGTTTTCATCTTTAAAGGAAAAAAATACATTCAGCTTAATAAAAAACATCAGTTTGTTTTCAGATAAAAATTTATGAAATTAAAAAAAAAAAAAAAATTGAATCATGAAATCGGTGCACCAAATTTTATATTAATAACTCCTTTATATGCACGTCAACTTTCAGCTTTTTAACTAAAATTGTTTAGAGAGGAAAAAATTTCCAAATTTGCAGAAGATAGAAGCGATTTTTTTATTCTTTGGAAATATGTACAGTCGACTCTCGATAATTCGAACTCTTCAGCTGTTAACTTCGGTAAATCGAAAACATGCTGTGTATTTTGATATGCTCGATAATTCGAAATCCTTTTTGCTTTTTGCTAAAAATTGGTGTACTTATCAAGTCTCATGAGTTATTAGTTGTGTCAAATTTTTAATCCGATTGAAATAAAGGAAAGGGGTGTACCATAAATTAGTCATGTCGTAAAATAAATGTTTTGATCGTTCATATTTCCTCTTCGGTAAGTCACAGAGGCTTGACTTCTGAAATTTAAGGTATTTAGAGGCTACAAAAAGTACCACAAGATTTTGGTTGTACCGGAAGTTGATGTTTAGGTACGTAAGAATGTACCCCCCTAGCTTTTCGCAACCATAAATCTCAGAGCTACGAAATTCGAAATTTAAGATCGATGTAGGCTAGAATTGATACAGCAAGTTTTTGGTTGAAATCGAAACACCGTAAGTGGACATTTACATTTTGTATTTTCTCAAAAACAGCATTAACGATTTTTTTTTTAATTGGTGTTTGTAGTTATCAAGTGTCATGAGTTATTAATCGTGTATAGATTTTAATCAGATTGAAATAAAGGAAGGGGGTGTAAATTAGGAGTGTCGTAAAATAAATATTTTAATCGTTCATTTCTCGTCTTCGGTAAGTCGCAGAGCCTTGAAATTTGAAACTTAAGCTATTGAGAGGCAAAAAAGTTACCGAGCATCGCTCAGTGCTCCAGGCACTTATTATTTCATCGAAACTGAAAACAGTGGACTGAGTCTTGAAAAATGTTCATTTTTTCCCTTCAATTTTCAATTGTAAAAAATAACTAAATAAGTTTATTTATACGGATCGTTGCTAAACTTTATCCAAATTCATTTGAAATATTAATATTTTTATTTCTTTATTATTAATCAGATATCACTTGCTATTTGCAGTTCATGTTGACTTTAATTCAAAAATAATGATCGATTCTCATTTAACAATCGAGGAATAATCATTCTACATTCGATTTTTGACCCTTCGATTATTATTGGTAACCATTGATGAAAACATGAAGGAATCGACTTAAAATTAAAAATAGGGATTGATTCTCATTTAACAGCCGAGGAATAATCATTCTACATTAGATTTTTGACCCTTCGATTATTATTGGTAACCATTGATGAAAACATGGAGGAATCGACTTAAAATTAAAAATAGGGATTGATTCTCATTTCACAGCCGAGGAATAATCATTCTACATTCGATTTTTGACATTTCGGTTATTATTGGTAACCATTGATGAAAACATGGAGGAATCGACTTAAAATTAAAAATAGGGATTGATTCTCATTTAACAGCCGAGGAATAATCATTCTACATTCGATTTTTGACATTTCGGTTATTATTGGTAACCATTGATGAAAACATGGAGGAATCGACTTAAAATTAAAAATAGGATTGATTCTCATTTAACAGCCGAGGAATAATCATTCTACATTCGATTTTTGACATTTCGGTTATTATTGGTAACCATTGATGAAAACATGGAGGAATCGACTTAAAATTAAAAATCGATTCTTATCTACTACTAGAGGAATAACCTTATTTCATTCCATTTTTGATGTTTTGACTATAAATGGCAACCTCTACTGGAACCGTGGAAGAATCGACTTAAAATTAAAAAGACTAAATTCTTTTATGGCAAACTGCTAAAATTCAACCTAATTGAATACTACAATTTGTGACTTTAATTGAGACCATGGGTTCCGTAGTCTTTAGCTGAAGACCCTTTGAAGCCACGCTTGCCGCGAGACCGATTACAATACTTTACCCATTGGATAAAGTAAAAAAAAAAAAAAATTGAAAAGTTATTACATATATGTCAAGAATTGTTGTGTATTAGCCCCCCCCAATCCCCAACCCCCTCTACCCTCATAAGGGAGGAAAATAATTTCCTGCGGGCCTGTTTGTTTTGACAAGGTGAGGTTTAACTTTGTGAACATTTGATAAACCGCTGAAACCAGATGCTAAAGGAGAGCGGGGGTGGCTTACAGTATATTTTTACCCCCACTCCTCCACCTCTAAAACCCAACCATCTGAGTTAAATCGGTTCACGTCACGTCAGAGTGTTGGTCCAAACACATCCATCAAAATCGGAGCCTGTGGCTCATTCCTCGGAGCTTAGATTTTTTTTCTTCTGTATCTTAAAAAAGAAGCACAACAACAACAACCACCTTTTTCTCCTATTTGGCTTTATTATTTCCAACCAAGTGTTATTTTTGGCTTGGATTCCATCTATCCATCCATCATTTTAGCAAGCAATTGAAGAAGCGCTGACAGTACAATTTTATTGTTTTTTCTATATTTGATTTTTTTACCTGAATAAAAAACAAAAACAAAATGAATAGCTAAATAGCTTCCTATTTATTTATTCCAAACACAAAATATCAAAAGAAATAGAGATAATACAATATTATATTTCTGTAACAAAAAAAAGGTGAGAGTTTCTGTTTTTTTTTTTGTATCAATCTAGGCTGGGAAATACGACCTGAGAAGCCTCCCATCGAATTAAATTCTCTTCACCCCCCTCTATCATTAAATTTTATACGATATTTTCCATGCGATATTACCGAAAAGGGTAGTTTACTTCAATGACTATACACTTTTTTAAGATTTTCTCGAAAACTGCTTGTTAAACTCGCTGTATTTATGTAAAAATAACTTGTCTTTAACAAGTACCTATATAGTTTTCCGGGCAAAAATTGGATAACTAAATGGCGATTTTTCAAAATGGCACTTTCTTAAGGTTGTCTTTTTTAAGCCGCAAGGTGACAAATTTGAGAAATATGTACATGTCGCGGCCCCAAAAAAGCCAAATTTTTTCATTACCTTTTTTTAGGTTATACTTAATCCAGGGGTGTCTCCCCCTGACTCACCCCCCTCCCCGAATTTATTCACTTCTAAAGAATTAGAAGATCCTTTTATTATTACCTTTTGTTGAAGTTATAAGACTCGGCCGTTATTATTTTTAACCGACTTCAAAAAAGGAGGAGGTTCTCTATTCGATTGAATTTTTTTTTTTTTTTTTGTGCCTATGTTACCTCATATCTCCGCCAATTGTCAACCGATTTTGAAAATTTTTTTTGCATTGGGTCCAGTCTAGCTTCCGATTGGTCCCATTTTTTCGATTTTTTCATAGGTATTAGACCTTTTTATTAGGTTTGTTTAGGTTTGTTTAGACCTAACCTCTTTGTTTATGAACCGATTTCGATGGTTCTTTTTTTATCGAAAGGGGGTGTCTTAGGGATGGTGTCATATTAATTTGGTCAAGTTCTGATGATATAATCACTATTAATAACATCACTAAAAAGAAAAAATAAAAATTTTTAAGAAAAAAAGTAAAAACCGACTTCAAAAATTAAGTGCAACAAATATAAAAATACACTAAAAGGTATAAAATAATTATTATCTTATTTAGTTACAACTAAACGACGAAATATTAACACGAAATTACTTTTTTGAAGTTGGTGCCAAACATATACCTTTTATGAATCGCACTCGACGGATCTTACTTAGTACGTTTGGCGGGTACGCTCGTTTATAGGTATAGTTTGTTTGGCTCCGACTTTAAAAAGTAATTTCGTGTTAATGTTTCATCGTTTAGTTGTAACTAAATAAGATAATAATTATTTTATACCTTTTCAGTGTATTTTTATATTTGTTGCACTTAATTTTTTGAAGTCGGTTTTATTTTTTTCTTAAAAATTTTTATTAGCATATAATGCTAAAATGTAACAATTTTTAACCCCCTCAAGAAATTTCAATGACGCATAACCTCCCTGTTTAAGCAATTTTCTTCAATTAATGAAAAAGAGCGTGTTTTTAATACTTTTAGTTTTAATAGTACCTATTGAATACATTAAAATATATTTTTAAATTTATTGAAAATAAATGTGGTAAAATATTTAATTAATGACTCTGAGCGATTCATAAGGGTAAGAACCACTCTATTAGAGAATAATATTAATATGTAGGTAAATAAAAATGTAAATTTTAATTATTATCGGTTAAAACACAGTTAGCGCTGAGAAGATTAATTTGAAATAGGAAAATTGGTAAGGTCACTTCAAATAAAACGAGGCTGTAGGTAAGTGTAAGTGGTTTGGTGGTTTTTTAAATTTTTGAAGTGAAACTTCTTTAGCGAAGAATCTGTTTGAATTTTTTTGTTACAATAGTGAGAAAATGACCCAATAGAGGTGAAATAACAAACAAACAAGCATTGAGGGGACATTTTGCTGGCTAGGGGGCTGCTGGACACCGTAGTGTGTTTTAAAATAATAATTTAAATTTCCCAATTTTAATAAATTTTATATGTAATAAGTTATTAGTCGGTTTTGAGATAATAATTTAAATTTCCTAATTTTAATAAGTTGTATTTGTGACTATTTATGGATTTTAAAATAATAATTTAATTTCTTAATTTAATTAATTTTATTTGTCATGAACTATTAGTGGGTTTTAAAATTAAAATTTTACTTTCCCCGTGAGGCTATATGAATGAGGCTCGCACATTTTTACTTTCACATTTATATTCATTGAATACTAGGTGTGCCGGTTAATAATGTCCCTTTTTTCTAACAGATGGCATTTCGGTATTTTTCCACCAAACTCATCCAAATATTTTTTTGGTTTTATAGTGTTGGTAATCACCTTTCAAACGGCATATAACATGTCAACATTCGGTTCATTTGTGTATGAGATATTGGCTTGTAAACATGGCGGATTTTGTGCCGAAAAAGAGCATTTGCGGGAGGTGATGTTGCACTATTTTTTAATGAAGAAATCGGCTGCGGAAACGGCTCGTATTCTCGGGGGAGTTTATGGGGACCATGCTCCATCTGAAAAAATCTGCCAACGTTGGTTTGGACGGTTTCGAAGTGGTGATTTTGATGTGAACGACAAGGAGCGGCCTGGACAGCCGAAAAAGTTTGAGGATGCTGACCTGGAGGACTTGCTGGCAGAAGATCCGCGCCAATCGCAAGGAATGCGCTACAGACAACAATTGATCAATTTGAATCATGCATTGATCGAAAAACGGCCGCAATGGGCTCGAAGACATGGACGTGTCATTTTGCTCCACGACAACGCTTCGTCGAACACCGCCAAATCGACGAAAGAAACCATCAAAGCGCTCGAATGGGAGGCCCTACCCCACCCTACTCTCCAGACCTCGCTCCATCGGATTACCACCTCTTTAAGTCAATGGCACACGGATTGGCTGATCAGCACTTCTCTAATTACGAAGAAGTGGCAAAATGGCTCGAATCTTGGCTCGCCTCGAAAGGGGAGAAATTCTACTGGGAGGGGATACACAATTTGCCGGATCGTTGGTCAAAATGTGTAGAATCCGATGGTGCATACTTTGAATAAACCACTTTTGCCAGTTCTGAAAAAATTTGTGTTTTCCTCATGCCGAAAAAAGGACATTATTAACCGGCACACCTAGTATAATGAGGAAGTATTGCGATAGCCTGTCTGGGTCCTGACTCTTTGAGAGCTTGTATTTTTTATTTATTTAAGAGTTAATAAAAAAAATATTGAAAAGTTTGTTAAAAACTGAAAAATATAATTAGTATGAAGAAAAATATATTTTTTTGTAAAGAAAATTGTTTACCAAAAATGTGGAATTATGTTCTAAAGTGACATTAATCGATCGATGTTTATGAATTTCCGAAATGTCTTGTCTTGATATTCCCCGAAAAAGCAGGTTTTTCTGTTAATTGTTTTGACGTTTGATCTCGGCTGGACAGCCAGGGGGTCAGCAGGTTGTTCCCAGGCAGGCAGGTCATGTCACCCAAAGCCTCTTCAATGGATGTAATCGGATCCGAGGCCTACCTGCATGAAAGACGAGCCTCGTCCACCCCCACAAGAGTTGCTGCTGCTGCATTCAACCCTATAATTCCCATGACTGGCGCCAGATACACTCATTGCACTAATTCATCTTTCTCACGTCAACATTCAACATGTTGAGGTATGTGAAAATATGTGGAGAGAACATTAATAATTCTACACCCGTCACTATTCAAATTCAACTTACTATATATTCATCTGTTTTGGAATTTTTTTTTCTTTTTTATATTCTCTTGTTCTTCATTACTGAAAATCGTGACCATTTTAATGATGTATTTTCAAAGAATTTCAAGATTTTATTGGTCCATTAATATATAAATGGTCTGTTGATTTCAAAGCTTTTGTTCCAGTGGAAGGAAAGAATTCAAATTTCATTTTTCAAGCATTCAAAAGCTTCAGGATTTTTTATTTGGGAGTTTTAAAGCTAGAAAATCTGAAATATATTAGTACCTATCTGGCGGAAAGATTTTGATTATTGTTTATTTAATCAAACACATGTTTTGTTTTGATTCAAACACATAATTTATTTTTTTAGCCACTAATTAATTAAAATAAACAATCTTATCAAAATTTGCTATCCTGTTTTTTTTCGATTTTTTGAGTTGCGTAAACAAATGAATCAGCTAGACTACTTAATAGTGTTAAATAAAAAAACATTTTTGAGCGAAAATGAACTTTTAACGAGCTAACGTTTTTTTAAGTTATCGTGAACACGTTATATTTGATTATTTAATAAAAAATAAATCCGTAATTTATGATGATTTCTTACTTAATTTTGCTATTTTATATTTTTATTTATAATAAGTAATAGATTTTAGTAACTGCCCCCCCCCTTGCCTCCTCCCATCTCGTAGAACCTGAGAAAACCTAAAATATATTAGTATCTGGCGGAACATTTTTAATTATTGTTTCTTTAATCAAACACATGTTTGTTTTGATTCAACCACATAATTCATTTTTTTCAACCAACAATTAGTTTAATTACAATAAAAAACTTATCAATATATTTTTTCTCCAAAATTCGCTATTTTGCTTTTTTCTGATTTTTTGAGTTGTTTAATCAAATGAAGCAGCTAGAATACTCAATAGTGTAAAAAAAAACAAGATGTTTGCACGAGAATGAACTTTTAACAAGCTTACGTTTTTTTTTAATTTATCCTGAACATCATTACCCAGTCAGACAGCAACATATTCCTGAAATTGACAATTCTTTAAGTTTACATTTCTTAACAAAAGAGTGTATCGAATCTTAAAAAAATTCACTTTTCTCTCTGATTATTATATTAAAATTAGAAAAAATAAAAAAAATATTATAAATAAAATAAGTATCAGTCGGGGTTCGAACTCGGGACCTTCGATTTTTGGCGGTGCTTAATTATAATTATATTTATTTTAATTAACTTTAATTGCATTTTTATTAAAAAATCTTTGATTAAAAACCACATTTTTTTACAATTAAATATATATTTATCAACAAACTAATGAACAAATATAAAAATTGATTAGAGGAAACATGGAATTGGAATAATTATCGAAAAAGAGGCTTTTTTTATTTAATTAGTTTTTCCTCTTATTAAAAACAAAGACTAAAAAGATGATCAAGGACAGTCGATGGTGGAAAAGTAATCTCCGAAGTCGAAGCTCAAATACAATGTATACATTAATTCATGTAAAATAATTTGTTTAATAACAAATATAAAAATTGATTAGAGGAAATATGGAATTGGAATAATTATCGAAAAAGAGGCTTTTTTTTATTTAATTAGTTTTTTCCTCTTATTAAAAACAAAGACTAAAAAGATGATCAAGGACACTTGATGGTGGAGAAGTAATCTCCGGAGTCGAAGCTCAAATACAATGTATACATTAATTCATGTAAAATAATTGGTTTAATAAAAAAAATATATATATAAAAATATAAAACACGATGTTTCGATCAGTAGGTATATCTGTAGTTTCAGAAGCATATTCTATAAAAAAGATTTTAACATTAATTTTATGTGCTATTTGAAAATTTGTGTCAAAATCCACTATAAAATTATACCTTTGAAATTTTTTCTTTAAAATATTTATTTATTAGGGAAAAGATTTATAAAAAATTTTAAATTCTCTAATGTTATGTGATATAAAAAAATATTTATAGTCTTATATGCCTTTTTTTTATCGATGTTAAATATAAATTATTCTCTAGCCATTTGAATGGCATTAATACGTATATGAAAAAGAAGAATTCTTGAATACCGAACGTTTTTATTCATTCAATAAATTATAAACAATTTTTCTATATAATAATATTTCTCTCTTTCATAAAATAATAATAATTCTCTAAATGACATGAATGATTATTTTTTATTTTATTTCCTTTTATTTATTATTTAAGATGATCATAATTTTTAATACCTGTTGGTATAATAGGTACCTACTTGAGTTGCTCGTATAGAACATAAAAGAAAAAATCTTCTCATTTAATATCTACACGTGTAGGTGCTATTGTGAAGAATTTTTCGAGTTATAATATTGTAATCCGATTACAATTTACAATCTATTCAAAAATATAAATAATATATTTGCTTAATATTTAAATTTGGAAAACAAAAACAAAAGAGATTTATTTTTATATGATTTAAATAATATAAATATCTAAAGCAGGTTCACAAGCCCTTTTTTACGTTAATGTACCACTCAACCAAAATCGGGCTAACTCACGTAAGACTTAAAATTTTTTATTGAAAATATTCCAAGCAAAAATGCAAAAATGCTATGTACTAGTAATGAAGCTGTTGAAGCTTTTATTTTTGTGATTATTTTTATTAAGATTTGAATTTTTAGTGAAATCACACATAATTAATTATCATAATTGAATGTAATGGAAGGCAGCCCATGAGTAGTGAGGAAAGAAAAAATTAACACATATCAAATAAGGTGTAATTTATTGGAATCCTTCCTCCTTTCCTTTCAAACCGACGTTTCGGAGGATTTTTCCCTCCTTCTTCAGGGTTTCAAAGGGTCAATGAATGAAACAAATAAAATGTTTCCTTCTTCTCTCCACACTAGTGTTCAAAACTTTCTTCTTTTTTAACAAAGGCATAGAAAAACAATTTTTTTTCACTCCTTTTCTTAATTAGATTTGCTAAAAAAGAAGAAAGTTTTAAACACTACTGTGGAGAGAAGAAGGAAACATTTATTTGTTTCATTCATTGACCCTTTGAAACCCTGAAGAAGGAGGGAAAAATCCTCTGAAACGTTGTCGGTTTGAAAGGAAAGGAGGAAGGATTCCAATAAATTACACCTTATTTGATATGTGTTAATTTTTCTTTCCTCACTACCCCTGGGCTGCCTTCCATTACATTCAATTAAAATTTCTACCAGTCCGTCTCTCTCCAGAGAAAATTTCGTTGCAAAAAAATTAATTATAATTATTTATTACTTATTTACTTGAGAACGATCGAAGAATTGCTAGTTTTATTGTATTATTGTATTATTTATACGTGTTCAACAAATAGTTATACCTAATTAATTATTAATAAAGCTGTTTTAGGGAAATAAGGACAATAGCTTATGCAAATAATTTTTATTTTTTGACAACGTTTCGTCAACTTTGTTGACTTCCTCAGGAGCTCAAATAAATTAACTTCTTTGCATATTTGTCATTTTATCAATATTCATTATTAGCAAACATATCAGGCCAATCATCAAACAGATTGAAAATATTTTCTTTTTTAAATTTTAAGATACTTAAAGATATTTTAAGATTTAAAGATATGAAAATATCTTCAATCTGATTGATGACTGGCCTGATATGTTTGCTAAGAAGATTTAGCAAACTCAACCAAATTTTGTATGCATAATCAGTGGGCCCCCAGGAGTCTAAAAATGAAAAAACTAACCCCCTCCCCTACATGATTATAAATAATTTTATTAAATATTATGGTAAATATAAGTGAGGGGCCAGTTTGTATGGTAAAGTCAAGTGGATGGCCACATCAGAACACGTCAGCTTATTTTTTTTGTTATTCTTTCTAATAATCAATTAAGTTATAACTAGGAATGGTGCAAAAATAATCCGGTTTTCTGATGAATATATAGGCGTGGAAGAAAGCTAATAAATCATCATCCCCGAGAGGTGTCATCTAAGACGGACGAATCTTAATTACAATCTGTTTAGCCAAGTGGCCAGAATTATGGAATAGAGCGTAAATTGTGCGTTTCAAAAGTCGGGTGCCGTTACAAGACAGACACGATTCTGCTCAAAATAGATATAGACCCCGAGGGGGAAGGAAATATTAAATTGAAGAAAAAAAATTGGAAATTGGTCCACGTGGATCTTGTTAGGCATATAAGGGATGAAGGAGGTCAGAGGTGACCGAAAACTCGACACCCTCGCATCTGTAGGCTGCCGGGGGTAACCAACCCTAGCACACACGTGCACGGACAGACAGACAAACGAATTCGAAATAAACCTAGGTGCATATCATAAGATTTTAATTTACACTATATATACATATCAGGGATGTTGCGAATATTCGCATCCGCATCCGCAAATGCGGAGCTTCCGCATAGATTTGGACATCTGTATCCGCATCCGCAATAATCAATGCGGATGTTCATGCGGATGCGAATGTAATACAAGTTGCGACAAGAAAGAAATTGGGCGGGTTTTCGGTTCTCTTAGTGCCAATTCCGAAGGGGCTAAAAGAATGAGAATGACTGATTCCAAGGAAAAGGATATGGAACAACTAGGACCAGGGACATCAAGTTTCGTCAGAAAGCCATGCTTAAAAAACGACCTTGATATGATGTTAGATTCGTCAAGTGAAGATGAGAGTCAAGAAATACCAGAAAATGGTAGCACTGAAGCTCTACTCAAAAAGGAATTACTTTCTTACCGCACTAAAAAAGAGTCATTGTCGATGAAAATCCTTTTAAATGGTGGAGTGTTCATCGAGAGGAATTTAAGATATTATCACCGATAGCACGAAGATTTTTATCCACTCCATCAGGCAGTGTTCTTAGCGAACAATTATTCGAGTTTAATTTACGAACCACTGCGTAACCGCTTTGAATCAGAAAAGGCGGCAATATTACTCTTTATTAAGTATAAAGCTCTTATTTTTAACTTCACTTACTAATATGAAAATTAGTAAGTGAAGTTAAAAAATAGGAGAATTATACCTAATACTAATTTTCATTAATAAAAATGTTAATAATTTTTATTTATTTATTTATTTATTTATTTAGATAATTTTACGGACTAGTAGTCCACTTACAAAAATGTCAAATACGTGTATAATGAGTGTTATGTCAAGAAAAATAAAAAATAAAAAATTTTTTTACAAAGAATTACAAAATAAAACATCAAAATCATATATAAACAATGCAATAAAAAATACAATAATCTATACTCGAACAATAAATATATTAACAATAAAAGAACAATCACATGAAAATCATACAGAAAATAATGAAAGAAAAGCAAAAGATAAAAGAGAAACATACATAAATAGGTACATAATTCAGTATTACAATGTTTACGGTGCTGGTGGGGATGTTCACATAAATTCATTCAAAAGAAAAACAAAAATCTCGCAAAAATTAAGTAAAGACAAAATTCAACAAAGATATGCCATTCAATAGTTTAATAATAATAAACCAAAATAAAGCAATGCAAATCACTCCCATCCGCGGATGTGAGCCTTCAAAAATCCGCATCCGCTTTCACATCCGCGGATGTGAAAAATCTGCATCCGCAAAATCCCTGATACATATATCAAAACGTGAATATTTTAAAAATAACAACATTTCTGACAAATAATTTAAGCGTCGATATTTACCAAGATCTAAGATTTGAACCTTTCTTTTTTGTATTTATATTTTAATTCAAAATTAGAGGCAAATGTTTTTATTTATTTTTTTTGTTAGCGAACAGTTAAACTAGAAAGTTGAAAATTGGTAAGGAAGTGCAATTTATTGACATAAACATTTTTGCCAAATTTCAACTTCTTGCCTACATTTTCGCGATAGTTCTTCAATTCAATTTTCATCTGTTTAAAGATGTAGAAAGTTGGAAACCTGTGCAGTTCTTAGTTTTCGAAAAATAATAATTTTCATCAACTATCTGCTTTTGACTTATTTTGAGTATTGTTATTCCGATAGATACACGCAGACATAGAGAAAAACTGTGTCCCTGCTGAAAAAAAAGAAACCCTATCGGTTTCTTTGCACGATTCTCCCATGTACCCAAAAATTCGAGGGAATTAAATATTTATAAGACTTTACTTTTTTGAGTGTAACGAGTAATGATATTTTCCAATGCTCGGACGTTATATACACATTTAAAGTCATATATTTAATTTAAAGTAATATTTTTATTGAAAAAATTGAAAATTCTATCTGCAAATTTTTGCAATTCGTCAATTTATTGTTTGTAGAAGAAAACTGAAACTTGGTATAGATGTGGAGTTTATCAACACAAACAAGCGTACCGTATTTCAATTCATTAGCTAAAATCGTTGGATAGCTCTTTATATGACTATTCGATTTTTATCTGTTTATTTGCATCTTTTAAGCAAAATTTCTTAACAAGAAAATGATTCAAGAAAGAAGGACCGAAAGGTCGTGCATTCTTATGAGTTTATCTCATTAAAATAGTGTAATCTAAGTGGTTTCAGCCGAAACATCTTTCATGAAAAACAACCCAACCAGTAAAGGATCAAATTTTCAGAATTTCTTCAAACTAGAAAACTCAAAATCTATTCATTTTTTCGATTTCAAAATACCACTATTTTTGCTTCAGAAGGAACTTTTTAGGTCCTTCGATATTTTTAATAACTTGGATATCGGTTATTCGATCAAAAACGATACGTCTGCTGAAAAAAGAAACCCTATCGTAAAAACACTTCGAATAAATACGAAAAATAATATTCATTGTAAATTTTTATCTTATTTTTAAGTTCAATTTAAATACTGCGTTGCTTTTGAGAGACCCTCTTTATATTTAACTCAAAGTTTTCCCTGTAGATGATCAAAAATGTCAAAAATCGTTTAATTGACAAATACTATATAGACAGTTTGTTAATTTAATATGAGAGTAATATACGCATTTGTTTTATATACAGTTCAATATAATACATACAACATATAATTTACTATTCTGTTAGATAACGATATTTCAAAGAGACTTGATAGTGTTTAGGATCGTGCATGCAACATGATTCTAAAAAGGACAAATAGGGCTCTATTTCAATGACAAACAGTTTGCTCACGTGACTTGGAAACTTAAGATTCCTTTTAAACTTGAATTCAGAAATTAAGTAGGTATCTGATCTTGAAAAGAAAATCTAAAATGTTTCAAAAATTCAGAATTGTTATGAATGTTTGATTTGAATGTCAGAAAAATAGAACAGTGAGATATTTATTTGTTAGACATCAAAAGAACAAGTAGTTGTTGCTTTTTAATAATAAATAACCTCTATATCATGGAACGAGAATCCAATTCAGAGGGGTGTGTTTTGAATAAATTCGAGATTAAAATTTTTCTTCATCATCGTCATCATTTTTTAAAAGATCCAAAATAGTTGTAAATGGTTCAATTAATTGTAAAGTGAAATCTTTAATTATTTCACCAATTTATTAATAACGAATGAATTTGTAATGTTGTAAATGAACTAATTAAATGAAATCTAAACATTAATTATTTTACAAAATGATTAATTAATTTATTAATGACATAAAAATCAGCACTGTTTTGTAAATAGATTAATTAACTGTAATTAAAACTTTAATTATTTCAAAGAATTGCAAAAGAATAAGCATTTTTGAAAATAAATTAATAGTTTAAAGATGATACATATTACAAATTTGATGCTTGGATGGTTGAGTTTTTAGACAGAAAATTTTCGACTAAAAACCCAACTAGAATGGAGATTTTTAATGAGAAATTCTCATAATAATTCATCTTGAGATTTTCTTAAAAATGTGCATTCTAGTTGGGTTTTCAGTCGTAAATTTCCTGTCTATAAAAAAACTCAACCATCCAAGTATTAAATCTGTAATATGTATCGTCTTTAAACAGTTTATTTATTTTCAAAAATGCTGATTCTTTGGGACTTCTTTGAAATAATTAAAGTTTTAATTACAGTTAATTAATTCATTTAAAAAATCGGTTGTCTGTAAAGTCGGTTTACTGACAATAGTTGAACGTGACAACGTCATAAGAAAATACTGATGGAATGGTATTTTCTTATGACGTTGTCACGTTCAACTATCGTCAGTAAACCAACTTTACAGACAACCGATTTTTTTCATAAAATTCTTCGTTCAGAAAATCATTTTAAATTTACAAAATACGTGAATAAAATGTATTGTTTAAATTTCTACTCGACTGTTAAAATTTAATTTTTGATTTTATTATTTTATAATAATAAATTTTGTATTGACATTACTTCTTTCAGCAAGTAAACTGAATAAAAGTTGTTGTTCAATTAGCTACTTAATTATTTTTGCAAATTAATTTTTGTAATTTGTTGTAAAAAAGTAATAATTTTGAATAATTTATTATAAGAATAAACTGTGATTAAATTATTGTTCATAAATCTTAAATTTAAAATTTAAAATTTGGAAACATTAAAATTTTTGTAACTGTAGCTTTTAAAAAGCCCTCCTCAATCTTTGTCGCTCGTTCCGCGCTCTCGCTTGCACTTCAAGCCTTAAATGGAACGCCTCAGATGAGTCATGTTTTTTCGAGCGTGCAGCCGTCTTCATCGAATTATAAGACGTTGTCACGTCAAAAACAGTGTTGATTTTTATGTGATTAATAAATTAATTAATCATTTTGTATAGTTATCATTCTAATACAAGGAGACAAGGAATTGGTGTTTTCTAGAACAATCACAATTAATTGATCATTTCTATCCTGGATTAAAACTTGTCAAGACTTGTCTTTTAGATCTTTGCACGTTCTTACATATAAATTGATAATGGATAGTCAGGGATTATTATATCCGTGACCCTTTTAAAATAAAAATATATAATTAATGTTTTCATTTCATTTTAGTAGTTCATTTACAACATTACTAATTCATTCGAGATTAATTTTTTAATTTGTATTATTCTAGAAATGGCATTTTGGCTTCTGCAGTTAGACTAAACGATACCCGTTATAATATAATATTTTAAAGAGAATATTCAATAAAATTCAAATGGAAATGTACTTGAAAAACCTTTTACTTTTTCCTCTAATTAGAGAAGAGAAAGAATATATTAGGATATAATTTTTTTGACGATTTGAATAGTTTTCTACTATATAAGAATTTAAATTCGAAACACACAGAAAACAAAAATATACGCTCGAAGATTGACATCGAAATTTAATTTATTTATTTCGTTATATGCATTATATTTCGTTAATCTTATAACAATATATATTCAATCACTAAATAAAAGTTTGTTTTTCGGACATATTTAATATTCTCCTGAGTGGTTGGCGAAAGCGGAACCTTATTATAATGTTGGGTCACCCCAAGGGCAAGGTTATATTACCTCGATGATAATATGATTAATGAATTTTGGGATGCCTGTGGAGAAAGAACCTTTTACCCTAATGTTAACATGACCACAAACACGATGACAAACAAAAATCTAGGGAAAAACTCTTTAAATAATATTTAATCTTCCTAAATGCCTGATTTTAGGCAACCAGAAATACAATGTTTTTTCACTTGACGTGAGTTATTTTATAACCAGCCTGTAGGCAAATGGCATCTGCCGGGATTTTATGTCTTCGGGTATTTCCGCTAATATTCGTACACTTTCGACGACAATTAAATGTTTATACTACGAAAATTCAAATCCTATTAAGGTAAACGCTCCAGTAGTGGGCCTATATATAGCGCTATGTTTCATAATCTAATTTTTTACTTTTCTTGGACTGGCCCACTCCAGGTACAGGCCCACTACTGGAGCGTATACCTTATTTGTTTTATTAGTTCCGTCCTTCCTCTTTTGGAGGTTTAGGACTATTTACATACATATTATTAGATAGCGAATTATCTAGGTTTTTATTTTATATTAAATTATCTTTAGGGAAATGTGTTCTACGATTATGTTTGTGAATTGAAAAAGTCCTTTCTACTTCACACCACGTGACTGTAGTAAATTTTAATCCCAATAATTCTTTAATATTCAATAATTATTTTCGAATCACAGGAGATTTCTTTAAGTATAGATCAATTTAGATAAATCAAAGCTTCTTTTAAAATATCAAGTTAATAAGTAATTTTTATAGTATTAAATGAAATTCTTTATAATTAGTTAAGCCTTAAAAGTCCATTAAATAGACCATTAAAGCTGGAAAAATGTCTGTTAAAGTAAAATAGTTTCAAATAACTTTTAAGAGATAGGTTCTAGGTGAAACATTTTATATATATAATAATAAAATTTGGGTAAAATTGCTAGATGGGTTTCACAAAAAAATGAAATAAAACAAAAATGAGTTTAGAATTCGATATATTTCGGGTTGTCAGCCCATCAGCCATCATCAGGAGTCAGAGAAAACTTATGATGGGCTGACAACCCGAAATATATAGAATTCTAAACTCATTTTTGTTTTATTTCATTTTTTTGTGTAACCCACCTCGCAATTTTACCCATTTTTTTATTATTATAGTCCCAAATAGCCCATTATAGTGTCTTTAATAAATAGGACTAAAAATTCTTAAATTATCGCTATAGATCTATACAAAAATTACCAATAGACATACTCAAAAAAAAAGATAAAGTTATAACATATAACGTTATAACCTAAAAATCCGCTCTCTGCATTTTATATAAACATATTTGTTGTTTCGATAATCGGAGTGTTCATAGTTAAAATGAACCAAGTCCAGTGTACACTGAAATTCCATGTGATGACATAATAATTGCTGTATATAATTTGAAATGCCAATAATTAAATATTGTTTAACTTTATCGGACCAGAAAGTACAATTGAGTCGACCGGTTGCAAAACTAGATGACTATTTTTTTGACACACCAGGTTTTGGTATCCCTCGATTCGTCTCGTTTCAATTTTAAACATAAATTGAGCTTCAAAAACAGTCCTAAACATTTAAAAAATAGGTTTAAAAAACCCAGTAGGTTGCAAAACCAGATATATCTTTACTTAATACAATGATGACGTCACGGGTTTGGGTGCAAACCAGACATATTTTATTATTTTTCTTGATACAACATTGTTTTATATCTAATATTAACATTGAATAATATTGTTAGGTAAGCATTATTGCTAAAAAGTAGGCAAATACCAATCTAGGTACCTAACTAATATTATTCATCTTTGATAACAAAATAGTTATTGGTTTTGCATCCTGACAAATTTTAAAGATGGCCACCGGTAAAATTTCAAAATCACATGCATTTCGGATGCAAAACCACCCATATCTAGATTTAAAACTATAATATCTTGTTCATTTAAAAAGAATAATATCTAAGCTTTTGCAGGTCAACAAAGCATATTTTTTGTGATCAAAAAAAAACTGCATAAGGATATCTTGCCTAGAAGCTGTATAATCAGTTTTTGCCAAAAGTTGCCACAAGTTTGTTGAAACACATATGGCTGGCTTTGTAACCGGTCAACTCAATTATAAGTCAATTGTTAAATAATTGTAAATAATCAACTTTGAAATCTTTTTTGTCAAAAATGAATCTTAATGGACTTGGTTCACTTTAACTTTGAACCCTCCAAATATCAATTGTATCAATTATTATGTTAAAGCCCTCTTACATTTTCATTAAAATAATAATCAATACAAATTTTCATTTACTTTCCGGAAATCCCAATTTCACTAACAGCCGTTTCTTATTTAAAATTTCATTTTAACGTGGCTAAAATTAAGACCCTTCGATTTTTGATCCAGATGGCCCAAATGAGCAAAAGAGAAAGAGAATCTGTCCCCTGGCTCACAAACACACACACGTGTATTTGATACGACCATAGGGGTCGAATGACTATTTCGAGTGAGGCCTTATTAGTGTCCTGAGAAAGATATTATTTAAAACAAGGTGACATGTGAGACGGACGGACGTACAGACAGACATAAGACCTGTGGGGTAAAAAATAATTCAACGCCATTAAATATTAATGCTTCACTTCAATCAAGTAAATTACAGACAGGCAGAGGCAGCCAAGCCTAGTGGAAATTTCAATTGAATTTTTTATTATACGAATACCTCGCAATATTTATTTATTTATCCAAGGTATTCATTGAGAAAGCTTTTATATTAAGAGTGAAAGAGAAGGTAAAAATAAAAATCAATATCTCGATTATCTATTCAGATCAAAATCATACCTTTAGTATAGTAGCTTAAAAGTACATGAAGGTATTTTGGATCAAGGAATAATAAAAATAATGTTAGAAAAGTTTTCCTACGGAAATAATTATTTTTAGTAGAATATTTTTTTGGTGGTGAGATTTTGAGGCTTTGAGAAACAGTTTTTTGAGATTTTGATGAGGTTTGGGAAACAGTTTTTATGAATTTTTGAGGCTTTAGGAAACAGTTTTTTTTTAACCAAAAATATTCTTGAAAGAATTGAATAAGGAAACAACTATCCAGTATTTTTAAATAGAAGTTTAACATGTTATTAATATAGTAATATCTATACTTATTATAATTGGCTTGCGCGACAACGCCGAAGTGATTTTTTTAATTTTAAAAATTGACCATTTGAGGCTCTTTCACAACGTTATTTTAAATATTTTTTTTTAATTAAATCTATTTTTCTTTAATGAGATTTTTCTTTACAGGTATTCTTCACACACAAGAAATCATTTATTTATTTTTTTATTTTAACCCTCAAATAATAATTAAATTATAAATGGTAAAATTGTAATTTAATTAAAATTTGTATGAATTACATTTATTATAGTTATTATGTAAAATTTTGTAAAAAAAAATATGTATTTTACGTATTGGTGACAAAAAAATGTCCTAATGGACAAAGTCAATTTTAATAATGAAAAAAAAACCCTTAAATAAAATTTGATGCTTCGAAAAATAATTATACCCTATTAAAATTTTAATATGATTTTTGATTTAAGGGATAATTTCTCAATTTAAAGTTGGTATCTTATTTAGCTTATGACAAATGGACGAATGGACATACATACCTACAGACAAATATCGTCCAAACATTAAAACTGTCCCGATTTACTTTTAATACAGAACCCTAAAAATATTTTTTCTTAATTTTTTAACAAGAAATTATCAAATTATGCATACAATCTAAACAATTCACGGCATTGAAAATACAAAGATTTTTGCACTAGATTTGCGTCAGATTAGGTGTAAAAATTGGTGGACTGTATCCAGCTAAAATAAATTATAAAAAATTATTTTGCTAACTTCGAAATGAGTATTATAAATTATGAATTCTACTACTAGTATATCAATCCAAAATTCAATAATTATACTTTCTACGCATATAGGTATAAAAGTAAAAGTAGGTAAAAATTAAAAAAAATGATTCTTCATTTCCTTTATAAGATTAGAACTTGAGAAACAACAGTTTTGTTATTTAAAATAAATCTGAAATTTGATAAGATTAATGATTACATATATCAAAAAAAATTTCTAGATTAAAAATTTGAAAATTGATCCATTCAAAGAAATCCATAGACAATCAGATTTCAGATATCCAATTATAAATACAAATATTCTGCAATATCGCTATCAATTTTATATTAGATAAATCTCATCTTCTCAATACGTATCTCACTAATCTGAGGAGTTAATATCAAGTATCAGAATTGGAACATCAAAACATAAGTTTCATGGTAAACAGACACTGAAAGAAAAGTCATCAATGGAATCTCAGATTTATGCTTCGTTAATAAAAATTAAATCTTATCAAATCTTTGTAAAATCCTGAAGATTTCAAATATTTAAGATTTGAAATTTCATCGACTTCAATAAAAATTATGAATACTTATTTGTAAAATTTAATTACCTACTCCGTTTTTCCCTGGGTCCTTATAAAAAACAAAATCCTACTTTTTCAATTTTTTAATTTAATATACTACTTTACATGTATAAAAAATAATTTAATAAGCAATTTGTGGGTTTTTAAATAATTTCAATAAATTGGATAATTTATTAAAATGAAATTGATATACACCATCAGTTTGTTTGTTTATACTTTTATCATAACAACGCTTTAAAAATAAAATCACATAAAATAAGCCGGATAAGTGCGATTAGGATTTGAATACTGAGAGTTCCAAAGCTAAAAACATAAATATATAAGAAGAATTCTCATTTAAACCCAATTTAAGATTTAAATTAATTTATTAATAAATAGTATTATTTAAAAAATACTACCTACTCTAGGGGCATAATTTTTAAATTTCACGCCTAGAAAGTTCATTCAGAAGTCAAAATATTAGTATTTTTAAAACGAAGAAATGATAGAATTTTTTTTATCAGAAAAGATGTTTCAGATTGAACTAATTAGATTACACATTTCAATGAGATAAATTCATTAGAATACACGACGTTTCGACCCTTATTTCCGAAGTCGTTTTCAAGTGCAGATTGAAGACTTAAGATAGATTGAAGGTGCTAATTTTGGTTTTCAATTTTTTGGAGGCTGGTGTTATTTTAAATTTTTTGATTCAATTAATATTACCTACTATAGATTCATTACAAATTATTTCGGTTCTAAAAGATCGGTTTTTCGGTTAAGATATGTTTAGTTTAGCCCTATTTTCAGACGATAAATTTTGTGCCGAATTGGACATTTTAGATTCGTTTATTGGGCTATTTTTTCGCCAATTTCTTCTTCTTCGAGTGCCATACCCGAAACGGGTGTCGGCTCCTCTCCACATATACCTGTGCTGAGTGTGTTTAGTTGTTTTTACACAGATATACGGGACCTACTTTTTAACGCCGGTTTCGAACGGCTAATTTGGAGAGGTTAATAGGCAATTATACTCTTGGTAGGTTGCCATTACTTTCCAAGAGGAGGCGACTGCAAATATCTATCTGCCGAGACTCGGTCTCGAACCTGCGATCTTCGAGTCAGCGACCCAACACTCTAGCCACTGACCCACAGTCGCCTCTTTACTGAGGAATAATATAATTAAAAATAAAACCAACTAGATTCCGCATTAGTTTATTTTTGTATCATAAAAAATAAATGCAGTAACTCTTGTTAACATTTAGCAAATTAAATACATATAAACTTCTGTGTAAAATTATTGAGTCACTACTAAATAAAATGAAAATTGATCTAATTCATTTTAACATTGAAAATTATTTAATTTATTTTAAATACTTGTATCAATAAATTTAAGAGTGTTTGTATTATTAATTTGTATATTTGAAATAAAAAATGGAGTATATTAGAAATTCAATACAACACAGTTGGATTTATAAAAAAAATATTAATAGCGATGCGATAATTTTGCACAGCATTTACTGACGAATAATATAATTGACAATTTTGAATTTGTATGTTATCTAGCTTACAAGCTTATAATTTTCTCACATATAGACATGTATTAACATTAAAAAAGGGTTCCGTCTTAATTTTATACGGAACCGGAAAAGGAGCTCTTATAATTTAAATAAGTAGGCTACTTAAGAAAATATTATTTTTTCGTATTATTATTTGGTTATATTTAAAAAAAAAGTAGCATAAGTGAATGAATTAATCTGGATATGCTCAATAAATTTTGAAATTTCTTTAAATTTTAACGCATATTTGATATTTTTTGTTTTTTCTAGACTTAAAAGCCTGATTTTTCCTGATTAAAAAAAAAAAAAAAACTAGGTAAATAAAATTTCTTCTAAAATTTTATCATTTTCAAGCAATCGATAATAAATTCCTATTCAAATTGATATAAAAATAAATAAATAACCAAGATAATATCTATAGGTAAATATTTAGTGGTAAATTAACGAAATATACCTATTCGAGAAAAAGTACATATTTGAAAAAGGTTTTATTTTCTCTTTTGAATATACTAACACGTTTTTTTCTTCATTCTTTCTTTTGTCGGATTTTATAATCTGGTGATAATATTGGAGACTTTATAACACGTTGGAGTTGGGAATTAGTTTTTTTTTCTTTTTAAGTGTCTATCAGATGGATAGTGTGTGAGCGTTTTCACTGGCTCTCTCACTCGTTTCTTCAGGAAAAATGATTTAAGAGCGATATTAAGTTGCCCACCTCGTGATATTCGCTCATTTCAAAAGCCAAACCACTTTGGATTACACACACACACGCATGTTTGTATATTGAACAAAAACTCATTCATTCTATACGATTTAATCAACCCAAATTAATGGATTTGAGATAAAAGACAATAATGACTCAATTAATAATATCACCCTGAAATGAGGACTATTTTTTTTTTTACCTGAGAATGAGAGAAATGCTGAGAAGAGAACAAGAAATTGCAGAAAAGTCAAAAAATTGGTACTCACCTGAAACAAAAAGAAACAAAAATTAAAATTAATTGAATGTAATGGAATAAAATTAATAAAATTAATATTTATGATTATATATTTCAAATAAAGATTTAAAAAATTAAGATATTAGGATAGATTTGTAGGATTTGTAAAATTTTCTACTAGGTATATATAAGAATTTAAATACAGAATACATGCTTAAGAATACACCTAGAAAAGTAAGTTCAATAAACATTTGAAGATTATTAATATAGGAAATTAATTAAAATTTAATTATATTTTTCATAAATATATTATAAGCTCGGCCCTCCGAGCTGAAATGCCCTGGCGGGCAGCGTCTCGGTCCAAAAATTTTATTCCTCTTAAAAAACCACACTCCAAATGTATACCCGTAAACTACCGAAAATACATCGTCTCTTAAAAGTTTCGCCTCTTTAATTTTTGAGTGGCGGGGGGGGGGGGGGGAGGAATAATTATGAATATATTTAAATTTAAAATTTAAATTTAAATTTCATTTTTCCTTTTCAAAACAAAAATAATGAAATGATTTATGAACTGCAAAAAATTCGCAGGCTGAATCATGGAAATTATTCAAATTTACGCGGTTCAATTAATTTTATTAATTACAAAAAATATATTTAATGTTTCTTAATTTAAAATGAATTGGAGTCTTTCATTTCAAAATTCGAGTGCAAAGTAATATTATATTTCAAATTTGCCTGGTTAATGAAAATCAATTGGAGCTGTCAGTTTAAAATCCGATCTGACAATTATATTTCAAATTTGCCTCGTTAATTAATATATATTTAATGTTTTTTAATTTAAAATCAATTGGTGTTTTTTCATTTTCATTCGAGTTCAAATGAATACAATATTATCTCGACACAAAGTCTAAATCAAAAATTTATAGTTTTAGTAACAGAAATCATGGTATAAATATTAATGTTAGATTGGTCTAGTGGTTAAAGCTAATGACCTTAGTTCAAGAGTTCGTAGGTTCGATTCTAGGCAAGAGGAAATTTTTTTAGAGAAATTTCTCTTAGCGTTGTTACAAATTTATTACGATCATATTAATTAAGAACTCGTAATCTCATTTAAAAACATTTATTTAACAACAATATCAACATATAAATATAAATATAAACAATAGAACGATTAACAATACATCAAGTAAGCTTTGTACGCATCAATTCTCCCCTCCTTAGAACACGGACGCAGCTTCCCACAGGATCATTCTTCTTTCTTCCTAGGTTTAAAATAACTCGAATGATATTTAACTAACCTTCCCCTTTCTTGACTATTTTCAATAATTTTTGCTCCATCCATCGATTCTTCTAAATATAATTTTATTTGATGAAGTAACTCTTCCTTATTTTGATTTAATTTCATCTGACCAGCATCTAGTTTCTCCTCTTCCATTATATTCAACTCATCCTCCTTGACTTCCTTCAACCAGTACGGAATTAAATCATCTTCATTAGTTAATGCCCTTCTACTTTCCTCTATTTGTAATTCCATTGATGGACTAATGATTTCCGAAAATTTATTCACACCACAAATAATATGACTACCGATCTCACTTTCTATTCCTACTTTCTTAGGGAATCCTACTGCTTTTTGGACAAGGAACTCCCTTTTTCCTTGCCCCTCCACTCGTTTCCCTTCTTGAAGCAAGTGTCTTCCCCATGTCCTTCCCGCCTACAGAATCCACAAAAACGTCTATCCTGAATGCAACTTCTATCCTGAGTGGGACTCGTCTTCTCTTCTTTATCCACATCCTTTAAATCCCTTTCTATTTCTTCTACCGTCTGCATAAACCCTTCAATATCAGTGAATTTCATTCCCCTAATGGACGATCTAATACGTGGAGTAATCATCTCCACTAAAACTTGAAGGATTGAACCAGCATCTTCGTCCGGAAAAACTCTCTTATATAAAGCCATCTTATTCTCAATAAATAACCTTATAGGTTCGTCCTTTCTCTGTTTCTCCTCATAAAACATAACCTTTAACTTTGAGACTACGATTAAACTATCGTATTCTCGGAGAAATTTCATTTTAAAATCTTTCCAATCCAACGCTGGAAATTGATTGACCACCCGCCACCATGTCTTGGCCTTATCTAACAACTGATCCGAAACCACCATGAGCCAAACATCTTCCGGTACTTTATATTTTAATAGAGTATTCTCGACCTTTTTAAAAATAACTTCGGATCTTCCTCTGGGAGAGCTCTAAACACCGGAAGGAATTTTCCCACGTCTGCTAATTGAATATTCCTATTAATCTCGAAATCACTTCCCTTTTCCGAATTTTCCTTCCTTTTTATTATTTCTTCCAACTCTATCCTCTTGTTTTTTTCCTCTTCCAAATCATCTTTTAATTTTTTTATTATTTTTTCGAATTCATTTTTTAATTTATTCACCTCCTCTCCCAAATCCATTACTCTATGCTCACCTTTTTTTATATGATCCTTGATCTTCGATATCTCCCCCTCGTTATTTCCATATTCGCAAAATCATTTTTCTTATTCCTCTTCGCTAGTGGTCTACTAGGTTTTCTTATCATTTTCACATTGTTCGAGCGCCAATATTACGATCATATTAGTTAAAAACTCGTAATCTCATTTAAAACATTTATTTAACAACAATATCAACATATAAATATAAATATAAACAATAAAACGATTAACAATACATCAAGTAAGCTTTGTACGCATCAAATTAATCTAGACAAATATTATATAGTATATCTACAACTTTGCATTTACAACCAAGAATCATAATAAAATAATCCTAAATCAAATATTGATGTAAATATTAATTAATTAATTAAATTAAAATAATTTTAAAAAATGTTTCACCAAATACCAACACCAAATTCCTTAAAAACTATTAAAAAAATTTATACCATTATAATTTAGTTATATATCCTCATCATCAAATCATCATCAAGTAGGTATACACTCCTAGGTCTGGTTTGACGGTTCTCTTTTTGATTATTGCTTTCTTCTGAATTAAGTGAATCGGATTAGATTTAAAAATAATATATCTTGCCGATATTTTTGAGTATTTTAATGAACTTTAACCCTTTCCTTCAACCGACAAATATCAATATTTTTAAAGTACATAATAAAATAAATGCTACTTATTCTTTAATTGAAATTTTGGGTTAGATTGTACTCGTATTAAAAAAGACTCAAGTTAATATTATGCATTTTTAGGTTCATTTTTGAATGAATATCCGGAGATTGTTAAACAATAAGCTCTAAAATGTATATTTGATGTCGATTGTATCAATGTTGTATCTGTTAAAAGTCAGCCTAAGGACTATTTTAAAATTTGAATATATGTACAATGTACATACACGGTGTCTCGTATTACAACGATAAGCCGTGAAATAATTTTTTCGAATTATAGGGATTTTTTTCAAAATGCGAAAATCACTACGCTGCACTAAATAATGAGATGCTGTGGCTACAAATTTCCATTGTTTTATTATAAATTTTGTTACGCAAACTTGAATAATTCTGCCATTGACCAGAATTCAAAATAAAACCATAAGTACTATTTTTTGGAGAAAAAAATATTTTTGCCGGACGTACCTATATGTTTTAAAAATTTTAATCAGCTAACTTTGAATCATCTTTAATGTTAAAAAAAAGTCTAGTAAACAAGCATGGCAAGTTATTTAAAAAATCCGTTCATTTAGTCGAGATTTCAAAATGGTACTGCACTTTGCACTTCATCCTTTAGAATAAAAAAAATATTTGTAATTTTAAAAAATATTTTGATAGTGGTTAATATGTTAATCAATTATGTCCCATCTTCATTTAACTAATCTTTGGCTATTATAGACATTGGCGTAGTTAGGGAATTTCCCTAGAGGGGCAGCCTGCTAGCTGATTAGCCACCACAAGGTTTCAATTTCGGAAATCCGATTCGAGATCAACTTTTTATTAAAATAGACAAATTTTGAAAGTAAGTAAGGAAATACATAACTGATGCCTCGTAATAATGGAGTTTCGATTTTTCTAGGGGGGCCACTGCTCCCCTTGACCCTCCCTAACTACGCCCATGATTATAGACATTAGCTCTGTATCATGTACCTAATCCGAATTATAATTTGAAAGATCGTATAGTCTCGAATTCTATCTCAATGGTCAGATTTAAATGTCTTGATTGATTTTTCAATAGGATCAAAGAGTTTTTTGTGTTTTTTTTATTTGAAAACGATGTTTGATTTCTCAATACACACACCAAGGATGTTTTTTGACAAGGTTGTCTGCCTGCGGAGATTGCAAATATTTTAAATGTTAACAAGATGGGAGTAAAAGACGCGGCTATAAAACAAACCCAGAGCTATCTCGCTAGAATAGAAAGGATAGGCCATTCTTATCTAGCGTTCGATATAGGATATATATATCCACAGAGGTGGTGCTTGTGATTTACGATGCCTGGAGGTGTAAATCAAAGGCCTGGAACTGATAAGGCACCACTTGTCAATACAAAATAAAGTACCTGGCGATCAACAAACAAACAAACAAAGGTCAAGCTCATTCTCTGAGAATTAACTCAATTAAGTTTATAATAATGTTAAGAAAAAAAAAATAAAACCAACTTCAAAAAAATTAAATTCAACGAATAAAATAATAAGAACTGAAACATCAAATAAAATGCACTAAAAGGTATAAAATAATTATATAATTTTGTTACAACTAAATTAAAAATAAAGCGAAACATTTACATGAAATCACTTTTTGAAGTCGGTGCCAAACATATACATTTTTTGAATCGTTTTATACTCGAGGGATCTTATTTAGTACGTTTGGTGGGTACGCTCGCTTATATAGTTTGCTTAGCACCGACTTCAAAAAGTGATTTCATGTTAATATTTCGTCGTTTAGTTGTAACTAAATTAGATAATTATTTTATATCTTTTAGTGCATTTTATTTGATTTTTCAGTTCTTATTATTTTATTTGTTGCATTTAATTTTTTGAAGTCGGTTTTATTTTTTTTATAAAAATTATTTTTATTTTTCTCTTTTTAGTGATGTTATTAATAGTGACTTAAGATAATACCTTGCATGAATCTCTTAAGAGAAAGCGTCGGACGAATGAATCAGAAATGATAATTTTATTGAACCAATTATTTTACATGAATTAATGTATTCATTGTATTTGAGCTTCGACTTCGGAGATTACTTCTCCACCATGGACTGTCCTTGATCATCTTTTTAGTCCTTGTTTTTAATAAGAGGAAAAAAATAATTAAATAAAAAACCTCTTTTCGGATAATTATTCCTATCCCCTTTTTCATCATTCATCAGAAAATGATAATAAAATTCAATTCATAAATATAGAAATTCTCTCGAAACGTTTGCGGGTTTTAAATGAACGTTTTTTTATAAAAGATTTTATTTATTATTATTTCGATTATTTGCTCATAAAAATTGGAGATTTACGTTATTTCGTCATTATGATCATATCATAACTTGACCAACTTAATATGGTACCACCCCTAAGGTACCCCCTTTCCAATAAAAAAAGAATCATCGAAATCGGTCCACGTGGCAAAAAGTTCTTGCTGAACATAGATAAAATAAATAAATAAATAGGTATGTTGACTATCTTGGCGCTATACTGATCCAAACGCAGAAAGGATCATATTAAAATAGGTTCATAAACAAAGAAGTTATGTGTGAACATAGATAACAAAAAAAAGGTCCAATACCAATGAAATTTATATGGGACCAATTGAAAACTAGACTTAACCCAATGCAAAAAAATCATAAAAATCAGTTCTCAATTGGCGAAGAAATCTGGTAACATAGATACAAAAAAAATAAATAAGCTGACGTGTTCTGATGTGGCCATTCACTTGACTTTACCATACAACCTGAGCCCTAAAATTATTTATAATCATGTAGGGTGGGGGTTAATTTTTGTATTTATATACTTCTGGTGTCCCACTGATTATGTATACGAAATTTGGTTGAGTTTTTTAACTGGTCAAGATTTACATTTTTTGACCCTAGCGGTTAGTTTTTGCATTTGTAGACTTCTGCGGGGTCGACTGATTATGTATACAAAATTTGGTTGAGTTTGCTCAAACGGCTTAGATTTTTAATTTTTAACCCCCCCTCCACCCCCTTAATTTTGGGTCAATATGCACAAAAATCTAATCAGCTCTTAATCTCAATGGACCAAAACTACGTGTGAAATTTGGTTTCGATATTCACACTAGTTTTTGAGCTTTTTTGAGCTAGCTCATCCATCAAAATTTGGTAACGCACGGACTAACAACCAGACAACCAGACAGACTAACAAACATTTTGACAAAATAATTATTATCTCAAAAAATATAATTTTTTCGATGTTCACTTATTAAAGCTTTTTCGTAGAGCGAAATGCCTTGGTTTCGCTCAATTTTTTTAATCAAAATACTTTCAGCCGTTTTTGAGATATTTCGAAAAAAATAAGGAAAAAAACACTTTTTTCATGCAAGATTAGAATACTTGACCATACCCTGTATGTAATTGATAACCTCCTCCTTTTTTGAAGTCGGTTAAAAATTGAAGAAGGTCTGGAGTGGAGTGGATAATCGCGCCTTCTGGCATTTCTCTTCTGGAAAAGGAAAAGGACACCGAATCCTTGGAAAGTAAACCCTCCCCTGGTTGGCTGTCAAACAAACTGCCATCTTCTCGAGGAAATTTACCCGATCAACATCCACAAATATTTAAACACTTCTCATTTCTTCAAATAATCTTTTTATATGTCTATTTTTTATCGTCTCGAGTGGTGAAAAACAAATTTCCTATTTTGAAAATGGATCGATGATCAATCACTCGATCAAGAGAATCTATCAAAAAATATTGATTGCTGACGTGTGAAAAGTGAACCGTTTAATAATATTGCGACCGGCGTTTTCTTTAAATAGACACTCAACCAAACGCAATTTTCAGCTTCATTTTTTTTAACCTGTCTATAAATATTTTGTCTCATCTTTTCATCGTATTTTATATCTCACCTTATTTTTCTTATTTAAACGCTTGAATTAATTAAAAAAAAGCAATAATAAATAAAGGTGAAATGGGAGCATTTGGAACTTAACTTTTGGTAACGTTTATTTGTAAGATGATAGATAAAATCAATGCAGAAAATGTTACTCAAATTAGGTACTAACAAATTAAACAGCATTTCGATCTCACCTTCCAGACAACCCTAGTCAATAAAAATCGGTTGTCTGTAAAGTCGGTTTACTGACGATAGTTGAACGTGACAACGTCATAAGAAAATACTGATGGAATGGTATTTTCTTATGACGTTGTCACGTTCAACTATCGTCAGTAAACCGACTTTACAGACAACCGATGTTTTTCATAAAATTCTTCGTTCAGAAAATCATTTTAAATTTACAAAATATTTGAATTAAATTTATTGTTTAAATTTCTACTCGACTGTTAAAATTTAATTTTTGATTTTATTATTTTATAATAATAAATTTTGTATTGAGATTATTTCTTTTAGCGAGTAAACTGAATAAAAGTTGTTGTTCAATTAGTTACTTAATTATTTTTGTAAATTTAATTGTAATTTGTTGTAAAAAAGTAATAATTTTGAGTAATTTATTATAAGAATAAACTGTGATTAAATTATTGTTCATAAATCTTAAATTTAAAATTTAAAATTTGGAAACATCATTAAAATTTTTGAAACTGTAGCTTTTAAAAAGCCCGCCTCAATCTTTGTCGCTCGTTCCGCGCTCTCGCTTGCACTTCAAGCCTTAAATGGAACGCCTCAGAGCGAGGCAACGCCGCATGAGTCATGTTTTTTCGTGCGTGCATCTGGCTCCATCGAATTATAAGACGTTGTCACGTCAAAAATAAATATTTATTAGAAATGTAGCTGTTAAAGCTTGTATCTTTGTTAATAAATTTATTTAAAGTTGAAATTTTGTTTAAATCACACAAAATTAATTATAACTATTTAATGAGTATATAGTATATCTAACTATTTAATGATAAGACTAAAGATCGTTCCCTAAGGAGGCAAATAACATTGCGTGGTCTTTTGGGCCTATTTGTGTAAATTAAAATATCATAAGTAAGTATTTAATGAGGACAAGCAACAGATAATACAATATACCTAACTACGGTGTATCGAGCAGTTTATTCTTAAGTACGAGCACACAACTCGATTTTTGGAAAAATGATTTGATTACGTCAGTTTCCAGTTATATTAATCTGTGAGTACAGTCCTGTCAAGAACTCATACTTGAGAACGATCGCAGAATAAATAAGCCGATCAAAACGTCGTCGATTATATTTAAATAAATATTTGTCCATTTTGCTTAAAAATATTTGAAACGTGAAGAAAATTCATTTTCAACAATGTGTGTATCTTTGTCCGGATAACGATACCAAAGATAACTCAGCAATGAAAGACTCTTAACAAGTTCGTTCTTGTGCCTAAATGTTTGAATTTTCAATGTAGTGATCTGATTAGATTTTTGGCTCTCTAGATTTAGAACTTGCGGTACAAAAATGGAAAAAAATATTTTTTTTTTAAAGAATTAGGTACAAGAGGTTATCATGAAATTTTGTTTTTAATTAAAAATAAATAAATAAATAAAATAATAATAAAAAAAATCATCCCATCTCGGATCTAGTAAAATTTTTAAAGACTAGTTCTATCGGTAATATTCAATGATTTTATATAAAATTTTAAGGTGATGTCAAGTTATAGGCATAAATGAACAATTTATCTTTAAGTTTAATACTCCTAGGGATTAATTATTAGGCCAACTCTAGCGTACTGAGCCTTGAAAAAGTTTTCATTTAACGTGGATAGAATGATCTCTCATCTCTTACAGCTAAAGCCATTGCAAGGCCAAATACATTTTTTGAATAATTTTATTGAGATTATAAGGCGATGTATTTATAATATATGCATAAAGGAAAATTTTATTTTATATTTAATTTTATTATTATTTATTTATAAGGGGGTCTCTATGGGAAAATAAGTTTTCACCTTATAATTTAATAAATATGCTGATGAGAGAAAAAATCTAATCGAAGAAAATGGGTAAAAAGGGCACGGATAGAATGATCATTCTTCCTTTATGCCAAATACAAGTCCAAACCTGTTTCAAAATATAAAAGATTAATTTCTTAATTTCTATTATTCTAGGAATGGCCTTTTGTCTTTTGCACTTGGACCAAAACGATACTAGTAATCTGAGGTAAATGAAAAAATTGTTTTACCCCTTAAAACTTAAAACAACCGCCGTGTTTGACGAAAATTTCGAATACTTTTTGAAATACCTATTCTATTAAATATATACTTTCTAACGATACAGCGGAACAATTTCGGTTAATTTTTTATAAAAGAGATTAATTGAATTTGTAAATCTAATTAAATAAATTAATAAAAGTTTAAATCTCTCGATTTGCAATTTATTAGATTTTAAATTATAATTATAATTAATCTATTTACAGCAATGTTGGATCTTTAATAAATGTCTTTCTTACGAAATTATAATTAATCTATTTACAACAATGTTGGATCTTTAATAAATGTCTTTCTTACGAAATTATGATTAATCTATTTACAGCAATGTTGGATCTTTAATAAATGTCTTTCTTACGAAATTATAATTAATCTATTTACAACAATGTTGGATCTTTAATAAATGTCTTTCTTACAAAATTAATCTATTTACAACAATGTTGGATCTTTAATAAATGTCTTTCTTACAACATTATAATTAACCTATTTACAGCAATGTTGGATCTTTAATAAATGTCTTTCTTACAAAATTAACCTATTTACAGCAATGTTAGATCTTTGATAAATGTCTTTCTCACGAAATTATAATTAATCTATTTACAGCAATGTTGGATCTTTAATAAATGTCTTTCTTACGAACATTATAATTAACCTATTTACAGCAATGTTGGATCTTTAATAAATGTCTTTCTTACGAAATTATAATTAACCTATTTACAGCAATGTTGGATCTTTAATAAATGTCTTTTATACGAAAATAAAAGAATGTACAAAAGACACCCCCAACGTATTTGAAACGAGTTCTCTGTAACCCAAGGTTCGTTCTTTGGATATTTACTCAAAGACGTCCTTCTACGTCTTTTGGACATAGTTGAACGAATTTTGGAGATAGCTTAAAATATATACCTACTAAGTTCATAATTTAGGATCAAAATTTGAAATGGTAGCTTAAACGGAGGAATGTTCTCGCTGGAATGCATTTGTCTTGAGTGGCTTTGATGGTGACCAAGCCTAGCCCTAGCCATTGATCAGAGGCTGCTTGCTCTGTTCTATCTGTGTTTGCACAAGTGGCTGATGCTGGGCACACTCCCACCCCCGCAACTCTCACTTCTCGTCATTAGGAAGGCCTTATCGCTCGGGTACAGGGCAGGCAGCCACCTCCCCAAATACTTCAATCACACACGTTCTATTTTATGATGGTTTATTCGAATCCAAAGCTAATAAATATGAATAGAGAGAAGGAAACTACAGTCAGCCAGCTACTCGAAGCCTTTTAGAACAAAGCCATGCAGGTTTTTTTATTATTTTATCTGAAAAATCAAAAGCATTCCAATTTCTAAAGCAATCAATTGGTACCAATTTCCAAAAGGGATAATGAAAACAGAAGGCAAACGTACACACAATAAGCTGCTCTCGGATTTATGAGATTCAATTCGACGGCGATTTCTGCCGGAATCAGAGACAAGAATTGAAACGGCAAATCAAATAAAATGCTAGGCTTTATTCATTTTCATACTATTTCAATCGATTTCTCCTCTAGCATATAACATTTTCACCAAAATGCCGATTAAAAGTTTTTACCATTGAATAATTATAATCAACTGATTTAGACACCAAAAGATTATCACAATAGTTTTTCTCTTATTTGAAATCGCTATACCAATTATTTTCTTTCAAATTACTTAAATTTATAAATCCCCCAAGGCGTTTTGAAAAAACATACAAAAAAAGTCGAAAGAAGCTGAGACTAATGGGTACAATTTCAACCAAAAGCACGAGGTGCTTCTTCTAGTCTTATATATCTTAAGTTTCAAATTCCAAAGCTCTGCCAGTTAGGGCCAGTTGGTAAAATTTTTGTAAAAGTTGACAAAGGGTAAACCCTTAGAATTCACCTTGTGCCCGGCGGGATGGCGAATCAGATGAAAGTGCGCTCATCTGATTGGCCATCCGGCCGAACACAAAACTGAATCATCTAAGTGTTTACCCTTTGTCAACTTTTACAAAGACTTTACCAACCGACATACAACTGGCCCATAGCGGATCTGAGATATGGACGTTTAAATCTAATTTTGATGCTTAACGTAGAAAATAGTATATTTATGTATTTCTTACATTGTGTACAATTAACTACATAGGTCAAATTTTTGTATTTTATATCCAATTTTTATAACTCGTTTAAATGGAAATAGAGATAAATCTGACTTACTACTTGTTAGTTAAAACGGAACTAAACGGACCCCCTGTATAACAATACTTACTTTGAAAAATTCTAACCTTCCATTCATAAATTAATTCCTGTGAATAAAATGATGAAGAGGGCAAAGCTCTCGAAACTATAGTCTCGTATAAATAAATAAAGTTTATAATTCCAACAGAAGACACACTCTTTTATTGTCTCCTTCAACAATACTTCCTTTTATATCAGGAAGTTTTGATCCTAAAAAGCAAAGAATCTAACTGGTTCTTGTTTTAAAAATAATGCAAACAATTGGGTTATAAAATAGTACTAAAATGAACTTTAAACGATCTTTAGTTTTTGTCCTATTGTTTTCACAAATAAAAGTGAAAAACATCGGATATATTAAATATTCCGACCACCCAGAGAACCAAGGGCGGATCCAGGATTTTTATGGGGGGGGGGGGGAGAATGTATATAAGGTGCCCGATGTATATAAGATCTACTTTTTATCTCGAAAGTGTGTCGCGATCGAATTGTCCAAGCGGGGGGGGGGGGGGGGTCAGAGACGCCCTCACACACACACACATAGAACTTTATTTGAGATTTTCATCTTATATGTTAAGTTCATTAAAATAAAAAAATTGTTATAAATTCCCTGTCGATTTGGCCGCCGTTTTTGGCCTCTGCGTGCGACGCACGTGTTGCCTCTATGGGGGGGGCGGTCGCCCCCTCCGCACCCCCCTGGATCCGCCCTTGCAGTGAACTAGGTACTACTACTATATTAATTGTCATGCAGATAGTTTTTGTTTATAATAATTTTTCTTAAAAATAAATTTAATTATATTATTTGTTCATTAGTTAATATTTCTAATAAATCAAACAAGAAGAATGGCGTAAAATAATAAAAAAAAGGAAGGATAAAGATTGATAGCCGGATGGATGGTTGCGCGATTGAAGTAATTAAATTCAATTATCCTTGAAATAATCATTAAATAAATAATGACGAATGTTTAACACACCGAGAAACAACATACCTACTTCCTACAACGGAAAAGATTAGTCACAATTTTTATTTATTTTTTTTTATATAAATAAATAATTATTGTAATCCAATAGAAGAAAAGAGAAACAAGATTTAAGTAATAAAAGAGATTCTCCGTGGCTTAAAGCAGCGTTTGTTAACTTTTTTACAATCCAAAAGGAACAAGCTTTTAAATGTTTTTCTGTACGTTTTCTACCCAAGATTGATGTTTGATTTTATTTCAAATTGATTAATTTTATTAATTTATTTGTAATAATTATTCTCTATTTATCTGAATCTCAAATCATTAAATTATAATTAAGGATTGAAGCCTAACTGGTGATTATAAATTAAAATTATTTTTATAAGTTAATTATCTATTTATTTACAACAATTTTGGATTTGAATAGTAAAAATATATAAAAATATTAATTAGCTTAGAAATTTAAAAATCACAATAGTATTTATTTATTACCAGCTTTATGGAATCCACGTAATAAAATTGTGGTTAATAAAATGCCTGAAACGTGCGGAAAAAACACCTAGATCCAATCGGATATTTTAATCCATGAGAAAAATAGTTGGAATATTTCTAATTAAAAAGAATGATGATGAAGGTCAAACCTACGAAACTATAGTCTCTAACAAATAAATTATATACATATTTTTTATATTGTAATATTTTCTTCTATTAGATTAAATGTGAAATTAATGTGTGTTTATGTGTATATAAGTATACATACATTATATAAAAATAATTTACCAGTATGAATGCATATATTAGAATATAAACCTTTTAAGGTGTAACATGAAGTGTAGCAGCAGGGTCACAAAAAACAACTTTAATGTCATATTTAATTTCTATTTTGATGTTGATAACAAATTAATGTTCATATTAGGCTTAATCGTATATTTTTTTATAGCGAGTTAAAAATCCAAAATAGCCTGCTTTGCTACTTTTATATTTATCATTTCGAGTTGATCATGAAATAAAAAAGTAATTAAAAAAAAAACGTCCGTCTTTGTTGATTAGTCGTGACGTTTTGATGGTTCGATTAGGAATAAATAAAATAGAACTTGGGGAAAAAGTTTATACTTCTTTTTTCCCGTCAATTCTTAAAGTTTATTATTTTCTAATTATTTTTGCCTATTCATTTTCTTATTTACAAAGGAATAATTTTATATTATCGAATTTCCATTCTCATATTACTTTTACGAATAACTTTTCGATTAAACTCGTTAAATCCGTTAATCCTAATATAAAACATCATAATAACAACAACATAATTTTTTACTTTACCATACAGGGTATGGTCAAGTATTGTAATCATACATGAAAAAAGTGGTTTTTTCCTTCTTTTTTTCAAAATATCTTAAAAACGGCTGAAACTATTTCGATTAAAAAAATTGAGCGAAACCATGGCATTTCGGTCTACAAAAAAGCTCTAATAAGTGAACATCGAAAAAATTATATTTTTCGAGATAATAATTGTTTTGTCAAAATGTCTGTTAGTTATTAGTTAGTCTGTGCGTTACCAAATGTTGTGGACGAGCTAGCTCAAAAACTAGTGTGAATATCGAAACCAAATTTCACACGTAGTTTTGGTCCATTGAGATTAAGAGCTGATTAGATTTTAGTGCATATCGACCCAAAATTAAGGGGGTCGAGGGGGGGTTAAAAATGTAAAAGTCTAGGTCGTTTGAGCAAACTCAACCAAATTTTGTATACATAATCAGTGGACCCTCAGAAGTCTAAAAATGCAAAATCTAACCGCCCAAAATGGGGTGCGGGGGGTCAAAAAATGAAAATCTTGGCCATTTACCAAACTCAACCAAATTTTGTATACATAATCAGTGGGTCCCAGGAGTCTAAAATGCAAAAACTAATCCCCCCCCCTACATGATTATAAATAATTTTATTAAATATTAATATTATATTATTAATATACAAGTGAGGGGCCAGGTTGTATGGTAAAGTCAAGTGGATGGCCACATCAGAACACGTCAGCTTATTTATTAATTACTTAAGGTTTCTCGGACAGTACCCCGCAAGTCAAAATAAAATCTAATTTTTTTTCGACTAAAATTAAAAATTTTAACACATAAATTAATTATTTTAATTTAGATGTTAGTTAACATCATTTTTAATCGGATATATGAAATAATCTAATTAATAAATTTAATAAATAAATGTCTTTTGACTCGAGTATTTTTTCGCCTAATGTAGATCTGGCAACTAAGCTGTCAGTTGTTGATGTTTTGATGTGAGTATGGCTATAAAGTTTTATTTAATATTTGATAATGAGTAATGTAAATCAATTTTTGCATTTTTAGACTTCTGGGGCTCTCTTGGGTATACAAAATTTGGTTGAGTTTGGTACAAATTAATCTTAAGCGACGTTGCCACACTTTGATGAGTCACGTGATTTATTTATTTTTAAGTGAAACGGACTGATATTTTCGATCATATTTATATTTGAATATTTACAAAACACTGCGTCAGAAAGTTTTTTTTTTTTTTTACGTTAACTACGATAATTTATCTATATAAATAAAAGTTTTTTGTTTTTTTCCCATTATATTATTATCATTGAAGGAGACAATTAAAGAGTGTGTATTCTGCTGGAATTATAAATTTTATAAATAAATAAAATTTATAATTCAGTAGAATTTCAACGACTACTTTTATTGTCTCCTTCAATATTATTAAAATTCTGCTACTCTCGGCACAAAGACTTTCAATTTAATATTTATTATCATTTAAAATTATTAATTAATTTACCAAAACTGCAAACAACGTAACGAGTCTTGAAAGAGTTTCAATTTTTTATTTTAAATCATAAAAGTCATCGGGTTGACCGCATAAGAGATTTCATAATTAAAACTCTTCCGTACTAATTGAATTGATTCTATTAGTGAACAATAGTAAGGATAGTAAGTAAAGATTGCGCACTCCGATTAGATATATATATATTCCGTTCTTCCTGTCACGACTGGATTCAATTAACATAAGATCAATCGATTGATTGGATCGGTTTCTGTTGAGTGGATATATTGTATAATCCTTGGCTGTTGCTGTTGTTGCTGTTGTTGTTTTTGTCCACTTGCAACCCTTTCTTTGCCTCTCTCGAGGTCGTGCATCTCGTTAGACATTCTTTTCTCATATTTCTTGAGCAATCTTACTCCCGCATCGAAATCCATACCGCCCTGGATGAGCATCAATTAAACAGACCTCTGCTGGGAGTTTCTAAATACCACCCATATATGCTATATCAAAGTCTATAGTTTCCTCGATGACCGTTAGCAGAATATCTTATTTGATTATATCAATGTCTATAAAATAACTAAATTAAATCGGAATCACTACAATCAAAAAAATCCACTTATTTTGAAGTCTTCTAATTTTAAAATTATAATTAAAAAGTACCTGGAGCCACCGAACGATGCACGGTAACCAAATTAAAAAAATACAAATATATATAGTAAACGTATGTGGGGGAGGTGGGACGGAGAGGGGGTGCAGTAGTGGGGTCGAGGTTGCAAAGCTGGTTTCAGGGGGGTGGGGTCAGAGGTTACCGTGAATCGCTCGGTGGCTCAGGTACTAATTGCTTTAATTAATAAAAGATCAATTAAGATGAAATTTGTCGAGATCCAGACCTCGCCATGAATCGCTTTCTCATCCTCAAAACCTGTTAATAGATTTGGTTTCATCAAAATCGGTAGAGCCGTTTTCAAAATAGAACTAAAGATACAAATATACAAACAAATATATAAATATATATATATATATATATATATATATGTATATATAATATCGGATAATTCGGGTTGAATGATAAATGAGCTGCATAAGCCAATGTATTCCTAAAAAACATGAAATTATTTATTTTAAAAATTGTTGCAGCTTTGATGTCTTAGTTTTCTATATACAGAGATTATACTTAATATAATAAAAAGCACAAGCATAATATAATTACCTAAAAACAAATTGGTTTTTATAGTTTGTTTTCTGGTATTCAGATTTTTATCTTTTTATATTTTAAAACAAATTTTATAACTTTAATATTTTAAACCAGTTTTCAAGCCGTCAGCCATTAACAAATTTTAATAAGTTTTATATTTGACATGGATACTTGCAGTGGGACCAGCTTGATAGTTTGCGCCAAAGTTGTACGCAGTTAAATATGACAGATATTTTACATATATACAATTTTTGCTCGTTTAATAAGAATAAATAATGATTAATTACTTTACCATATAGAGATAGGGTCAAGTATTGTAATCGTTCATGAAAAAAGTGTTTTGTTTCCGAAATATCTCAAAAACGACTGAAAGTATTTTGAAAAAAAAAATTGAGCGAAATCATGGAATTTCGGTCTACAAGAAAGCCTTATAGAGGAAAATTGAAAAAATTTATATTTTACGAGATATTAATTATTTTGTCAAAATGTCTATTTGTATCTGTTATCAAATTTTGTGTAATCTCTAGCTCAAAAACTAATATGTGATTATCAAAACAAAATTTTACACGTAAATTATTTATATTGAGATATATTAAAATGATTAGATTTTTGTTGAAATCTGAATGAAAATTTAAGTGAGAGGGGTTCTAAAAAATTCAAAATTATAAAACTTTTCAAAATAAAAAATAAAAATGGAATTTTCTATAAAATTGTCCTGTAAAAAAAAAGTTCTTTTATTCTTTCGCGAAGAACAAAACGGAGTGGATGAGTGCTAATAAATAGGCCTATCAATTTAAAGAGACAATAAAAGAGTGTATCTTCTGATGGAATAATAATGCACACAAACGAGACTAGTTATCACACATTAGTGAATGAATTGTAATAGATTGATGCAAAGGACGGATCCAGGAATTTTTTATGCCGAGGGAGGGGGGGGGAGAATGTCTATACGGTGCCCGATGTATATAAGATCTGCTTTTATCTCGAAAGTGTGTCGCGATTCGCGATCGAGATTGTCCAAGCGGGGGGGGGGGGGGGGGTCGGGACACCCCCACCTCCATAGAACTTGTTTTAAAAATTTTTAAAACAAAAGTTTTTTTTTACAAATTTTTACCAATCTTCTATCTCATATTTTAAGTTCATTTAAAATAAAAAAAAAATTCGTTATAAATTCCCTGTCGATTTGGCCGCCGTTTTTTGGCCTCTGCGTGCCACGTGTTTGGACTCCGCCGAGCACGGGCCTCTTTGGGGGGGGGGCGGTCCGCCCCTTTATGAATCCGACATGGATTGATCGGAAGAAGGCAAGAACTCCTCGAAACTATAGTCTCGTTATAAATAAATTAAAAAATGTATTATTCTAGCAGAAGACACACTCTTTTATTGATTCCTATAATTTCTAAAAATTCTGCTCCACTCGACAATAAGAAACTTTCAATTTAATAGAACTCTCAATATTTAAGTTCTAGACCAGGGATGAGCAACCCCCGTCCCGTTACACTCTCGTGAATCCTTTCAGATTTTAAAATATTTAGATCTTAGTTTTAACATTTTTTTCTTCTCCATTCCAGTCCGCTATTGGATATTATATATGTGTATGTTTATTTGCATCAAGCAGAGGACAACCTCTTTGTTTCTCTTTATGATTCAACAGCTCTGCTACTCTCGGGAAAACAAAAATATTTTCAATATATAGATCTAGTCTGAAAATTAATATAAAAGATGAATCTATTTACAACAATTTTGGATTTTTAATTTCCACTTAATTAATTAATTTATTTAACGGGTTATAGTGGTGTTTCACAAAGTGGAAATAAAATTCAAAAAATTCAAAAATCTTTTAAATTATTTTGGAGTTTTTTTATTTATCTCTATACATATTTCGGGCTATGAATTGAACCACTCAATTCTTTCAACGCCCATTGGCTCACCCCCTCCACTCGCCCTGTACTACAATAACATCGATACAATGTAAAAATTTTATATTCATTTTTGAAGGGTTCATAGCCCGAAAAATGTATAGAGATAAATAAAGAAAACTCCAAAATAATTTAAAAGATTTTTTAATTTTTTAATTTTATTTCCACTTTGTGTAAACACCACTATAACCCGTTAAATAATTCCTGTGTTTAATATGTTTCACTATAAACCAATACCGCTTTCCCTAAACTTTATTAATTAATTTATAATTGCTGTATATTTTAAATCAAGAGTTTAATTTATAATATATATAAATCGATGTTATGTAAGATTTCAAGTAAATCGAGTTTCTAAATCGGTTTTCCATAAGACGTCTGTCTGTCTGTCCCTCTGATCTCGAGGATATTTGTCATTCGGCTTCTCTTGTCTGTCTGTCTGTCTGACAATTGATCCGAAGAGAACACTCGAATGGATGGGAAGTCAGACAAACGAAATGTATTATGTTCCACCACCAGCAGAAGGAGTAGTAGTAGTAGTAGTAGTACAGTGCGTAGTAGCAGTAGCATCCTTCAGTTGGCTTTAATCGTCAATCCGGGGTTTTTCTATTTGTATTTCTCGCCCACCCGCCCTTTGCGTTTCAGTCGGCTGCCTGTCTAGAAACGTCTTCCCTTCATTTCTTTTCATCCACATCAGTGGCCCTTATTAAACCATAAATAAATCCCCTGACCAAAGCCACAATCAAAAGGGGGAGCAAGTCACAAAAAATTCTTCTATTCAAAAATCAATTGAGAAATGAAATGAAAAAAAATATATATATAATATAAGTTTCAATTGATGAAAATATTTTAATTGAAAAATATTTTTTTTTTTAAATATTTTCTAGAATTTTGACTTTCTACACCTTTTTTACTTTCACATTTATATCTTTTTTTCAAAAAAATAAAGATTAATAGCGAAAATTGTATTTTATTCATCATTTGTATCCGGATCTAGAGTATAGCAGGGGGCCACTGCCCCGGAGGCAAATTCAAAGAAGCGGCACATTTTGGGATGCGGGAAATTTTTTTTAATGTAATTTTAAAATTTAAATGATTTATTCTTGACGCTATAAAACCACATGGTTGTTTATAATAACCCATTTAATATTTTTATCATACATTACTTGTTATACTACTATTACTATAAAGAATTGGCGGTGGGGGAAGAGCATGGGCAAATTTAAGCTCCCCCCTGGCAAAAGACATGGATGCTGTGGGTACGGCACATCCATAAAATTTTCATACCGTGTGCCATAAAAAAATATTTAATGTTTAATTTGAAAAATAATGAAAAATTCTATGATACTGTATTGGATGAAATTTGCAAAATAAAAATACAAATAATAAAAAGAATATTTTAAAAAATAAAGGGTATTTTTTGGACAGCATCCTCGTTGAAAAGTCATGTAAAACATATATTTTTTTGCTTATTCATCTCTGTTTCTTTCTTTTAATAACATTTTTTGTTTTTTTGAACAACTTCAATTTTGATATAAATTTAAAAAAAATATAATATTTTCCTCTGACTTGATATTTTTTATTATATATTTATATTTCCATATTTCTTGTTGAAAGATCAAACGAACTGATTTTACTTGTCCCAAGTGGCATGCTTGCTTGACTTCTTGAGAGGAAAAAGTGCGTGGGTGGTTTGCTCTATTGCTATGGTCCAGTTTCCAATCCCTGAATCGCAGATTCCTGTTCCGAGAATCGCCCCCTATGATGTTGTCCCAGAGCGATTTTCTCTTTTCTTTTTTTTTAATTAACTGTTTTAAGAAACAATCTAATGGACACGCGTGTATTCCGGCCCTTAATTAAATCGGCGTCCCTCTTTTTCAATAAAAGACTTGGGGGCTCCGCCCTCGATTCCACTGTAGCAGTTTGAACAACATCTTTCCATGAACAGCTTTCGTTTCCTTTAGCGAATTTGTTGCCAAGTGTTTGTCGCGTTTGTTGCCAAGCGCTTAATTAAATCGGCATGGATCCGATTTGGATAGAGTTCTCTTTTCCCCTGGTGCGATAACAGAGTGAAAAACGTGAAAAACGAATCGTGAAGGTCACATCGTGCATTCGGACAAAGACGTTTCCATGTCTATTCCCACCTGTTGTTGTTGATGTTGTGCATTTTGTCCCGTCAATCTTCATTTAATTTAACATTTTTAACTAGGGTGAAAACATTCGGGACATTTGACATTCGTAGGAATTTAACAACAAGCTCGGATTTGATTAAACAAATAAAAATCAATTTATAAGATGACTATCTAAAAACATCTCATGTGCTTAATAAATATAGAGATAGAATAAAGTCGGAGGTCTTAAGACCAGGAACTTTATATTAGAAGCTTAGGCACGTTTCCAATATCTTTCAATTTATTTTTCTTTACTATGTATAAATAGAGATCTTAAATTGTTGTATATAAAGAGATAATTAGGGAATAATTAAAAGTAATTTATTATAACTTATATTTAAATTAAACATTTAGTATTTATTAATTGAAAAGAGCATTTATAAGAATGTGAGATAACTATAGGGTGAAAATTAATAAAGTAAAGTGAGTGTAGTTTCACAGTGAGAGAAATAAAACTCAAAAGAGGTTTATACAAACTAATATATTTCGGATTATTAGTCCATCATCAGGAGTTTACAGATTAAAAACTCTTTTTAATGATGGACTAATAATCAGAAATATATTGAATTTGTATAAACCTCTTTGAGTTTCATTTCATTCACTGTGAAACTACACTCACTACTTTATTAATTAATATCATGTTTCACATAAAATCTAATCCACTTTCCCTAAGTAAAACTATAGGGTGTTTCAGCAAAAATTTTGCTAAACCATATATACAGATTTTTTTGTTTTTTTTTATATAAATACAGTGAAACCCCTCAAATCCGAACGAGATTTTTTTGACAAATTTAAGTTTGGGTAGGTATTTTCTCCAACTCGAGGCTAGAACAAAGCTTCTTCCAAGATCTCCGCAGTAAGTTCCCACTTGTATTTTGCCACGATTCTGCAACACAGTAAATAACGTTTTTTATTGTAACTTTCTTCAGCTTTTCAAGGATAGAAAGAGAACTATTTCCTTCAATATCCAAACCACCAGCATTCGGCTAATCCGAACAAATTGAAATCCGAACAGGCTATCGCCCCAATTAGTTCGGATTTGAGGGGTTTCACTGTAAATACAAATCTTTTATAAAATACAATTTGACAAAGTTTAATTGAAATCCAAACGTTTCGGATGAAATTCTCCTTTTATTAATGAAAATATTTATTTGTTTATAGTTGCTTCATCATTCCTTTTTAAAGCAGCTATTTTTGCAATTCTCCTAAAATTTCCATCGATTCCGAAAAGTTTTGATTTCAAATAAACGATTTAAGATTTTTTCATATAAGATTTGTATATGGTATATATATAGAATAATTTGTTTTTTTTCAAGTTAAAAAGTTACTATAATTTGAATTAAATCAACAACTTGTGTTTTGATCAACAGTTGACTTGAGACAAATCTGAGGGTCGTAAATCTACAAATAAAAAAATAACACCCCCTATTGATCTCCCATGTTCCTGTTTGTACTTCTGTCACGATGAAATGTCCTGTAAAGTGTAAGCCATTAATTATAAGCTTAGAAACTTAAAATCTTTTACAAAACCAGCAAAGCTGTGACTTATGGAAATGAATATAGTTATTTTGAGAAAAAAATTTCAAAAACCGGCGTCATTAACCAAAAGTTAAGAGGGAATTTTTGGAAGCATTTTCAAGAATGTGACGTATCAAAATATGAAGATTTAAGAAACATCATTTCATTTAATAAATAAAAGATTCAAGGGTTTTTGGACAATTTTTTTATTAATGTTAAATATCAATTACTACAACGTTTCGTCCTTTTTCAGGACTTTTTCAAGTCCTCAATTACTTAAAACATTAATCGTTAAAAAAATTGTTCAAAAACTCGTGAATCTTTTATTTATTATTAAAAATTTTTAAGAAAAAAATAAAAAACCGACTTCAAAAATTAAGTGCAACAAATATAAAAATACACTAAAAGGTATAAAATAATTATTATCTTATTTAGTTACAACTAAACGACGAAATATTAACACGAAATTACTTTTTAAAGTCGGTGCCAAAACAAACTATACCTATAAGCGAGCGTACCCGCCAAACGTACTAAGTAAGATCCGTCGAGTGCGATTCATAAAAGGTATATGTTTGGCACCAACTTCAAAAAGTAATTTCGTGTTAATATTTCGTCGTTTAGTTGTAACTAAATAAGATAATAATTATTTTATACCTTTTAGTGTATTTTTATATTTGTTGCACTTAATTTTTTGAAGTCGGTTTTTATTTTTTTCTTAAAAATTTTTATTTTTCTCTTTTTAGTGATGTTATTAATAGTGATTATATCATCAGAACTTGACCAAATTAATATGACACCATCCCTAAGACACCCCCTTTCGGATAAAAAAAGAACCATCGAAATCGGTTCATAAACAAAGAGGTTAGGTCTAAACAAACCTAAACAAACCTAATAAAAAAGGTCTAATACTTATGAAAAAAAATCGAAAAAAAAATGGGACCAATCGGAAGCTAGACTGGACCCAATGCAAAAAAATTTTCAAAAATCGGTTGACAATTGACGGAGATATGAGGTAACATAGGCACAAAAAAAAAAAAAAAAAAAAATTCAATCGAATAGAGAACCTCCTCCTTTTTTGAAGTCGGTTAAAAATGGACATGAACCAACTAAATTTTATTAATCCTTGAATCCTTCATTTATATAAAACGAGCATCAATATTATTATTGAATTAACATATTATTTACTTCACATATGTATAGAGTATGTATATATTATGTAGATTCTAATTAATTTAAAAAAGCGCCTGCTTATGGGCAACCATCAATTTTGAGTCAAGCTTGGAAGACTCATCAAGAACATCGCTATAATCGATACTTAACCAACGTTTAATTAGACAGCGACGTTTAATTTAACGCCTTGTTAAATAACTCTGTGTACTATCTCATCATAATTCCGGTGTAAGTTAAAAACTAAAAAAACTTAAAGGAGATCAATCAATTTTAACTAAAATGTTGCTATACTATAAATTTATATACATATATATACAACCAATATTCAGTTTAATTTTTAAATTTAATTTTCCTATCATATATCTGTTTTGAGATATCGCTATTTTTAAGACTTTGACTGATGAGTGGTCTAATTAATTAAGATCCAAAGTTATTATAAATAAAATGATTATTAATTAACAAATAAAATACATCTAGTTATTATAATTTATAACTAGAAATTCAGGATCTTTTGAAAACAAATAAATAAATTAATTAAATTTATTATGAAAGGCAGTCCATAAATTATTTACTTTTATTCAATTTCCGACGTTTCGGAGACTTTTTTCTCTCCTTCTTCAGGGTATTGAATAGTTATTGATGGGTGAGTACAACTCGGTTCCCATTTGTCTCTCCTTTCAGTGATAGCAACAATATATTATACCGTGTTGGAAAATATTGTAATATTGTTATAACCAAGTACACTTATGGTATAATGTTGGAAAATATTGTAATATTGTTGCCATCACTGAAAGGAGAGATAAATGGGAACCGAGTTATACTCACTCATCAATAACTATTCAATACCTGAAGAAGAGAGAAAAGGTCTCTGAAACTTCGGAAAGTGAATAAAAGTAAATAATTTATAGACTGCCTTTCATTATATAACCTACTTATTTCGCTTACCAGTCCATCTTTCTAAGAAAATAAATTAAATTAAATTAAATTTATTATTGGAAGAATGGCAAATTTTCAGTGTACAAAGAAAAACAAACTTAACAGATTTAGCGGACATCGAAATTTCTATTTCTACTTAAAATTTGAAATATAAATTTTATATTTTCACTTTCTATTCTTCTAAATAGCTAATAGTTAAGTGAAGTTACTAATACACAATTATTTAACAATAGGACTTAAGTATTTAATTCACCTGTTATAAAATTCCATCTTTATCTGTTAAATGATTTACCTAATACTTGAGTGTTTCGCCAATCCATATTAAGCCTTCTCAAGTGGTTTTTGATGCTAATCTGATTGTTAAGCGGGGGCGGGGAGCGGAGAAATGGTTTCTAAATCCTAATTCCTGTAATTTAATAATTAAGCCTATTTACTTTGCCTCGCCCAACGAGGAATGATCTGGAGGGTCGCCTAGTGACCCGAGAGGAAACGAAAGAGTCAAGTCAATCATCTAATGATGGGTTGGTTCCTGCTTAACACTGGCTAGTGCCTGCCATCATCTATCTATATGAATTATTATTTAAGCCACCTGATATGTCTTGAATATAATAGATATTTCTACATTTAAAAGTATTTCTAAAGAATTAATTCACGAAAACATTCAGAATAGGCTGAGCTAAAAACATAGTCTTGTATGCGCTACCACAACGCTGTGTTAAATATTTAACAATTGGCCGTCTGAACTCGCATAAGAAGTTTCACTTCAATAAGAAAAATTGATTTCTTCGATTTGGTGAGGCCTAAAAATTGAATTTTTTTAATTTTAAACTTTTATTAAAATTTCTCATTAAAATTATTTTTGGAAATAATTTTTAAAGAAAAAATAAAACCGACTTCAAAAAATTTAAATGCAACAAATAAAATACACTAAAAGGTATAAAATAATTTTTATCTTATTTAGTTACAACTAAACGACGAAATATTAACATGAAATTAATTTTTGAAGTCGGTGCCAAACATATACCTTTTATGAATCGCAATCGACGGATCTTACTTAGTACGTTTGACGGGTACGCTCGATTATAGGTATAGTTTGTTTGGTATCGACTTCAAAAAGTAATTTCATGTTAATATTTCGTCGTTTAGTTGTAACTAAATAAGATAATAATTATTTTATACCTTTTAGTGTATTTTATTTGTTGCATTTAACTATTTTGAAGTCGGTTTTATTTTTCTTAAAAATTATTTTTATTTTTCTCTTTTTAGTGATGTTATTAATAGTGATCCTATCATCAGAACTTGACCAAATTAATATGGCACCATCCCTAAGATAACCCCTTTCCAATAAAAAAAGAATCATCGAAATCGGTTCATAAACAAAGAAGCCTGAACAAACCTAACAAAAGTTCTAATACCAATGAAAAAAAAATGGGACCAATCGAAAGTTAGACTGTACCCAATGCAAAAAAAATTTTCAAAATTGGCGGAGATATGAGGTAACATAGACATAAAAAAAAAAAAATCAATCGAATAGAGAACCTCCTACTTTTTTGAAGTCGGTTAAAAAGCGAAATAAAAGTAAAAGTCAATGTCCAATTGACGTAATAAAAAATAAAAGATTCACGGATTTTTCGACAATTTTTTTTATTAATGTTAAATATCAATTTTCGAACGACGTTTCGTCCTTTTCCAGAACTTTTTCAAGTACTCAATTACTTAAAACATTACTGGTTGATAAAATAGTGAAACCATCGAGACAATAAATAGTGTATTGATAATATTCATCCTATAATAAATTAACAATCAATTTTCAAAAAACAATCTTAAATCATTAATGTCTTAAGTAATTGAGTACTTGAAAAAGTCCTGGAAAAGGACGAAACGTCTTACGAAAATTGATATTTAACATTAATAAAAAAATTGTCCAAAAACCCGTGAATCTTTTATTTATTATTAAAATGGACATGAACCAACTAAATTGACGTAATAAAGTTTTTTTTTTAATATTTTTGAATTTGTATTATTTATCAGTAATAAATCTGTTGAAGATTTTATTTTTGTGATTATTTTATTAAGAGCTGAAATTTTAGTAAAATCACGCATATAATAATTAATTATGATTATTTATTGAACACGAATAAATAATACAATAAACTACGACGTTTCGATCAACTTATTCTGCGATCCCGTTCTCAAGTATGAGTAATTATTATTCATAAACGGTATATTAAATTTAGATTTGTTTCTTCTGTTAATTTATTTTCATTAATAAATAATTTCTTAAGATTAAACCAAGATTTTTCAAATTAATCCCTAAATTTCGCAACAATTAGAGAAAGTTTTTCCAAGAAATTTTAATAAAACTTTAGGCATAAAAATTTTTAAGAAAAAAATAAAAACCGACTTCAAAAAATTAAGTGCAACAAATATAAAAATACACTAAAAGGTATAAAATAATTATTATCTTATTTAGTTACAACTAAACGACGAAATATTAACACGAAATTACTTTTTAAAGTCGGTGCCAAACAAACTATACCTATAAGCGAGCGTACCCGCCAAACGTACTAAGTAAGATCAGTCGAGTGCGATTCATAAAAGGTATATGTTTGGCACCAACTTCAAAAAGTAATTTCGTGTTAATACTTCGTCGTTTAGTTGTAACTAAATAAGATAATAATTATTTTATACCTTTTAGTGTATTTTTATATTTGTTGCACTTAATTTTTTGAAGTAGGTTTTTATTTTTTCTTAAAAATTTTTATTTTTCTCTTTTTAGTGATGTTATTAATAGTGATTATATCATCAGAACTTGACCAAATTAATATGACACCATCCCTAAGACACCCCCTTTCGGATAAAAAAGAACCATCGAAATCGGTTCATAAACAAAGAGGTTAGGTCTAAACAAACCTAAACAAACCTAATAAAAAAGGTCTAATACTTATGAAAAAAAATCGAAAAAAAATGGGACCAATCGGAAGCTAGACTGGACCCAATGCAAAAAAATTTTCAAAATCGGTTGACAATTGGCGGAGATATGAGGTAACATAGGCACAAAAAAAAAAAAAAAAAAAAAAAAATCAATCGAATAGAGAACCTCCTCCTTTTTTGAAGTCGGTTAAAAAGTAACAAATAAAGCTCATGTCATCAGATAGAAAAATTAATTTCTTAAAAAACCACCTTATAGGACTTGTTTTGTCTAATCGAACTGAGAGATTTTGAGCCGAACCTGTGAAAAGCTCAATAAGTGAAAATTTGGTAGCCAAATGAACAATTATTCTCATTTGCAATGTGACGTCACGGGTTCTATTGTGAACTTTAGCCAAACTTTAAAATCGAAAAAAAAATGAGAAAATGCATTTTTTTTGCTGCTACGTTACGGATTTTTTACTTTTGATCTTTAATTTTGGATCGTTAAAAAATCATCGAAATCGGTCCACATGGTAAAGAGAAATCGATGCACAAACACAAAAAAAAGACATTCCGTTGAATTGATAACCTCCTCCTTTTTTTGAAGTCGGTTAAAAAGTGCTTACTTTACCTTGCAAAAAGTCTGGTAGTTCTTAATTTTGAATGTTTTTTTTTTAATATTAATAAAATATAATAAAAAATTAAATTAAGGAACGAAGAAAAGGTTTTTTATTATGGACAAAAGGAACAGCCGGGATTCGAACCCGGGGATCAATGGCCAAGAGGATAAGAACTAGTATAATAAAAAAATATTTAATTTAGATTATTCAATAAAAAAATAATTAAATAAAATAAAAAAATCGAATTTTGGATTTTTTTATTTATTCTCCAAATAAGCTGAATGGAGGGGATTCATAATAGACTAGAATTGAAGATAACACTATTATAAGTAGACCAAAATAGGAGAGAAGATTAATATTTGCTCTCTCTTTTCATCATCGTATTTACATTGAGTTCCGTTCCTGTATCTCTTCAACAATCAACGCTCAGCCCATTTACATGTTCCATTCAGATTGACTTTTGTTTGTTTGTATGTTTGTTTGTTTTTTTCAATACTATTTAAATAAACTCGTGTGCTCACCTTTTGACATTCACTTTTGATACTACGTAGGTATTATAACAAAATAGTCGATAGATTTAAAAACATACAATCCAATAGAATTCAGAAGTAAAAATCGTCAAAGAATACCTACACTATTTTAACTTATAACACCCATTACAATGTTGTTATTCACATTTGTACTGGAATGGAATATATTAGCTTAAAATACGTTGCTAATATTAACAATAAAAAATCGGGTACTTACGTATTAACACCACCGCAGCTACAGATTTGGCGCTTTTTAAGCGCCGCTACTGACGACGGATTCTTTTAGAAAATGAATATTAATTAAAAAATAATTAGTAAATACCCAAAAAAATTCGAATATGTAAAAGTCGTTGCCGGTTCGGCTAAGATATATTCAGTTCGGCTCGGTTCGGCTCGTAACGCCAACCTAATCGCCTAAAAACCAACCCGTAATGAAGATATAGAGGCGACTGTGGGTCAGTGGGTAGAGTGCTGGCTCGCTGACTTGAAGATCGCTGGTTCGAGACCGAGTCTCGGCAGATAGATATTTGCAGTCGCCTCCTCTTGGAAAGTAATGGCAACCTACCAAGAGTATAATTGCCTAGTAACCTCTCCAAATTAGCCGTTCGGAACCGGCGTTAAGTAGGTCCCGTATATCTGTGTAAAAACAACTAAACACACTCAGCACAGGTATATGTGGAGAGGAGCCGACACCCGTTTCGGGTATGGCACTCGAAGAAGAAGAATGAAGATATACGAGCTTAACTGAATATATCTTACCCGAACCTTCCAAAGTTTGTTCGGGAACCCATTTTTTAACCGACTTCAAAAAGGAGGAGGTTCTCTATTCGACTGAATTTTTTTTTTTTTTTTTTTTTTTGTGCCTATGTTACCTCATATCTCCGCCAATTGTCAACCGATTTTGAAAATTTTTTTTGCATTGGGTCCAGTCTAGCTTCCGATTGGTCCCATTTTTTTCAATTTTTTTCCATAGGTATTAGACCTTTTTTATTAGGTTTGTTTAGACCTAACCTCTTTGTTTATGAACCGATTTCGATGGTTCTTTTTTTATCCGAAAGGGGTGTCTTAGGGATGGTGTCATATTAATTTGGTCAAGTTCTGATGATATGATCACTATTAATGACATCACTAAAAAGAGAAAAATAAAAATAATTTTTAAGAAAAAAATAAAAACCGACTTCAAAAATTAAATGCAACAAATAAAATACACTAAAAGGTATAAAATAATTATTATCTTATTTAGTTACAACTAAACGACGAAATATTAACATGAAATTACTTTTTGAAGTTGGTGCCAAATATATACCTTTTATGAATCGCACTCGACGGATCTTACTTAGTACGTTTGGCGGGTACGCTCGCTTATAGGTATAGTTTGTTTGGCACCGACTTCAAAAAGTAATTTCATGTTAATATTTCGTCGTTTAGTTGTAACTAAATAAGATAATAATTATTTTATACCCTTTTAGTGTATTTTTATTTGATGCATTTAATTTTTGAAAGTCGATTTTTTTTCTTAAAAATTATTTTTTTATCTAAATGAACCGAGATTATGAATAGAACCGAAACTATGGAAAGTTCTAAAAGTGAAAATTGCCAACGCCCACTGGCCCTCACTTGTGACAATTTGAGACATCACGGTCCATTAACTCTATTTCAGTTCAAATTTGTAGTTTAAAAGTTGTATTTGTAGCTGCGGTGGCCTTAATACGTAAGTACCAAAAATCGTTAGGTCTTGGAAGATTTCTGTTCTTTAAGTGAAATTAGAAAATTTATTGCTGTTCAAAATTAAATATTTTACTATTGCTGTTAATTCATAATGTGAAATCAATGAGGTTTTCCTCTGCTTGATGCAAATCAATATATACATATAAGTACCTATTTAAATTAATTGGTTAATCGTTTGTGTGACTAGATGATATAACAACAAAATGAACTTTTCTATATTCAATCGGGCAATTGAACCCATGAGAAATAACAGATATAATATTTATAATTAAAAAGACTGATGATGAATGTTAGACATCTTAGAAACTATAGTCTCAAACAGATTAATTATATATATAATATAATAATATATAGATAATTATACTACTAGTAGATATATGAGCATGTTTATTTGCATCAAGCAGAAGACAACCTCATTGTGAACATCTCTTTATGAACAACGTTTCTGCGGTGTGAGATATTTATTAATCAACCAATCAATTAATTATATAAATTTGTATTAATTAAATAAGAATTATAAATCTGAAAATTTGATATTGTCATTAAATAAGTTTATTTAAAATAATTAATATATTTAATTTCATTTTAATAATTATATTTTATATATTTATCAACAGAGAGTATTTAAATATGTACAAGGAAATTATAATGAACTATTTTTGCTTATATTTTTATTTAACAACAATTTTGGATCTTTTAAAAATAATTTATGTCATTTTTTGAATTCAAGATTAGGGTTTTTTCGCAATTTTTACGTTAATGATCTCAAAATTGACTGATGTATTAAATAAAACTAGAAGATATTATTGATTTTGAAAAAAAAATAAAAATAAGTTAATGTTGAAACTAGTAAATAAACAGTAAATGATCACAAATTTTTTAAAATATCAGGTACTAGGTAACACTTGAACATCTTTTAAAAGTAAATTCATGATAAGGTTTTAGTTTTTACTTATGGAAAGTGGTGTAGTTTTAGGTGAAACATGATGTTAATTAATAGAGTAGGTGTGTAGTTTCACAGTGAATGAAATAAGCCTCAAGAGGTTTATACAAACTCAATATATTTGATTATTAGTCCATCATCAGGAGCTTACGTAAACTCCTGATGGTGGACTAATAATCGAATATATGAGCTTGTATAACACCCTTTGAGTTTTATTTCATTCACTGTGGAACTACACACCTCTATCTATTAAGCAAGGTTTTAGTTTTCGAAAAATATATCTACATTACAAATTTTTATGATACGATTCGTGTTTAATTTATTTTATTTTACGAAAAAGTGATATCGTCATTTAATAAAAGACACTGAATTAAAATCTTTTAAATTTAGTAATAATGTTTAAAATCCTGATTATATATCAATAGTCTGACATCTAATCAAACACCTAGTTTCGAAATTTCGTGTTTAACTTGTTCTTATCAGAAAATGATTAAATTTTTCTCTGATTTAGTCATCGGGCGGTATAAAAAGAAACTTTCTTTCTTTCTTTCTTTTTTATTTGATACAATTACGATACGATTGTCAAATATCAATTTCATCATTCTAGAAATTTCCCAATACAGGAAGAATCTAAATTCGTAGTATAGTTAGACGATGTGGCCGTGAATAACAAATTCATATAACAATATTTGAAATATAAAATTGTAGCTTAAAATTTTTTATTATCAGTGGAATTTTAAACAAACTCATTTCACATTAATAAATAAATTAAATAAACAAATAAGGAAAGCGAATTTGTTTTGTTTTTTTACTAATACAAAAAGTACATATTTTACTAAATAATTTTATACAATATACCCACTATTTATATCAAGTAATTTAAATTATTGAAATTTTAAATTTGTACAAAAATTTCATAAAAATTCGAAACACTTATAAAATAATAATTCAATAAAATTTTAATCCGATTTTTGATTTGGGGGACAATAAAATAAATTTAATTTTTAGATTTCAAGCTCGAATCTTGTTTAAGTTACGAGCTACAATGTTTTGACAAACTGACAAGTCTGAAGAACTTTGTAGTACGAAATTGAGACATAAATTTAAAAAATCGTTAAAAAGAAGCATCAGTAAAAAAAGATACTTCCGGTTGGCTAATTTGAACCAAAACTTTGTAATGATAAACTCAAGTCGTTAATAAAACTTAAGTCTTAAATTTTATTTCTCTGAGATTTATCGTTTATAAGATATCGCTATCACAGTCAGTTCAAAAGTGGATTTTATGTCTCTTTTTTAGATCCTAAAGTCACAAAACCCGTATTTTTACTTTAACATAAAGGGTATGGTCAAGTATTGTATTCGTACATAAATAATTGTTTTTTTTTTTGATTATATACTTAGTTTTTTTTAATATCTCAAAAAACTCAAATTATGTATTTACTTAACTATAACTCAAACTATTTTGATAAAAAAAAAAAATTGAGCGAAGCCAACGCGTTTTTGTCTACAAGAAATTTCTAATGAGTAATCATGGAAAAAATTATGTTTTACGAGATATTACATAATTATTTTTTTGAAATCTAGGTTTATAGTACGTTACCAAATTTTGTGTACTCTCTAGCTCTAAAACTGGTGTGAATATCAAAACAAAATTTCACATTTAGTTTTTTTTTCTGTATTAAGATTAAGAGTGGATTAGATTTTGGTTGAAATCGATCCCGAATTTCAGAGAGAGGAGAGTTCTTAAAAAATTGAAATTATAACATTTTCAAACTAAGAAAACCAAGAAAAATTAAATTTACTACTATAAAATGTTCCTTTAATAAAAAGACAGTCATTATTTCTTTCAGGGACTAAAGTAGAGGGTGTGGAGTTGAAAAAAAATAGAATTATAAATATAAATCATAGATTATTTAATCGATTTGTATGAAATTTGGCATATACGACCTTACGAAAATGCCGCACTCTTATTATTAAAAAAAAAAAATGAAGAAAAAAGAAGTTGAGCAGCTGACAGGATTCGAACCTGTGATCTTTCTCCTATAGCCGAAGAATGAGTTTACCATTACAAGGTCTCCATCCTATCGAGATGGCTCTAATATGGGATATTATCCAAAAGCAAAGTAACTATGCTTTAATACAGAGGTTCTTAAACTCTGAGGAGCCCCTCTTGATATAAAAATAAATAAAAATCACATAAAAATATATTTTTTATTGCTCGGCGCTTTTTTGTCTTTTCATCGTCTTCTTGAACTGTTTGCAACCCCCAGGGGTCCGCCGCGGACCACAGTTTAAGAATCGCTGCTTTAATAGAAAATGACATTCCATGTTAGAGCCATCTTGACAGGAGGAGAATCCGTGGCGTAGTTGTTAAACACATTTTTCGGCTATAAAAGAAAGATCACAGGTTCAAATCCGTTTGGATGTTTAATTTTTTTTCTTTCAAAAATAATAAATAATTTCTAGTTCTGTAGAATTAACAGTCAGAAATTATTGAATAGTTTATTTAATTATTTATTATGTTAAAAATTTCCACTCCAAGTCTAAAGTAGGAGGAATCCATGTCTGAGATTAATCTTAAGTGTGAATCCAGAAATGTAAATTGTACTTTCGGTTCTTGTGTAGGTGTAAAGAGTGTTTTTGAAAGAAATAAAGAACGAGTTGTTGTATTTCATGGCAGAGTTGTTAATTCAGTGCACTGGAGCATAGAACTTGATAGATGGCCCTTGAATGGTCGAGAGGGGGGCCCAGGGGGGTCTATGGAAATGGAAATCGACATATTACTCAACCCAATAGGAATCCACCTCATGATCAAGCTGTTAGCGACGCCGGTAACGTGAGAACAGATTAAAAAATCATAAGAAATAACATCAGAAAAAAAAGACAAGAATAGAGAAGAGATGGAGGTAACTAACTCTCCGTCTTTTTTTTAAATATATTAGAAATAATTTATTACCGGATCCCATTGCTAAATTATAACTCTACACGACGAGCTGACTTTCAAATTAGAATTGCCTGTGAAACAACAACAACATTATGAGAGAGAAAGAGAGGGAAATCATTGAAATTGGCAGCTGAGTAGAAAATCAAAACGTGCGTTTTGCAACGTTTATTATTTGATCCAAGGATCAGTTAAAAAGCCAAAAATTAATATTTCAAATCGTGAATTTACGTCGAGACGTTTTCTGTTGTAACTATTTCCTGGATAATATTGAATTAATTTACATTTTAATTTTAATTTAAAATATAATATCTGTGGTCCAAATCACCAGGAAATCGAAGCGCCCTTTAAATTGTAATATAATGCCTGGAGCAGCGAGCGATGCTCGGAAACTTTTTGCCTCTAAATAGCTTAATAAGTTTCAAATTTCAAGGCTCAGCGACTTACCGAAGACGAGATATGAACGATTAAAATTAAAATGAAAGTTTTTGCCGAGAGTAGCAGAATTTTTATATATTGAAGGAGACAATAAAAGAGTGTGTCTTCTGCTGGAATTATAAATTTTATTTATTTATAACGAGACTATAGTTTCGAGGGCTTTGCCCTCTTCATCAGTCTATTACAATGGATTCACAGGAATTAATTTATGAATTAATTATTAAATTCATAAATTAATTCCTGTGAATACATTGTAATAGACTGATGAAGAGGGCAAAGCCCTCGAAACTATAGTCTCGTTATAAATAAATAAAATTTATAATTCCAGCAGAAGACACACTCTTTTATTGTCTCCTTCAACGATTAAAATATTTATTTTGAGACATGACTAATTTAAACCCCCTTCCATTATTTCAATCGGATTAAAAATTTGACACGACTAATAACTCATGTGACTTGATAAGTATACCAATTTTTAGCCAAATCGTTAAAGCCGTTTTTGAGAAACCGATTCTGCTTGTTGTACCCCTTCTAGCTTATACTCGAGCTTAAGTATCGAATTTTGTAGCTCTGAGATTTATGGTTGCGAAACGCAGGGGGGTACATTCTTACGTACGTAAACATCAACTTCCAGTACTTCTATTTTAGTTATTCACTAAATATTTACTATATACAGTAAAATCCCAATATATCGTAAGAAAGTGCTGGTTCCTTGAAAAAATCTCGTTAATTCATATAAAACAATGCATTTTAGTCCCCCTCTCTATAATGTATTTTTTCCTCTCCAAGATCGACAAAACGTCTTATAATTCGTATTTTTCCGTTGAATTAGAGTCGTGTTTTAGGAAAATCTCGTTATTTCGTATAAAACCAATCCCCCGGATATAACGTATTTTTAAAATAAAATAAAAATAAATTAAAACTTTCGATACATCTTATTTTTTTACCCTCGATATATCATAATCTGGATATGGCCAACATGTCGATATGTAGTACTAATCCTATGTCCCCTTGAAGATACGATATATCGGAATTCTACTGTATTTCAAAATGTTTTTTTTAATTTTAATTTTTAATTAAATCAAATACGTATTATTTTTGTAAGTTAAATAATTTATTCCGGGGTGCCCCCACCTAGCTTAATGACTCACTCACTCCCCCCTCCCTAGTTTCTAGGTTTCTACAGGATCAGAAGAGCTTTTTATTACCCTTTGTTTAAGTTATAAGACTTGACTGTTTTTATTTTTAGCATAAAATGCTAAAATGCAAAATTTTAAACCCCTTCTATAGTTTTCAATGACGCGCTTTGAATATTAACCCCCTCCTGTGGACACCCCAGATTTATTAAATAATTCGGACAATTAATTCTATATAATCTAGAAATTATTTTATCTTTTTGAAAAATTGTCATTTCTCATTTCATAAAATAATTTCCATTATAGATTTATGTAGAATTAACTTTTCGAATTATTCAATAAATTATTTAACATAGGGCTCATTTACTAAAAATAATAAAAAATAACAATAAATAAAATTAAATAGTAACTGAATGGATTTTGATGAGACAGTCCAAAATTCAAAAGAGAAAAATAATTTCAACTTTTTTATTCAAAAACCGACGTTTCTTAAGATTTATTCCCTCCTTCTTCAGGGTCTGCAATCAATTGGCCATCATTATAATCAATACTATTACACGTAATTTTTATGATATAATGATGCCCAAATCCCATTTTGATTGATTACACACAAGGGCGGATCCAGGAATTTTTTATGGGGGGGGTGAATGTATATAAGATCTACTTAAAGTGTGTCGCGATCAAATTGTCCAAGCGGGGGGGGGGGGGGGGGTCAGAGACGACGCCCCACACACACACACACACACACACACACACTAGAAACTTTATTTTCAATTTTAAAAATTTTAATAAAAAAATGTTGTTTTTTTTTACAAATTTTTTGGCAGACACGGGCCTCTATGGGGGGGGATTCGCCCCTCCGCCCCTCCTGGATCCGCCCTTGATTACAGACCCTGAAGAAAGAGGGAATAAATCTAAGAAACGTCGGTTTTTGAATAAAAATGTTAGTTATAATTATCCCTCTTTTTTGAATTTTGGACTGCCTCATCAAAATCCACTCAATTCACTTATCAGTCCCTCTCCAAAAACTACTTCAATCTTATTAAATACTAATGTTTTGAAATATAATACATTTTCTAAAACGACAATATATGTCTGTTTGTCATTAATCAATCCGCACTGTGACTCATAAATGATATAAGATGATTCAAGTATGAAATTAATATAAAAAAATTTGGATTTAAAAATCATTATAATATTTTCCTCAGATTTATAGTTTTTTTTACTACCCCCTTGGCCTCGGGAACTAATGCCCATTTAGCCAAGCTTTATAGTTAAACCCAGAAAAAAATAATACGGGAAACATTTAAGGTACGTGGTCTAGAACTCCTCCTTTGCTGTTAAATGGTTTTCACCTAGGTAAATAATAATTATCAAATTTATATTTGACTGGGCATAAAGATTTTCTAAAAAAAGAAAACAATAATAGCAATAATAATACCATAATGACACTTAAATGGTGGAGGTTTGAAAATTATTTCCCAGGTACGAATCAAGAATAGTGTATGGGCCCTCCCTCGGCAAAAGTAATCAATAATTAATGCTCTTTGAATAATAATATTAATAATAATAACTCACTCAATATATACATAGAAGAATAACTTATTTAATAGTATAAAATTAAGATTATAAATAAATTACAAATAGTAGCAATATTTACAACAATATTGGATTTTTAATAATATATACAAAAAATTAATTAATTTAATTATATATATTGTTTTTAATTCATCTGACGATTTAATTTGAAAAACTTTGAAATGAACGATTTTGACAAAATGGCCTGTCTCTTTTGATTGATGCCGCCACATTGAATAAGAACAAACAACAAGACAACACCCTACACCCCGAGAACAATTAGTCGAAATTGCACAGTGGTGTGTCAGAAGGGCGGGGCTTCTTCTTTTCCTTCAACTTTCGACTGACGCCGTCCTTTTGGATTAAACAAAAAGCGACACACTCGGATTTCATTTCAATTAAGACAACACTTTGCCTGGAATTGAAAATCCGTCTAGGCAAGGTGTTTGAAAAAGGGGGCGGGATATTATGGAAATTGGAGTGCGTGGGCGTGTTAGCCTATGGTTAAGTGGGCCTAGGGTCCCTGTGCTATCTATCTAGGCTAAGGACTAAGGACTAAGGACCCGCCGTGTGCCATTATCTCGGCGACATGCAAGACTTGCATTAATTTCCCTCGCGTTACATTTTCAATCGAATTTTTATTAAAATTAATTGCTTCTTTCATTTATACATATATATATATATACGTTCATTTTCCATTCATTTATTTCTATTTCATTTCAAATTATAATCCAAATACATTCAATTGAATTTAGAATAGAATTATCATCGAATGATGATTCATAAAAGAAATATTATCTTTTCCCAATACATAGAATATCAAATATATATAGAGCATATAATCATATACAATGTCATTTTTATTTAATACGGAAATAAATTCAATTTAAATTTATTTATTCATTCATTCATATTGATGTTTACAAAATTGAAACTGATAAAAACCTTTTTATGAAATTATTAATCAACTTTAAAGGCTTTTCAATCTGCTTTGTAAGGTTTATATAAACGTGAGCTAACCCAGCAGGGTAGGCGGACACGAGTGGTATGAAAAATTGCTATTATGTTTCATTTAAACATCGTGAGTCAATATTTTTTCATCATAGAGTGTAAGCTATCTCACAAAGAGAAGCAAAGAGGTTGTCCTGTGCTTGATGTAAATAAACATACACACATATATATCGAAATTATATATCTGTATATATATATTATTTATTTGTTTGAGACTATAGTTTCGAAGAGTTGGTCTTCATCATCAGTTTTTTAAATTATAAATATTATTTTTCATAGGGTCAATATAGTATGGATATTGAAAATTTTCTATCTTTACTTAGCTGGGAGCCAGTTTGTTAAAATATATGTATAATATTGGCACCTCCGATATGACATCAGCGCCACTCCGGTGTTGGCTATCTTATATTAACTTAACTTATCACTCACTTCATTTTCTACTCGAGTTCATGTAACTTGCTATATATTGCTTTTTCTTCATGTACTATTCTATTTTAATTGTAATATGTGCAACCTCAATAAAACGCTTTATATATTTTATCTATAAAATTATCTGTCATTGTGATATTCCGCTATCCACACCTTTTATACCTCTTAAAATTCTATTTGCATCAAGCAGGCGAAAACCTCTTTGTTTCTCTTTGTGAATCAACAACTCTGCTACTCTCGGCAAAACAAAAACTTTTTAATGTAAGGTATCTCTATAAAGTTCTATTTAAGTAAAATTAAGTTTCATTTTTTTAAATGTATTTCGATTTACCATAAAATGATCGTGTAAAAGAGTGCCAGAAAGTATTTAGGTGATTTTTGAATTAAAATTTAAAAAATAACCTATCATTTAAATCAACTCTGCTTATTTATTATCTAAGACAAATAAGAACGAATTTGATATCTTCAATATTTTGGAAGATATAATAATTTTTCTGTGCATGCTAGAGTACTAAATTCACGGATTGACAGGTCATTACATTTTTCGATTTACACAGTAGATACGTTCCAGGAGAAAACGTGTAATTCAAAACTGTGCAAAATGAGACAGAGCATGCATAACATATAAAAATGGAGGATAGATTCAACTAAATTCAAAACCGTGCAAATTGTGACAAAGGATATATAGAAAAAGAAAACTGGAACCGTATAAATCAAAGGATAGGCAATCAGTTTTAAAAACCGTGTAAATCGAGGGATGGGTGTATAATGTATATTAGGCACGGAACCCTAGATGAGAGACGACTCGCACTTGTCCGACTTATTGGTTATTTGATCAGAAAGAGTCAGTCAAAAACTTGTAATTGTATACAAAAATTTAAATTATGATTTCTTTAAAATTAATCCAATTTTTGATTATAATTATAAATAAATATTTTATTGATTAATTAAACTATTTACAACATTTTTTAGATCTTTATTTATAGTGAATCCATCAATTAATTAAAATAATTTGATGCAAAATAATTACGAAATTTAAATAATAAAAAAAAATAAAGTAAATATAAAAATTAGAAACGCTGATTTAGCTAAGCTAGCGGAACCAGGGAAACCATTCGGGTTGCATACCAACAGGCGCTTTCAAGGATTAATTGATACTAATATCTATTTATCTGAATATTAATAGACTTTAATAATATGACACAGTGAAGAAATTCAACTTGATAAGCAAGACATTTATTTTATTTAATATTTTAGTAAGTAGTATAAAAACTGTTTGAATTTCAATGTTTTTTTGTAGTATTTAGAATAATTCAATTGATTTTACGTAAATTTTGAAAAAATTTTAAATAGATTTTAGACTATTTATCTATCTATCTATACTATAAAAAGAGCAATTCTTATATATAGATCGGTTTCTCGAAAACGGCTCTAACGATTTCGATGAAAATCACAGATTAGGGATTTCGAGTCGAAAATTCGATCTGTCTGGTTCTCATCTTTAATCTGATGGTCTTTTTCTTAATTATACTAATTATTAACAGGTGGTTGAATTACAATTTTTAATTAAATTTTTTTTATTAATTAATTGGATTTTTAAGCCACTAATAGTCCATTATACATATTTTATTATAGGGATATTAAAATTAGGAAATTTAATTAATTATAGGTATTTTATATTAAAGACGGAGTGGTAGAAATCAATACTGTGTTGATGTAAAGACAACCTAAGAATAATGAAAAACACAAATTCCGAATAAAAGAATTTATTAGAACGTCATTTTCATTCTCTTAAAAAATCTGACGATTCGGAGAATGGTGGTCGCTCTTTCTTCAGGATTTAAAATGGCCAACGAAAGAACCTCCATGTATATTTATATTATTTTTAATTGCAATTCAATTCAAAACTTTGTGCAAAGCGATGCCTTGATGATGGTCAGAGTAGGTCGAAACGTAAATTTTATTTCAATTTTATTTAAGGAGGTTCTTTCGCGACAATCCACACAAAAAGTTTTAGCCTCGTAACCACTCTATAATTATGGACGGTGATAAAATTTTAGGTTATGTTTTTAACGTGACTGTACTTTTTACACTACTATATTCTCTTTATGAATGGATCGTTTCCGCCTACCTGGCGTAATGGTCAACATAACTGGCTAGCAACCCGGGGGTCTCGGATTCGATTCCCGGCTATACCCAGACATTTTTTCTGTAAGTATAGGGTCTGGTAATAAAAATTAAGTGGGAGATAAATTTAACCTAATTTATCGCGCGGAGAATTAATCGCTGCTCGAAGCTCTTAAAACGTAGTAAATTGGATTGTATCTAACTTTCTGAGATTTGGCTCGTGATTCCGGCTTCTTTCCTTCTACTCTGTTATTTTCACAATGGAGGGGCCAGCCCATACAGGCCTTTAGGGGATGCACCTTCAGGTGTATCTCCTTCTCACATCAATATCATTAAAAAAAAGTTATTGATCTTATATCACCTCCATTAAAAATAATCGCCCAAATATGTTTTTTTTTATTTTTTTTCAAAACTATGAGGTAAATAATTTCAATTTTTTTAAGTTACTCTGAATATATTATTCTAACGAATATTAGTTTTTCATCAAGATGGTGAAAGTCCTTCAATGAAAAAATATAAAATAATGATCATTTTCCCACCTTTTCCCAATCTACCATATGTAAAAAATTTCATTTTTAATTGCAATTATTTCATGTTTGGTGTGGTAAATCGTCTTCAAATTTTAACAGTGTGTGTATTATCCTTTTAATGACTTATATTCCAAGTTTCGAAGACTTCTTGAATTTTTTCCTTTGTGAAAGAGCTACTTTAATTCTGTCTGCATATAAAAATTGGCCTTTTTATCTGAATTTAAATTAAAAATAATTTTAATATCGATTTTAATTAAAGCAAAACAATACCGAGCAACGCTAGGTACGCCAGGTAGTATAATATTAAATTTATATTTAGGTTGTATTTATTAACAGCAAATTGTACACAGCCAATCAGTTATAATTTAAAAATTTCATAATTTAGATTTAAGAATAATGTATAGTATACACGATTGAAATAACTCATATCAGTTACCTACGCATGATGATTTTTGCATAAATAAAAAATAATTTCATTTTGAAATTGACATCACAAGGAAAACTCTGAGCTGCGAATCTCTGAATAGAAATTGCTAATTAAAGCGAGGAGTCTCAATTCAATTCAACCCGGATGAAATGGATTCCGATTTATCATCTCTACTATTGAAATAGGAGATGACGTTAACGTTAAAACGTTAAAACGTTAAGGCGGCAATTTATGTCGGTTCTTTTCTTTTCATTCCAGTGCAGTCAGTGTGTGTGTTGTCCATGATTAATAGCCAACTGGACAACAACAGCAATTTTTTTGCCTTCTTTTGTTGTCCGTTTTAAATGGCATTTTTCCTAGTCAAGATGGTCTGTTTAATTTTTCAATTGTGTTGTAGTATTAATGTTCGACCCCTCGGGGGCCATTCTAATTTAAATCTAAGCAAAATTTCAGATCCACTGGAATCAAATTTGATATAAGGAAATGATTAAATTAAAACCGCACTTTTAATGAGATAGTACTTGGAGTCACCGAGCGGTGCACGGTAACCAAATTAAAAAAAATACAAATATATATAGTACACACACCCTGGACCCCAGTCCCGAAACCCCGCACCTCGCCCCACTCTGGATCGCCTACAACTGGACCCCCCACATCCATCCCCATCCCGCACCCAGTTTTTTCATTTCTAGCTTTCTAGTGGTCCACAGATTATGTGTAAGAAAAGATCAATTAAGATGAAATTTGTCGAGGTCAGACCTAGCCAGATTACTTTCTCATCCTCAAAACTTGTTAATAGAGTTGGTTTCATCAAAATCGGTAGAGCCGTTTTCAAAATAGAACAAAGATACAAATATATAAATAAATATATATATACTATTTTTGCTCGTTTAATAAGATTAAAGTACCTGGAGACACCGAGGCGATGCACGGTAACAAAAATTAAAAAAATACAAATATATATATATAGTACACACCCTCTGAACCCCCCCCCCCCGAAACCACGCACCTCGCTCCCACCTCCGGATCCCCCACAACTGCATCCCCCCCATATCCATCCCCACCCCGGACCCAGTTTTTGCATTTCTAGCTTTCTAGTGGTCTACAGATTATATGTATATAGGTATATAAATTAATTCCATATATATATATATATATATATTTTTTTTAATTAAATAACAATTAAATAAATAATAAATAATAATTTTATTGAATCAATTTTTTACATGAAATAATGTATACATTGTATTTGAGGCTTCAATTTCGGAGATTGCTTTCCCACCATCGACTGTACTTGATCTTCTAACTTACGATAATATTTATAGTCCGTGTTTTTAAAAAGAGGAATTTTAATCAATTAAATTGGCAAATTCTAATATATAACAATATTTGTTATAATCTATTAGTGGGTTTTAAAATTAAAAAACCAATTAATAAATAAAAGATAATTGAAAAAAATGTAAATAAACATTTTTATTGAGAGTTTTCATCTATCAATAATTACTTTAATTAAGAAACGATCAATTAAGATTAAATTTGTCGAGGTCCAGATCTAACCAGATCACTTTCTCATCCTAAAAACATGTTGTTTTTTTTGTTTTTATTTTTTGGGCTTTTGGCCCTTCTATCCATCAGGCAATTTACGATACTATTATTAATTTATGTCTTCTATGTAGGGATCATATTTTTAGCCGGAGTCGGATTCGAACCCATGAACATAAAAGTTACAAGGTTATTAGGACTGGTAATAATAATTTTTAACTTTATGATATCTCTATAACTAATTTAATATATTAGCTACAACTCAGCAAATTATACATTATGAGAATGTGACGGCGTATTGGTGAATATAACGATATTTCAATGACGATATATTTATCAAGAAAATATGACATTTTTAATCAATGCCATAGCAAGGTTTTGGTCAAAATATGTTTTTTTAATATTTTCTCAAATTCAATTCTTTACATGTATCAAAAAATAAATTATCCTTTATATGGATTATATTATAATAATTTGACTCCATTACCTAAAGTATTTACCATATGAGCTTTTGTTAAATTTTTATCAAAATATGGTTACTCTTAGATAATAATTGGAGATGTTAAATATATTTAAGGGTTAGATCAGACTTAAAGATTGAAGATTTAATGTTTCAACTGAAATTATCTAAATTACACATTTAAATGAGATAAGCTAATCAGAACGTTTCAAGCACTATTTCTGAAGTCGTTTTCAAGTGTAGATTTTAGTTTAAAGATAGACTAAGAACTAAACTAAAACTAAGAAAAACATTTTTGTTAAAAAAAAACAGTTTTTTCAGCCGAAACATGTTTTCTAATAAACAACTAAACCACCGAAGCGTCATTTTTTCGATATCAAGGTGTTAATGATATAAAAATATAAGCAAAAACTCACTGATATAGTGTAACGGATATCTCAGAAACCAAGAAGAAACTTACCTGAAACAAAAGAAAAAAAACTTATTAGTAGGTATATTTTATAATAATTTTATCACTATTCATAATATAATATAGCTAGGTATACCAGCATTCGGCAGGCATATTGGATGGACTCCGTGTGGATTTTGTAATTTAAATTTCTTAATTTTAATAAATTTTATTTGTCATTATTAAGTGGGTTTAAAATTAAAAAAATCACGTCAGCAAGTCGGTTATATTATGTAGTTTTCCATATAGATAAATCCAGAATTATTATAAAAATGAAATTACATAATAGATTATGGGTTGGATGGGATTTGAAGGAAATAACCTGTTGCAGAAAAAAAAACCCCAACAAATATTTTAGCAAAAGAAAAAACTTTCTAGGACTTTTCATTTTTTAAGTTTTCGTGATTATATATACACAAATAGAAAAAAATAATATTTTCTACACGTTTTAGACATTTTTGAGCAGAATGAGAAAATTTGAAAATATTTGCATGAATTCAATACTAGCAGGCTGGTTTCGGCTGCCTGAAATGATAATTCGCCTCTTATTAGGGATCACATTAATTTAATAGGTCTGCTATCTCTAGTACCATTTACAATATTTCAAATGAGTGTACCGAGTCTTGAAAAATTTTTCACTATTTATAAACTTGAAATAAAAATAATTTTCTTAGAAGCCCTTATCAATATGCCTCAGACATGGCCATGCCATATAGTTTAAAGTACCTAGAGCACCGAGCGATGCTCGGTAACTTTTTAATTCAGTTAAAAGCTATATATATAGTACATGCCCCCTGGAACACCCGCCGACCACCTCCACCCTCACAACAACCCCCCACACCTGCCTCCCGCCCCCGCACCCAGTTTTTGAATTTCTAGCCTTCTAGTGACCCCCAGATTATGTGCTTTATAGGTATACAAATAAATACCGTATAATTATTTTTGTCAAATTAAATAACAATTTGACGAGTTTTATAATTAATTAAATTGGCAAATTATAATGTATAATAATATTTGTGGGATTTAAAACTTGATTAAAACTTGATCAATAAAATTTCCTAACTTTATATAATAATTTGTAATGATCTTTTTATAGGATTTAAAATTAAAAAACAATTAATTATTAAAAGGAAATTGAATAAAAATGTAATTATACATTTTTATCGCGACAACCACCTGTGAATAATTATTTCAATTAACAAAAAACCCATCAAAAACAACTTAGCCCAAGAAGAGACCTTGAGAGATCGAATTGTCAACACAAAAACCACCTAACCCGTGAATTTCATCCAAATCGTTAGAGCCGTTTTCGAGAAAACGATTCTATATATAATTGAATATGAGAGATTGGTGAAAAACAACCCTTCTGACATAAGTTTCAAGTGAGATTTATTCTGTCAGTACTTAAAGTTTATAGAATTTGTCAGCGCTATAACATTAGATATTTGTGATATGGATGGTGAAATCAGATGTTATATTTAGAATATTATTATATTATTTTATGTTATATTTAGGTATATATAGAATTTTCTATTTTATTTTTTAATATAGACACCTATATGAGGCTTAATTTTGTTATCAAATTAAAATATGCACGAGAATTAATATTGTTTCAATGATATATATAGAGAAAGTACTTACTTTCTAGTAGGAAGATGTATTAATATAACTGCATGAATTAACACGAGTAAAAATACAGAGAGCACTTGCACTGGGAAAGATTCCCGGTCAACTGAAAAGCAAGTGAATTTATTTATTTATCAAATTGGCTGGATATGGCCGAGCTCGGTTTATCTGTTTCCATGAAATCGAGAAAAAATAAAAATATTCACGATGTGTTGGAAGAAATTAAAATTATTTAAAAGATATCGAGAATGGGAACTTTTTATCGATTAAGAAATAATTATTTAAAAATGTAATAAATAAATAAACTTGTGTGCGCACAACTCGACTTTTGCTTACCATTCATTTTTAATTTAAAAATCATCAATACCTATATTTTAAAAATTTTATAGAATAATTATAAGTTTTTTTTTTAATTTTTTAATTTTTTTTTTATTTTAGAAATTATAAGGTAGTCACTCCTCAGAATGAAGACTCGAAATTCAAACTCGTTTGTTAAAATAATTTAAAATTTTTTAAATATTTAAAAATCTAAAATTCTAGGTAGGTTTCACAAAAATAAGACAAGCTGCTTGTTAGCATGGTCTATATATTTTCGAGGTACAAACTAGCCCATCTTCAGGAGTTAAAAGTATAAAGTTTTTTCTGTAAACTCCTAAAGATGGGGTTCTGCCCTGAAATATATATAGAATCATGCAAACAACCAGCTTGTCTTTTATTTTTGTGAAACCTACCTAGAATTTTAGATTTTTCAATTTTCTTTATATTTTTTTCCATAATTTATTTTGATTTTCTTAATTTTAATAATCAGATACCACTAAAGGGCATGTGTGCCTGCCTCTGTTTGTAACTACCTATGTCCGTCCCCCCAGGGGTTGGTGGGGTCCAGGGGAAAGGTGGAGGTCCAGGGGGCTGCTAAAGAGCATTTATCCCTGTCTCTGTATGTACCTATGTTTCTATGTTTGTATGTCCTTCCTCCCAGAGATGGGGGTTGGGATCCAGGAGGTGCGGGTTTCAGAGGGTGAGGGGTCCAGGGGGCTACTAAGGGGATTTTGTGCCTATGTCTGTACCTATGTGGGATTGGGAAGGGGTCCAGTGGTAAGGGTTTAGATCCAGGGGAAAGTTGGTGGTCCAAGGGATGCGGTGTCCATGGCTGGGGAGTCCAGGGGGTAGGTTTACTGGGTTGGAGGGTGATCCGAGGCGGGGGAGTAGATCCTAGCCTTGCAGCTAGTAAATAAATAAATTGATCAAATATGTATTACATAATTACATAATATGATTATATTCTTTATTAATAGAGGTCCGATGCTGCAAGGCGTGGTTGATCCAACACTGCATCCTACGTATCTAACTCATAAAAATAGGTATTTCGAAATGAGTGTCAAATAACCTAAATTATTAACTTAATGGGATAAGATTTCAAATAAAATAAATTGAATTTAAAAATTTTATCGCTAATTAAAAACTAGCATAAATTTTGTAGTTGATTGTAATTGACTGATAGTGAGAGTTTGGAAAGGAATCTCTGGAAAAAATTTACAATTATTTCCAAATCTCCATGAATAATTGAAAACTACCGATTTTTATCTCAATTTTGATTTCTTCTAATGATATCACAAGTGATTTATTTAACTATTAACCCATTACTACGGGCGTAGAATTGTTGGAATATTTTTTTTTCTTTTTTATTCATTCGAATAAAATCGACATTTCTGAAAAAGTTTTCGTCCTCTCTTATCAATAAATAGAATCGGTATTTTTATATACACCGTCTTGATTTCTCTCCGGGACATTAAATCGAAGTGATTAGAAAGTTTTAATTTTCTGTTCTGAGCATTTTTTTTTTCTAAATCAGGCAGGCTTTGATTATCGCTGGACGTTATCTTGTTGTTGGGATCAGGTGGAGATGACCAAATTGGTCACCCTTCCAGGGGCTAATCAGAACATTCCCATGCAAGAAGAAGATGCCCGGGTGATATTTTGATGGAATTCTTCCTTTTTCTAATCAGGTGACAATCAACGTTCATCTCTATGAGCTTAATTGGAGATATCAAGTCTAAGCAGATCATGTGATCAAGATAAGGAAAAGTTTACGCAAGCCAAACCAGAGTTTCTTCTCAGCCCTTTTTTAGTCCAAAGAAAAACGTTATTCTGCCGACATGACTATTTAAGAAGCCAAACTGTTTACCTACTAAATAACTAAAATAAATAAATATTTAATCTTAACTATTTATTTTTATTTATTTATATATTTATTTGTCTTTTATGACCAAAGTGTGAAAATGAATTAAATTTTATTTTAAATGGACAAATATACAATTAATTGAAAAGTTTTTGTTTTGCCAAGAGTAGCAGAGATATTGACTCCATGAAAAACATTTATAATTGAAGAAAGACTGATGATGAAGACCAAGTCTTCGAAACTATAGAATCTCAAACAAATAAATAATATATATATACAGATATATCATCTTGATATATATGTGTATATGTTTATTTGCATCAAGCAGAGGACAACCTCTTTGTTTCTCTTTGTGGACAAATATACACTTAGTCCAGGCAAATTACGATTCCCGGCAAAGATTTTATTACTAGAATACCTTTATTGGTACTCCAATATTACTACCCTAAGTTTTTCCCCAAATTTGTGTTGTGGAAATTTTTCTAAATGAGAAAATTTCGGAATTTTTTCTAGTTTTTCTCGAATAACTCTAAAACGGCTTATCAAATCAAAAAGATCTTTATTAGATAAATTAAAGCTCTTTAAATTACGCGTAAAATGATAAAAGAAATAATGGATCATTTCCTGTCATGGAAAATATTGGATATCTATAAATCTAAAAATTTTATCAAAAAAGTGGTCCAAGTAAACGTTCAAGTAAATAAAATTTCCTAGAGAATGAGATAGGAATCAAGTTTTTAGAATGATTGGTTTTTATTTTGTGAAGGAAAAACTGCGATTTTTTACAAAAAATTACATTTTTCCAAAACTTCAACCTCATGTTACCATTATCCAATTAGGAATAAATTTTATTTAAATTGTTGTAAATTTAATCTAGTTTAAAAATTTATAGAGTCGTCTTTGTCGAAAACGTGCTCCTTCATGGTCAAAATGGGGAAAAATCGAAAAAAGTACGAGTTTTAGGGATATTCGAAAGTAATCCCGGGGGGCCGTTTTTTGACAGGCGCTAGTACCGGTTCTACTCAACCTAAATAGATGAAATTTGCACCCTTTTACGCGTAATTTAAAGAACTTTAATTTATCTAATTGATATCTTTTGCATTTGATAAGCTGTTTTAGAGTTATTCAAGAAAAACTGAAAACGCTCCGAAATGTTCTCATTTTGAGGCTCGTAGTACAATTTCCACAACACAGATTTGGGGAAACTACTTAGGGTATTAATATTTGAGTACCAATAAAGGTATTCCAGCAATAAAATTTTTACCGGGAATTATTTCCTGTTTATGACATTTTTCACGTAATTTGCCTGGACTAACTGGCACTATCAAGTTTCAGATTCGAATTTAATAGTAATATGATGTGAAAAACGATTAAAAAATGATAAAATATTAAAAACTAATCAAATATGCCTTAAATTGTTGCATTATATAAAATTATTTGATCAATTTTAGCCGATTTTTCGAGTGTATTTCAATTTAACTGTTTTCTCTCAAATACGCCATATAATGAATGATATTACCTCTTTATTTCGTGTCTGAGATTGTTTTTTAATGTCCCCAATGAATATGGACTTGTCTCCAAATGTATGCGGGGCTATTATAAAAGTGCCCAAACTTATATTTCGCACCCTTTTCTTTCTATACCAGAGTGAGACCATTTACATAGATTTTTACGTAATTCAAATTATTATGAAAATTTTTCTTAATTTTAAAATCATATTTCTACTGATGATCATAATGATAAATTGATATTATTACTTTATACATTGGAGGATATATACATAATAAATATTTTCTGAGATTACTGGGCCACTATATTTTCCACTACAATGCAAATTATTTAATTGGTTTTTAGTTAGAATTTTTCTTTTTAGTTAGAATTTTGTGACAATACTTAAATCATTTCGAACTACTTTGGAATAATCAATTTTGCGATCATTTTGGGAGATTCTTTTGAACATCGTCAATAAACTATTTGTAAGTTTCTTAAAAATAGTCAACAAACTGTCATAAGCTTGATATTTCCATGGTTAGTTAAAATTAAATTCATTAAAATGTAATTTTTCACGAAAAAGCGGCTTTATTATGAAAACTTGATGTTTTAGGTATAGGGACATGATATATCGTCTTAAAGCATTTTTCTTCGTCTTTCAATTTATTGAGTAATATACAGAGGGTCTCATTTGAAAAAATGAACTTTTGACTCCTTTTATGAATAAGGGAAATAATACTAATTTTAGCACGCCCTGTATAATATGGAATAGATTTCTCGGTATAAATTAAATACTTCGGGTCTGTCTAAACTACCACCAAAATATCAACTTTTCATGAATTGAGAGCACTAATTTAATTAGGGCCATGTTCAGGACCATATTTAACACAAATTATTTTTTATCTCAAAAACCGATAATGATAGGTATAGGACAATAGGGCGGTTCTAAAAATTTGTTCTATTTAAAAAATAAAGTTGCTACAACTTTTCGATGGAAGCCGAAACGTCGCAAAATATTTTAGATCGATAGAACAGATAAGAAAAATGTAAGGTGCTAAATTTTCCGAAAAATCCTGCCTTCCGTTTTCCATAAACGTCTAACGTGCCATAGACCGTGAATCACCCTGTATATATATATATAAAATGCAAAAGTATTTATTTATGTTTGTTTGTATGATCCAAACGATCTGATTGGCCAGTGCATGGCCAATTTAACGATGCGTTAAATAAATATTTCCTTATATTGTTAAATCAATTTCATTCAATCTTATATAATTGTAAAAATTAATACCTTCGAGACGCTGCCCGCCAGGAGAACCCACCCGGCACGCCTTCTGCAGCTAGTTCTATATATTTCGAATATATTTAATTATTAAAAATATCAAAAATGTACATGTAGCAACAGGAGGTTACGTATCAGTGATGGTTTTATTTTGTTATCGAAACGATACTTAGTATTATAAATTCAGTTTCAATTATTTTTTTCAACAAACATTTCAAAATCTTAATAACGTCGTTAAAACTTTCTAGATGGCCAATTTAGATTCTAAAAAATCTATATCATATATATTCGTTAGATTGAATATATAATTTAATATAAATATGCGAATGAATATTCGAATAATACAATCAGCCCGTCTCGTCGGGTTCATTTCTTCTTTTCTTCTGTGAAGCAACCTGAGCCAATTATTCATCACGTGACGCGTTCGCTCTTTTTTTGTTGTTGTTATAGCTCTATTTAGCTTACATTCATATCTGGTAGTCCCGTAGAGTGATCTCCCCCCTTTGATGAACAAGTTTTGCTTTTTCTATAGGCATTCAAATCTATCGGATTTAATTTCCCGCTACCTGCATTATCAACAATAGACTTACCGCTTACGTAATAATATAATAAAATGGAAATGGAAAAAATATGATATTAAAATTTTGAATCACTCTCGTCACGCTATAGATCGAATTTTAATTAAATAATCCATTTGAATGAAGAAATACTATTGGTAATATTGATCTTTGGTGTGGAGAGATGGGAGAACCAATCGACTTGATTGGGGAATAATGGAATTGAAATAATTATCGGAAAAGGGTTTTTTTATCTAATTAGATTTTTCCTCTTATTAAAAACAAGGACTAAAGATGAATAAGGACACTCGATGGTGGAGAAGTAATCTCCGGAATCGAAGCAAAAAATACAATGTATACATTAATTATTGTAAAATAATTGGTTTAATAAAATTATAAAATAAAAATATAAATATTGGTAGTATTGATAATAATAATGATTCCGCGACATTTCAGCCCCCGACAAAACATCCCACGACAAAATATCCTTCAGACAAAATATCTCATGACAAAATGTCTATATATTTCATGTCTAAGACATAAACGTTATTTTCATGGATTATTTTATTTCATTTTAAAAAAAATTTTATTTATATATTACTTGTCTCTTTCAAATAAATAAATTAGAAAAATATTTCATTTATTTATTTGCATATTTATACCTATCTAAAATTAGCTTTGACAAATATAATATATACGAGCTTTTCGTGCGTGCCTTCGGCACGCCCTCGAAGCTCGGCCCTCCGGGCTGGTGCCCTGGCGGGCAGCGTCTCGGTCCAAAAATTTTATTCCTCTTAAAAAACCACACTCCAAATGTATACCCGTAAACTACCGAAAATACATCGTCTCTTAAAAGTTTCGCCTCTTTAATTTTTGAGTGGCGGGGGGGGGGGGGAATAATTATGAATATATTTAAATTTAAAATTTAAATTTCATTTTTACTTTTCAAAACAAAAATAATGAAATGATTTATGAACTGCAAAAAATTCGCAGGCTGAATCATGGAAATTATTCAAATTTACGCGGTTCAATTAATTTAATTAATTACAAAAAATATATTTAATGTTTCTTAATTTAAAGTCTTTTAGAGTCTTTCATTTCAAAATTCGAGTGCAAATTAAAATTATATTTCAAATTTGCCTGGTTAATGAAAATCAATTGGAGCTGTCAGTTTAAAATCCGAACTGACAATTATATTTCAAATTTGCCTCGTTAATTAATATATATTCAATGTTTTTTAATTTAAAATCAATTGGTGTTTTTCCATTTTCATTCGAGTTCAAATGAATACAATATTATCTCGACACAAAAGTCTAAATCAAAAATTTATAGTTTTAGTAATAGAAATCATGTTTTAAATATTAATCTTTCATTGGTCTAGGGGTTAGAGCAGATGACCTTAGTTCAAGAGTTTGTAGGTTCGATTCTAGTCAAGAAGGAAATTTTTTTAGATAAAATTCTCTTAGCGTTGTTACAAATTAATCTAGATCAATATATATAGTATATTTTAGTTAGGTAACGATCTATCTAATCTTGAGTGATTGCTTTCGACCAAACATTGAACATGCATATTGCATCTCTCTGTTTGTTAATATTAACGCCTTTCGTGCACGGCAATTTTAAATACGTCCTCTATTTATCAACCAAATTAATAAACAGTCACACATAAAAAAAAAAAAAATACGTCAGAGTGAAAAATAGAGCGAGAAAGAGAGAAGCTAATATATATTCCTGAGTTGTAACAGAGTTTCGGGCCCCTCTAACCCCTTCAATTCCGAATATGTTTAAAATTAAAAAAAAAATTAGAGTAAAGATTCTGACACATTTGATAAATCGGATTTTTTTTGAACTTTATATTTTGATAAACAAACGCTAAATGAATTGATTCTAACGTTATTTTTATGGTTAAGTCTTTAACTACAACAAGAGAAAGGGGAGAAAGTTAACTCTCGGAATTGAATATCATAATGGCCACTGCAAATTCAGTTCGATTAAATAAATTGAATGGCTTAGAAGGCATTTTTTTAATTCACTTTATGTAATAAATTGATTTTTTAAATGGAAAACGACCAACTACAAAGGGGGTAATTCGGGCCATAGAGCGGCATAACAAAGGCAGCGGCAGCATGTAACACTTTGTGTTATATCTCAGCAACTAAAAATAGGATTATTAATTTTAATAATAGAAGATTTATTTGGATGTTGAACATTAGATTTGTGAAATTTTAGGGTTTAATCAACATTATTAAAATATCTATGGTTTTATAACTGGATAATATTTTGAAATTCTGTCAATCTAAGCAACTAGTAACAAGAGAAATTTAAAATCAGGTGAATTTTAAGAGTGAAACATTTGTTTCCATATTAGAAAACAAGATTTATGAGAATCTGATAATAATTTAAAATTTTATTTATTTTAGAAATAGTCCTGATTTTAACAGGATATAATAATTGCAAATTTCAACCTCATTGCGGCACTGGTTACCATTATCCAATTAAGATGAAACTTTGTTTAAATTCTAGTAAATTTAATCTTGTTTAAAAATGTATTGAGTGGTCTTTGTCGAAAACGTGCTCCTTCATGATCAAAATAGGGAAAAATCGAAAAAAGTACGAGTTTTAGGGATATTCAAAAGTGATCCCGGGGTCTGTTTTTTGACAGGCACTAGTACCGGTTCTACTGAACCTAAATCAATGAAATTATTAGTATTGTACGTATAATTTAAAGAGCTTTAATTTATCTAATGAGCATCTTTTTCATTTGATAAGCCGTTTTAGAGTTATTCAAGAAAAACTGAAAAAACTCCGAAATTGTCTCATTTTGAGGTGCGTAGAAAAATTTCCACAACACAGATTTGGGGGGAAAGCAATATTGGAATACCAATAAAGTTATTCCAGCACTAAAATCTTTACCGGGAATTATTTCCTGTTTATGCCATTTTTCACATAATTTGGCTGGACTAAAACGAAAAATATCAGAAACATAAAACCTAGGATTTAAATATTTAAAATTGAATTAATTTTAATAAAAGAAAATTTATTTTTATGTTGAACATAAGATTTGGTAGTTTTAATGGATTAAGTCAATAATTTTTGAAAATAATCCATGATTTTTTAACTGTGGATTTAATATTTTAAGATCTATTCCGCTATTCCTAAAAAGAGAAATTTAAAACCTAAGATTTCAGCCTTAATAAATTGATTCAATTTTGACACCGAAACATATATTTCGATATTAGAGATTAGATTTGTGAAAATTAAATAGTTTAAGTTTTCGAAAAATCTATAAATTTCTGACCTGTCAATATTTTAAAATTTTATTTACCTAAAACAACAAATTTAAAACCATATATAAAAAAAATTTTGCGCATAAAGTGAATTTTAGTGATTTTTGTAGGTATTTTAATTTGATGTTCGATTTTCAATTTGTCAGCTATATAACAAGATTTGTATGGCAAAAATTTTGAAAAGATTTAATAATTTATTTTTTTAATTCTATTTATATAGTATCAGCAATTAATAATGATAGAAATTTGAAACTAGGATTAAAACCTTGGAAATTAAATTAATTTTGAAGAGAAAACATTTATTTTGATGTTTGGCATTAAATTTTAGAGAATTAATGAGTTGATTTAGAAATTATTGACAAATCTTGTAACAAGAGACTATACTTTAAAATTTTATTTATTTCAGTAACTAAAAACCTTAGAAATATTAAACCTAGAATTAAAATCTAGCGAATAAAATTAATTTTAAGGATATCATATTTTTATTTTTGAAAATTCACAAAAACTGATGGAAGATATTTTAAAATATCTTGAGAATTATTGGTCCTCGAGAGAAGAAATGAAAAATGAAAATGATCAGAAATTAATAAAATTTTATAATAAGTAAATGACTAGTACAGACACCACCCACCACTATAGGTCTCTACTATAGATTAGTGTTAACTTAGAAACATATTTGAAAGGGAATTACTACTTGTTATGTTTAAGCCAAGAGACAAACAACTTGTAATTTAATTATCCCTTTCAGGTTTGTTTCTTTATTATAATATATTATCTTATATATATTGTATCATCCCTTTCAGGCATAATAAAATCTGTTACCAAAAAGTGTTTAGAAATTAAATTACAAGTTGTTTGTCTCTTGGCGTAAACATAACAAGTAGCAATTCCCTTTCAAATATGTTTCTAAGTTAACACTAATATATACTAGAGACCCCTGATGGTGTGTGGTGACTGTACTAGTCATTTACAAATATATAAACCTTATCTTTGTAACTGGTCTAATTTTTGAAATTTAGCTAATTAAGAAATAGTACAATTTAGGGGGTCTTAACTTCTTTTAATAATTATGAAATGTAAGGGTACAAAGATGTCTATATATACATAATACATGGTAGGATAATTTAAAGGATGTTCTATGTAAACCTTTAAGTGAACCTTGCCAAGGGCGGATCCAGGGGGGGGGGCGGAGGGGGCGACCGCCCCCTCCCCCATAGAGGCCCGTTCCTGGCGGGAGTGCAACACGTGCGCCGCACGCAGAGGCCAAAAAATGGCGGCCAAATCGACAGGGATTTTAAAACAATTTTTTTTTTTTTAACGAACTTAAAATATGATATATGAAATTTGTAAAAAAAAAAAAAACATTTGAAAATAAAGTTCTATGTGTGTGTGGAGGAGGCGGCGTCTCTGCCCCCCCCCCCCCTCCCCCCGCTTGGACAATTCGATCGCGACACACTTTCGAGAGATAAAAAGTAGAGTACATCGGGCACCTTATATACATTCTCCCCCCCCATCCATAAAAAATTACTGGATCCGCCCTTGAACCTTGCATTGTAAATTTTTCAATTCTAGGCAAGATATGTAATTTTTTTAAATTATTTATAGGAATATTATAGAATCCATTTAGGATCTAATTAAATTTTTTGCGAAATTGCTATACTCGAATGTTAGGTTGCTCTCTAGTATGAATAAACGAAAAATCTTAAATTAAATTTGTAAATATTTAATATACTTAATTAAAATCACTTTTTATTTTTTAATTTACTGATTCAAATGGCCGCATATAAATTCATTTAAAATTGCTTTTCTGTATTTCGACCTATGCAACACTGCATAATTAAATACCTACGAGTGGTTTTGTATAATCAAATAAATATTATCCCATATAGCACAAATTAATTAAAGTTTAGATGGGGGAGGGAGGAGGGGGGGGGGTAAAAGAGAGAATGCTATTTTTTTAAATAGAAACAAACGCAAAAGAATTTTGTTTTTATTTTATAAATTATTATTATATTCAAAAAACAAAATATAATATTATTTAATTATTTTGTTTGATCAGATTAAAGATGAGTGAACAATGAACCAGGTCACAGCACAACAGAAGTGATTATTTAGACATTTCGAGGTTTCTTTTATAAAATTCCTGTCTCTAGACCTGATGGATTTATAAAATTCAAAATATGTAGTAGAATATCTTATTGCAGTGTTCTCTTTTCTGTAATTTTTTCAAAAACTTCCACGTTTGTAAGTAATTCTATCAATCCATTTAATCTTAATTCTGTAGCACGACATGATAAAACAATTTCCTATCACGAATTTGATTTCTATAATAAATTGGAAACGGTTTAAATAGCCCGCAGATTAATGACCCAAAAGCTAGTCAGAAATTGTGAGATTTCCAGGCAATTAGGTATCTACTTTTATTAAACGACAAGCATATATATATTGTATATATATATATATATATATTTGTATCTTGATTCTATTTTGAAAATGGCTCTACCGATTTTGATGAAACAAATTCTATTAACAATTTTTGAGGATGAGAAAGCGATCTGGCTAGGTCTGGACCTCGACAAATTTAATCTTAATTGATCTTTTCTTAATTAAAGTAATTATTGAAAGATGAAAATCTCAATAAAAAAGTTTGTTTACATTTTTTTCAATTATCTTTTATTTTTAATTGTTTTTTTAATTTTAAAACCCACTAATATGTTATAGCAAATATTAATATATTATATTAAAATTATGAATTTTTTGTTTGTTTTTAATTAACAGGTGTCTAAATCATAACATTACAGGTGTGTTTACAAATAAAGTGGTTAAAGTGGCTTTTTTTTATATAACTTGAAAACAAATCTTATTTAATTTTATGTTTTTATTTTAGATCCTATACGATTATTTTTTTATTATTATTTTCCTATTTATTTTTTTATAATGTTTATCAATATGAACGAATGTGGGCAAATTGGTGTACGAGTAAACAAATATACACATAATATGTAGACCATTAGAAAGCTAGAAATGCAAAAACTGGGTGCGGGGTTGGGTGCAGTTGTGGGGGATCCGGAGGTGGGAGGCGCGGTTGGGGTGGGGTGGAGTGGGGTGGAGTGGGGGTGCAGTGGTGGGTGCGAGGTGTGTGGTTTCGGGGGGGGGGGGGGCAGGGGTTACCGTGCATCGCTCGGTGGCTCCAGGTACTTTGTTTATTTTGGTATTAACAGGTACGCCGCGAGCGGGCGTGCAGGGCGTGCACCGCACGCAGGCGGCACATTCAAGGGGGTGGAAATTTTGGAAAAAACGAAGGATAAACCGCGACCTAAAATCGTGTACACCTACTTCCACTTCCACTTTCATTTCCAAGTAGAAGACAATAGATGACAATAGATTAACTAATGAATTCCAAAGTAATTCCATATAATTCCAAAGAGGATGTACTCCTAATTCCAATCGCGGATTCACCCCTCGGAAAAAATATATGTTTTTGCAGTGTTATGAGTTTTATATCCCGAAATTTCAAGAGTGGGATCAGGAGAAGAAAACATATTTTTTCAAAATTTTTACAAAACACTCTTAAAAATTAATAATTTTTTTTTAAATTAAAAAAAAATGGGGGCGGGATTGTCACAGTTTTGAACGCAGGCGCTGAAGCGGTTCATTAACTATTTTCCAACGATAAATTTTTTAAATAAAATAAATAAATGTTAAAGCAATTTTAGCCGCGAAAGTTAAATAATATATTCAATAATATCTGATGTTAATTCTATATAAAATAATTTCTAGATTATACTAGGAAAATACGGACACGTTTTTATGTGTGACTTTTTTATTTATCAGTCATTGATAAATAGACATTAAATTTTTAGACTAATGACCAAATATAATTATATATACTGTTTTTTATTTTTGTTTAACTAAATAAATAAATAAATAACAACTTTACTAACCAATAATAAAATTATAACAATTTCGAAGGTCCCACCATCGCGAATGTCCTTTTTTTAAAATTTTTTAAATAATATTTTTCTTGAGTCTTTATTTTAGTAGTTGGCTTTATATTAAAAATCAAATGAATGATAATGAAAATGAAGTGATGCGCTAAATGAGAAATTAAGTGTCATATCCGGTATAGTTCATTAATTAGGGTGTTAAGCCTTGTCCTGGTATTATTTTCAAATTTCTTTTAACAAAGATATAAGTAAATAAATATTTTATGAGATATTAATTTACTATGAGTTATGTTTTCTAGGTCACTTGTTTCACGTTGAAAATAAAAGAGGTAGATTTTTTCAATATATATATTTCGGGATATTTTCTGTACTTCCTGAAGATAGTGTTGTGCCGTCGAGAATTTTTTCCTTAAATAAATATAATTATTCTTAAGGGTAATATTTTGGCAGTCGGCATCCCCTTTTGAATATGACCATTTCACAATGGGTAAGGGATTTTACAACTTCCTGAACATAAAATGTCAAATGGCTCTTAACACATGTCGATTGTAAAAGTAATTTTGCGTGGAGAAATTTCTAGAAATGGGAGGAATGATTTTAAGATACGCCCCGCTAATTAAGAATTTGGCCTCTGAGAAGTAATTTTAAAATTTCGACTCTTCAGGCAGAGTCTTGAGTCAGTCAGAGATTGAGGCAGTTCTAAGCTGAAGCCCACTTGGGGTGGTCAGTTGTCAATTGGATTTGAGAGATGAGTTTTAAGCTCTCCAGCCATCAGCATGGAGAAATGTAAAATTATAAAATAACTAATAAAAAATAAACCCAATATTAAACATATTCTCTTTCTTTAAATACTTCTCTCCTACTTCAATTACCATCAAATCAGCATCAGGCCTGAAACAGGTCGAATTGCTTGGGCACGTTACCAGACCTATCTGCGGGGAGCTTCTTCGAGATAAATCATCAAATCGTCAACCTTTCTCTGGTCAAGAAGGGTTGCAACCAAAACTCTAAAGTGTTGTCGTAACAATAGGTTGATAGTCCGAAATATATATATTGAAAAAATTTACCTCTTTTTTTTTGAATTTTTAACGTGAAACAAGTGACGTAGAAAACCTAACTCATAGTAAATTAATATCTCATTAAATATTTATTTACTTTTATATTTATTAAAGATGTTTCACATTGCACCAACACCACAATCTCTATTAATTTTTTTTAACATTTCTTTTTCTAGGTTTTTAATTAGAGAGGTCATATTTAAACTAATCCGTATAATGTGATTGTTATTTTGGACTGAGACCCTTTCCAAATCGTTGATTTTTGTTTCACGAGTTTTTTCATATTATAATATGGGATAGTTTATAAATGACCTGACATCTTTAAAGAGTAGGTATATTAAATATTTTAAATTATTTGAAATTTATCTCACTTTTCGATTGCCAATACGTCTGATTCAGTGTGAAATAAACTCTGCTAAGAAGAGAGCGTCTGTTAGGGATTTATGAAAATTACCAGCCAGGCAGGCAGGCAAATGGGCGCAAGGCCAGCCAGCGAGCTGGTATCTAGAGAAGCCAATCCATCCATCTCTTGCAGAAACCACCCCCCAATGGTGGCGGCTTCGGCGGTGGCTTCTTTCCTTTTGGCTCGTAGCCATCGTTAAGACATGTTTTGTTTCTCTAATCGGGCCATTTTTCACCCCGGCCCTTGGCTGGAGCCCCTCATACATCACGCCGCTCATTATCAGCAGCTAATCCTCTTCACGGTCAGAGTTAAGTCTTTCCCATAGCCAAACCACTGGGAAAATTATTATGGGTCATTTTCACTTAACGCTATAAATCAAATTCAGTAGTTCCATTTTAAAGCAGTTTAAATATTATAAGACAAGTTGGATCAAGTTACCGAGGGCAAGCAATTACCGAACCTTAACTTTCTCATTAGACTCCTCGAGAGCAACGGATAATTATTAATATCCGTGTACTATAATAATTATTATCCTATTTTAGAACTAGAGAGCAACTAACTTTGAAAAAATGTCTATAATTAGTAGAAAACCAATTTGAATTACTTAAAGAATTTTAAACATAAGAAACTACTCTTTTTTTTATTAAACTAAGGCTCTCTAAAAGGAGGTATATTCGCACTCGCCATATTTGATCCAAACAAACAGCTGTAATATGGCGTTGTAAATGTATTCAAAGTGCTTTGCTATATGTAGATAAATTTGATTACATTGGCCAACAATGAAAATGTTTCGGGCTCAAAAGTAGCTGATTCTTATGTACTTCCACCTGCTAAATTAAAAAATCATCATACAAATTACCGATTAGCTCTTGTTTTGGAGATATTATCGGTCAAAACGACGAAAAGTCATTTTGACCTATTTTCGAGCCCATTTAGATATTAAACAGCAATATTTGAAATCAAAATATTTTGTCGACCTAATAGAAAACAGCTTCCTTTTTGATTTTCAAATTACCACTTGTTTTTAGCTCAATTAGAACTCGAGTTATAGCTAAAAAACTTAGATCATATATTTTTATCTTTATGTTTATTATCCTTTATAATAACGTAGTTTTAGTTTTATAGTTATAAATCGAGTTCTAATTGAGCTAAAAACAAGTGGTAATTTGAAAATCAAAGAGGAAGCTATTTTCAACAAAATATTTTGATTTCAAATATTGCTATTTAATATCTAACGACACAAAAATGGATCAAAATGACCTTTTTCGTCGTTTTGACCGATAATATCTCCAAAACAAGAGGTAATCGGTCATTTTTATGTTGATTTTTGAATTCAGTAGGTGGAAATATATAAGAATCAGCTATTTTGAGCCCGAAAAATTTTCATTGTTGGACAGTGTTATTATAAGAAAAAATCCGAATACTTAACCGAGTTTTAAATTATATTTCAATCCATCTAATTGTAATCACATTAGCATAAGATCAAAATTTCGTACCTGTTTGAAAATTATAAACGATCATGATGCACTAACACTGAGTATATAAAATAATATTTATAATTTACAAACAACACAATATTTTTTAATTTTTTAACAATGATATTATATCAATATTAATTAGGGCCACTTTACCATAGTACATACAACATACATGTGTAATAGTGTGGTCCTTATTTTTTGCATTTAAGAATTTTTACACAGACAGAGGCTCATATGTATCGAAATAAAAAGAAAAGAAATATCCCCCAAGTTTCAACTAGATAAAATACTGCTATACCTTACTGCTAGTAAGTTATAGATTCCAAAATTATAAATGCTAAAAATCTGTAAAAATTCTGAGGGATAGCTACTATTATAAGAATAAAAGCTACAGAGTTTCAAATTTTTTGAACGATTATTTTGTCAGGAATAAAAAAATTGATATTTCAAGACAAAAACCCCTGGACACGCAAAGCGTTCCTATGTAATGGCGGACTTACTCTGGGAGAATTGTAGTTCAACTCTTAATTGCTATCTCTCTGACATCGGTCACATGATCCCAATAATTCAAATACAACAAAACATTAACTTGTACATATTTGTTGACTGAAACAACATCTGATTATTTGCCAATAAAATAATTAAACTTGTTATATTACAACCTGAGTATTTGGTTTTATCATTTCTTGTCCAACTTGTTTATTTGATAACATTTCAGCACCTTTTTTTGAATAAGACCTTCTGCTTTAGATCACACAAACTTAACTTTATTTATAACTAACTAACGTTTCACTCGTACATACAGTAAAAGTTTGTATCTGGTTGACCGACTGTGAGACGGAGTCACAACTGGCGAATTAATTTTTGTTACAGTATTTTAAATTTTGTAGATTTTTTCAAGAACTATTGCAGTTGGCCTTACCAACCCCATGTATTTAGATGGGAAACTTGCATCGCTGTGCGGCACAGGTTAAAATTGAGATAAAGACTTGAAACTTGGGGGATACATTTTTTCATTTCTTTCGAAGCATATGAGCCTCTGTCAGCGTAAAAATTCTAAAATATTCAAAATAAGGACCACCCTAATGTGTAAACATGTATACTGCATGGCAATCGGAATGAATAAAAGATGGCATGTGAAAATATCTGTTTTATAAAGCTCAAATTAAACAAGTCGCTAAATATCACAAGCTGAATTTAGGACATAAATTTACAAAAATAAAAAGTATTATTTAAAAAAATAAAAATTATTTTCTAAAGTTTTTAGTTGGTCCAATAAATTACAGGATTATAGGTAGATCTTTTCATAACATATTTTAAACAGTTTGAGTCAACTCGCTAATTCTCACAAATCAAAATATATAAATATCAAGATATATACAATATAAAATATCTTTAATCAAGATTTGAGCATTATATATATATATATATAATATATTTATAATGTATAAGAATAATATACTTTCTAGCAGTTTATCGATTCAGCATGATTAAATAAAATCAGCTATAAAATCATTTTTGACTTAGATAATTTATTATAAGTCATGAGATTTCTTTATACTTTATTTTAGTTTTTATTAAATCCTGTAATCGATGAAATTAAATATTCTAGGCTATCAGAAATGTGTGTAAAATTAAAAAAAAATCAGCTGTAGCCAAAAGTAAGTCGAAATTTGATTATAAAATTTCAGTGCCTGTCATCTGATTGGCCATCCCAGTCCCTCCATTTACCATCTACCCTGGGTTAGTGGTAAAAAGCATTTACTTTGCGACATACAACCGGCCCTCACTCAGCTGCAACTCTAAGGGGCCGGTTGTATGTCGGGAAGCTCTTTTTAAACGTTGACAAAGAGTTTACCAACCGACATACAACTGGCCCTTAACGAAACATGGATCACTAAATTTTCCACCACCCACTTCCAAAAAAATATTATTTTTAAAGTGAGAATTCATTTCTTGAATTATTGTGGTTCGCCCCTGATTGGGGCACCAATAAAGATATTCCAGAAATAAAACCTTTACCGGGAGATAATTCTTTTATATACCCTTTTTTCACGTAATTTGCCTGGACTATACCTAAATAAAAGCGTGAATATAAAAGTACTTTCATAAAATTGAAAAGGTGATATATTTATTTGATTATTTAAGTCCTTGGAAATATCAAAACATCAAATTTTTTATTTTCTAGTAAAATTTATATTTATTTAATGGTTAATATCATATAGGAGGTGTCGAGCCGTCGAATGCGTGTGTGGGTATTGAATTTTCAGAAGGAATTCCACTCACCTCTGGTCTTCTAAAAGAACAACGAAACATGAGAGTAGGGGCGTTTAATGGTTTATTAGAAGCTCATATGTTTGTTTGTCGTTGTCATAGTTGACAGGCCGAAAAGCGAACTACGTTTTCCAAAATGTCAATAACACACACATCTAGGAGAGGTTGTCGCGTGGGTCTGTCTTTCTTTGAGGTCTTGAGCCATCATTCGCAATAAACAGCTTCATAATTTCAATTTCGAACACAATTTTCAATATGGATAGATTTCAGTTTAAGCAACCTATATATATATTTTACTGAAGAGATAATAAAAATCAAATGAAACGATTTCTAATCATAAAAAATTCTTGTCAACCGATTTAGAAAACAACATTGAATTGTCTAATATATCAGATCACCTTTAAAATAATATATAGAGGTAAAGGTGGATATATGGGCCCCCCAACTTTGTTTTTTTCATATAACTTTTTTTATTTTTAGTATAAACATATCTCTGGAATACCTGACACCAATTTTGGTAAGTTTTGTTTCATTTTTTTCACCTTCTAAACAAGTATAATTTTTTTTTTCCGAAAGTCTGCATTTTTTTTAAGTTAAATTTTGTGTTGGTAATATGGTCTTCGATGGCGACTGTGGGTCAGTGGCTAGAGTGTTGGGTCGCTGACTCGGAGATCGCTGGTTCGAGACCGAGTCTCGACAGATAGATATTTGCAGTCGCCTCCTCTTGGAAAGTAATGGCAACCTACCAAGAGTATAATTGTCAAATGATCTCTCCAAATTAGCCGTTCTGAACCGGCGTTAAAAAGTAGGTCCCGTATATCTGTGTAAAACAACTAAACACACTCAGCACAGGTATATGTGGAGAGGCGCCGACACCCGTTTCGGGTATGGCACTCTAAGAAGAATATGGTCTTCAGAATGGTTTTATGAAAAAAAAACTCAAAAATTTCAAAAAATGTTCATTTAATTATATTTTTAATATAAAATGAAGGAAAACTTAGGTCTAACATAGTTTTTACTATTAGGTATATGTAGATTATAAATTCAAAATCTGCTTGGGCATTAGGCCCTAATTAAATAAAAGACATTGTTACTTATCATCTTATCATGAACAGACTAACTACAAAAAAATCAGACTTTTCAAATTACCCTTATGTGATAACAGTCTACAGTGTTGTTTAGGAACTATAGTTCTAGTAGTTGAAGTGTTCAGTGCTAGAAATCGTGACCTACATAATCAGATACAAAGGGGGCGCATATAACCACCAGGGGCCCATTATTCCACCTTTGCCCTTTATATGTATAAGTACCTATAACTATATTTTTCGGATTTTGAAATCACCAACTAGTGATAAAATGCATCGAAAAATCGTATCGTAGGTGCCCAAGGTGTAACTAAAATTTGTTTCATACTTATATTTATTTAATTTAATTCCTGTATCTATCAGTCTGTCCGAGTAGAATTTCGTCACTTTTCATTTCATCCCTGAAACCTTAAATATATAATATATTTTAGACGTTAATTTTTTTTTTAATTCAATCTCAAGAATGGATTATTTTTAATTATTGTATGACGGAAGGGTTGTTTTTACTCCCTCGGAAATTAAACCCGAGTGCTAAAATAGGCTACCTTGTAAACTGGACCTATAATACCAGGTGTACCGGAAAGTCATTACCGGTTTATCTAACAGATGTCGCTAGGCTTAAGTATGCAATGTTATGATTTGACACATATGCATTTTATTCTACTGACATCAAGCTTCAAAGCTATACATGTTATATTTTGCGAAAATAACACCTTCATAGATTTATACCTCTTTGAAAATGTCAAGTTTCATGCCTGACAACGTGCATTTGCGGCACGCATTACTTTTCTTATTTAATCAAAAGAAAAAGCCGCTGAAAGTCATCGTTTGCTGGTAGAAACTTATGGTGAGCATGCTTTAACCTTAAAAACATGTGAGGTGTGGTTTCGAAAATTCAAAAGTGGTGATTTCGATGTGCAAGATAAAGAACGTTCTGGTAGACCAAAAAAGTTTGAAGATGCGAAACTACAGGAGTTATTGGATGAAGACCCAACCCAAGCTCGCTACCGACAACAAATGATCAATTTGAACCACGCATTGATCGAAAAACGTCCAGAATGGGCCCGAAGACACGGTAAAGTGATTTTCCAACACGATAACGCGCCGTCTCATAAAGCAAAACCGGTCAAGGAAGCGTTGAAAACCCTTGGGTGGGACATATTATCGCACCCGCCGTACTCTCCAGACCTTGCCCCGTCCGACTATCAACTTTTCGCATCGATGGGACACGCGCTTGCAGAGCAGCAAATGGCCAATACTTTGAATAAATAAATTTTCCATTTTCTTAAAAATTACGTAGTTTTTTTTCGAAAAAACCGGTAATGACTTTCCGGTACACCTAGTAATTAAAAATAATCAATTCCATTTCGGTTCTATAGTAAATGAAAACAAAACCTCTAGGAATTTTTAGTGACCTATTTTATGAATGGGCTCAAACAAATAAAAAATAGATACCTATAAATACTTCTACAGGCCAAAATATAGAAATAATTTCCATTTCTAGTCGTTTTCCGTCATAAATTTTAAGCTTTGTGAAAAGATGTAATAATGTCATACGCAAAAATGAAATTTATTTTCGCATTCAGAAATAAAAAATATATAAGAATTACTTAAAATTATTCAAACAAGATTTTTTTTATAGGTGTTAAATAGAAAGGATTATTTTTCAGCTGTATTTTTAAATTAATTTTAAATGATGGTTTTTAATTATTCCAAATATTACTACTCACCCAAAAATCACCACAGAAATAAAAATGACATGCTGGAAAATTTCTCTTTGGACCTGTGTTCGAACTTTGAAGACTGACAGAATCAGATGATTTTTGGGTGAGGTCCACTGAAGAAGGAATATTGTGAAAATTTCCGAAATATTTGGATTAATTAAAAACCATCATTTAAAATTAATTTAAAAAAAAACTGCTGAAAAATAAGCATATTTATTTAGCACCTGTAATAATCCTCAGCACCACCGTGAATTAAGATTTTTTCATCATAGACATTGTTATAATATGGTTAGGCGTTGGTAAATAATTCTAACAAGATGTATTATTTAATACAAGGTTTATTGGGAATAAGTACAGATGAAGGGTAGCCAGATATGTGTCAGGCCTGTCGATCGTATGTCATCCGCCCTGATTATCAGACACTCATCGCTTAAGTATAATTACAATCAGGTCAAGCTTTGCAAATTCAGCAATACTGCTTCCGCGTAGACTTATGTAACATGTCGAAAAGGCAGGCATATCACAACAAGATGAATAATCAGTAGGTAACTACCTAAGGGCCAGTTTCATAAAACTAAGATGACCCTAAGCTCAGGAATACCCTGGGGTTAGCTCTCGAAATATGTTTAATAAAAATAAACATAGGGTGATCGCAGACTTAACCCCTCTATCTTTAACTCTCCGAACTTGATGGGTTAAGCTTTATCCTGGGGCTAACTCTGTGTTTATTCATTGACATTAGAAAAACGTTTTATAGGTTAGAGCAGAGAGTATAGAGTTTCAAATCAAAAGAATTCAAAACAAATCGTTATATTATTTATTTTTTATATTATTATTATTATTTTTATTTTTATATAATATTAAATAGGGGGGTCAGATAGGCTAGTCGGTAGCGCATCATCCTGCTAACCAAGTGGGGTCCACTCCACATTTCAGTACAGTAGATATAAAAATAGAGATTTAATAGAAGAATCTTAAGTTCAAAAAAATAAAAAAAAAAATTAAATTATAACAAATTAAAAGTGGAAAACTTACCCATAATCTCTTTCTCTGTTATTTATTTAAATTTCTTGAAAAATAATATGTATTATCATATATGTATATAAAACTATTGATAATAAAATAAGGATTTTGGAGAATATGTCAATGTATAAATAAAGTGATATTTCTTTTATTTATTATCTATATATATATATAAAATTAAGGTTGCTAACATTGCTCCAAATCACGCTGAATGTTTTTCAAAAAATCAGCTCGGGTTAAAAACCAATGTATACTTATTAAAAAAGAAAGAACTTAATTTTTAGGACAAATTCTAGAATTTTAGTAGATATATTTTTATATTGCGATGTCAGAGGGTTCGAATCCGACTCGAGGCATTCGGCTAAAATCTGACCCCCGGGATAGGGACAAATTTAAAAAATATATAGTATCGTAAAATGGCTTATGGTTAGAAAGGCCGAAAAGCCAAAAAAAAAAAAAAAAAAAATATTAAATATAGCCAAATATACCTATATAAATGTATATAGAATTTTAATTTATGTTAACACGGAATTAGTATAAAACAAAAAGAATTCATTATATAGGTATATTTTTTAAAAAGTAAATAGGTATCTAATAAATTAAATTAAAAAAAATTTCAAACTCAAATCGAAGAAAGTAGATATTTCTAATAAAAAGTTAAATTTTTATATTTATTTCTTAGAATAAAATTAGATCGGAAACGATTGGAGTCAGCATTAAATTCTGATGCCAAATCATCACATATTTTTTTCTTTAAATTTCCATCAGAATCTGAACGCTTAGATTCCAACACATCTTTATATTTATTAACGAGAAAAACAAGACGTTTCTCCTCTTGAAATTGGGAGTTCTTTTTACTCTTGGTCCATATTCTATCTAAAATTTAATATTCACTTATTCAATACATTTCAAATTTTTAAAATTACATAATTTGTCTCAGTTTTGTTGTATCTATATATTTACTTTTTATACCACTTTATTTTTATATGATTAAATAGAAAAAAAATTTCATTATTTTTAAATAATAAAAAATAATTTTTAAGAAAAAATAAAAACCGACTTCAAAAAATTAAATGCAACAAATGAAATACACTAAAAGGTATAAAATAATTATTATCTTATTTAGTTACAACTAAACGACGAAATATTAACATGAAATTACTTTTTGAAGTCGGTGCCAAACTAACTATACCTATAAGCGAGCATACCCTCCAAACGTACTAAGTAAGATCCGTCGAGTGCGATTCATAAAAGGTATATGTTTGGCACCGACTTCAAAAAGCAATTTCATGTTAATATTTCGTCGTTTAGTTGTAACTAAATAAGATAATAATTATTTTACACCCCCCAGTGTATTTCATTTGTTGCATTTAATCCTTTTGAAGTCGGTTTTTATTTTTTTCTTAAAAATTATTTTTATTTTTCTCTTTTTAGTGATGTTATTAATAGTGATCATATCATCAGAACTTGACCAAATTAATATGACACCATCCCTAAGACACCCCCTTTCGGATAAAAAAAGAACCATCGAAATCGGTTCATAAACAAAGAGGTTAGGTCTAAACAAACCTAATAAAAAAGGTCTAATACCTATGAAAAAAATACGAAAAAAATGGGACCAATCGGAAGCTAGACTGGACCCAATGCAAAAAAAATTTTCAAAATCGGTTGAGAATTGGCGGAGATATGAGGTAACATAAGACAAAAAAAAAAAAAAAAAAATTCAGTCGAATAGAGAACCTCCTCCTTTTTTTGAAGTCGGTTAAAAAGAATACAAGACATTCATTTATTTAGTGAATACAAAACAAAAAATCTAAACGTAATTGTTTTTTTTCTAAAAATAACTAAAATGTAGGGAATTTGGCTGTTGCCAACCTATTTTCCTACCCTTGACTCAGGGCTAGCTAAGTAGACCCTATTTTGTTTTATGAAATTCATTATGTTTGAAACTCCAGGGTAACTCTCAACCTAGAGTTGAGTAAGCCGAGGATTAGTTTTTTTTTATGAAACTGGCCGTAAGACTTTTTTCAAGAATTTATAATCTGAGCGCTCAGTTTATTATCTGAGTTTTTGGGGTTCCTGGACTATTTTGATGATAGAATATATTATAATCCACATACACACACCCAGAGGGAGAATAAATAAATCATCGTTGGTGATTTGAACGGCCGAGTGGGTGTCCCCGAATGTAGAGCAGACTAGAGAACTACCCGCCCCCGCATCTTAGTCTGGCCTGACCTGGCTCTCATATACTCTCGCCTTTAATGGTCGCCATCTATTGTTTTCGGGGTTATTTATTGGTGACGGGATAAATTACAACCAAAGTGACCGTTTTTTTTTTTTTTTTTTTTTTTTTTTTACAACAGGTAAAAGTCATGTATGTGTGTGTGTGTGTCTGCTCTGAATCAGATCTTAGTTTTTATGACCGATCAAGTGATCCGGAGCAACCATTAATGATGATCCGATTTATCTTGAAAATATATTACCATCGAGGAGGAAATTTGTTCAATAGACTCTCGAACATCTTTTTCGGCTATTTATCTTGGATATTTATCACAGAATTTTACTTAATCAAATATAATGGTGAAGAGAGAACAAGAACATCAGCTAATGCCTGCACATAAAAAAAACTATTTCGAAAAGATTAACTGGACAAGAGAGTAACAGACAAACAAGACTGCGTTTGTTCGTTAGACCACGCTTCTCAATTATTATTATCAAATTGAGAAATTACCTGTTTTATCTGAAACAACAGTCATGAATGGACTTGGGAGAATACTCGTTGTTTGTTTAACCATTTGTGAATACGTTATTGAGTAAATTACACTAACCTCCCTCAAATTGGTTAAAATTTATCACTTATCCTATTGTAGAACTACCTACACCTTTTCCAAATGTATTTCATAAAATCCCAATTGTATTGCAAAATTCACAATTGAATATTAAAATATCACAATAAATTATCTTTTCTTGAAGGAGACAATAAAAGAGTGTGTCTTCTGCTGGAATTATAAATTTTATTTATTTATAACGAGACTATAGTTTCGAGGGCTGTTGCCCTCTTAGTCAGTCCTATTTACGAAAATGTATTCACAGGAATTAATTTATGAATGAATGATTCATAAATTAATTCCCGTGGACTCCGGTGTAATATAGGCATGAAAGACTCGGAGCACAGTCTCGTTATAAATAAATAAAAATTTTATAATTCCACAGAAGACACCCCTTCTTTTTTATTGTCTCCTTCAATATATAAAAATTCTGCTACTCTCGGCAAAAACTTTCAATTTTAATTATCTTTTCTTATTCTTATATTTTTTAAATGAGCAGTTCTTGTAAATACATATAGAATCGGTTTCTCGAAAACAGCTCTAACGATTTCGCTAAAATTGGTGTATTTATCAAGTGTCATGAGTTATTAGTCGTGTATAAATTTTAATACGATTGAAATAAAGGAAGGGGTGTAAATGAGTCATGTCGCAATATAAATAATTTAATCGTCCTTATCTCGTCTTCGGTAAGTCGCAGAGCCTTGAAATTTTAAATTTAAGCTATCTAGAGACTACATACCATAAGATTTTGGGTGAAATAGAAGAAGCGGAAGTTAATGTTTACGTACGTAAGAATGTACACCCACCCCTGCGTTTCGCAACCATAAATCTCAGAGCTAGGAAATTAGATATACTTTGTAGACATTATTCACCCATTAGAAAGTACATAATATCAATAGAAAAAAGTTTCACTTTTGTCGGGCATGGATTCCACGCACACATTTTTTTATAGTAATATATTTTACTTATTCGTTTTTTTAGAGTTCAGTAAGTCTAAGTTTATTAATTATATAGTTTCGATAAAATATATGGTCTTATCGATCATAAACTAAATAAAAGATACAATCATGAAATTCACATTTGTTTGTCCCGAAATTAGAAATAATATTAAAATTTTATTTGGGGATGATTATTTTAAGGTGGGTCGATTTTTTCTTATGACGTTGTCACGTTCAACTATCGTCAGTAAACCGACTTTACAGACAACCGATTTTTTTCATAAAATTCTTCGTTCAGAAAATCATTTTAAATTTACAAAATACTTGAATAAAATTTATTGTTTAAATTTCTACTCGACTGTTAAAATTTAATTTTTGATTTTATTATTTTATAATAATAAATTTTGTATTGACATTATTTCTTTCAGCAAGTAAACTGAATAAAAGTTGTTGTTCAATTAGTTACTTAATTATTTTTGCAAATTTAATTGTAATTTGTTGTAAAAAAGTAATAATTTTGAATAATTTATTATAAGAATAAACTGTGATTAAATTATTGTTCATAAATCTTAAATTTAAAATTTAAAATTTGGAAACATCATTAAAATTTTTGTAACTGTAGCTTTTAAAAAGCCCGCCTCAATCTTTGTCGCTCGTTCCGCGCTCTCGCTTGCACTTCAAGCCTTAAATGGAACGCCTCAGAGCGAGGTAACGCCGCATGAGTCATGTTTTTTCGTGCGTGCAGCCGGCTCCATCGAATTATAAGACGTTGTCACGTCAAAAATACGAAAATTCGTTAATGACTTCATTCTCTTAAATGTGGGGTCAAAAATTAATATTTTTCTTATCATAGGTACAATGTGAGGTATAGCTGTAAGTAAATAGACTTAATTTTTTCAAATTTCTTTTCTTTTCAAATGACACTATGAGAAAACGATTTAATACATGAAGGCGTTTAGAAATTGCTCAAATTAAAATTAGGTATAAGAAATTTCGACAAAAATTCCCTTATTTTCTCCTTATTATCAAAACGAATTTGAAATCACAAGTATTTTTGAAATTATATGCGATCCGACTTGCACTTGGCTGGCTTATTTATTATTTATTATTAGATTGGTTTATTTATTTGTTAGATATAAATATAGCTATTCGATAACTAGTTATTTGACAATTCAATGGATTTTGAGCCGAAGTTGATAAGCTTGAAAACCCAAATTCAAAAAGGTTCTTTTTTTACAAAAAATAGACAAAAAAGGGACGCATTTTAGAAGCAGAATATACTTTCTACGAGATTTCTGTTCTTGAATTATCATTAGAAACATGATTTTTTTTTTAATTTGTGAAATTTTTAAGCACATATAAAAAAAATAATAAAATTTTCGAGTGAATTAAATAAAACATATTTCAATCCGCCCTTGTCCAGCGTAATTATACCCAAGTAATCTAGTGTATTTTTTTGTTTTAAAGAAAAAGCAAACGAATAAACAAACAAGTGGTGTGTCGAGCTGTTGTTGCTTTGCCTTCTTCACTAGTCTATTTTCACACTTCTTTTTTTTTTTATTTTTTTTAATTTTCAATCTACTTGGTTGATTTATTTTGTATGGTTTGTTCTTTTGCTTCTTGCTACAGCAATCTTTTTTTTTGCCGCCCATTTTTTTTTGCCGCCCACTAATCCATCTTCTTGTTCTTGTACAACTGTCCACCCTCTCATCTGCTTTTTCACCGCCTTCTCTTTAACCCTTTGACTTTTTTCCCCTCCTTCGATTTATAGATAGATATACCCTGTTACTTTCATCTCAGGGTTTTTACGCCCCTTTTAAACAGCCCAATCACTTCTTTTACGGCTTATTTCAATATTCTATTTTCCCTTCGTCGTTTTTCTCTTTTATCTTTTTTACACCCTAATGTAAAATACAAATACGTACGTACACACCCCTAAAAGGTACATTTGCAAATAGTCAAATCACAGAATTTTTTTGTTTTTTTGTATTTTTACATACAAGAAGGTAATAAATCTAGACAATTAAAGGAGTAGATTTATTGAAAATTCAAATTTAGATGTCTATAAATTATAATCAATTTTATTTTTATTACGAAAGAGAAACAAAGAGGTTGTCCTCTTTTTTTTTTTTTTTAATGCAATCGAATGCAAGAAGGGGTGCACCAGTAAAGATGTAGCCCCTATGGATCTCGAAAGACCCTTGCATTACCGAAGAGAAGGGAAAGTTGATTAAGTGAGAGGGTGTAGACGTAGGTGTCTATGCACCCCGGTTTTGAAGGTTTGAAGATCATAGGTGCTGGGAAAGATAGAGGCTGGGAGAGAGTTCCAGTTCCTTGAAGTCATGGGGATATATGAATTCGCGAATGAAGTGGTCCGGCACTTTTCCAATTTGACCGCGAAGAGTGTTGGGAGTCGGCAAAACGTGTGCTGCGTGCAAAGCATGCTTTGGGGGGAATTATTGATTTTATCTCATCAGAGCACCTGCCGTGATAGTATCTATAGAAAAGGGAAAGGGCGGAGACATCTCTTCGATGAGCCAGCGAGTCGAGGGAGTCGGTGAGGTAGAATCGTCAATTAGCCTGACGGCTCGTTTCTGAATTGCATCAAGGGTAGCAAGAGAATATTTTGAGGCTCCTCTCCACAGATGAGAGCCGTATTCGAGACAGGGGCGGATTTGGGCCTTGTAGATGGTGAGAAGTTGTGGGGCTTTGATGCAAATAAACATACACACATATATATATATCGAGATGATATATCTGTATATATATATTATTTATTTGTTTGAGACTATAGTTTCGAAGACTTGGTCTTCATCATCAGTCTTTCTTCAATTATAAATGTTTTCATGGAGTCAATATCATATGGATATTGAAAACTTGGTGTTCATTCGTCACTGCTGGCTAGGAACTAATAAATAATAAATAATAATCTTTGTTTCTCTTTGTGAATCAACAACTCTGCTACTCTCGGCAAAACAAAAACTTTTCAATTTATTTTTATTAAATAAATTAATTAAAACTTAATTTTTGAGGAATTAAAAACTCAAAAAAAAATATATATTAATTGCAAGTATCTACCTAAATAAGTATTTTATTAGTAAATATATGAGATTTCAATAAAAATACGTTCTGAGCTCAAATAAGTCGGTCAAATTCAAGCAAATACGACTAGCATCCGGAGAGTTCCGTACCTTATGTCTCACTATTATTATCATTTCCGTCTATAATGTGTATTAATTTGAAAGTTTATAATGGGAAATTAGGACAAGTTTTTTGTGTAATTTTTTATTTTTCAAACAACGTTTCGTTGACTTTGCCGACTTCTTCAGGGCTTCAAATACTTATATTACACATTCGTCTAAAGTACATTAAAAATTAAAAAAAATTGCTTTATTATATTTTTGGAGTTTTATTTTTACTCTATACATATTTCGGGTTTTGAGCCCATCATCATGGAGTTTACAAAAGACTTCAGTTTTTGTAAACTCCTGATAATGGGCTCAAGAAATATGTATAGATAAAATAAAACTCCAAAATATAATTAAAGGCATTTTTTAATTTTTATTTTTACCTGGGAAACACCACTATAACCCGTTAAAAAACTCCTGTGTTTACTATGTTTCACTATAAACCAACACCGCTTTCCCTAAATGTTAAAGTACCTACATTATTTGTATTGTAAATATTTGAAGCACTGAAGAAGTCGGCAAAGTCGACGAAACGTTGGTTGAAAATAAAATGAAAATCACACAATACTTATTTCCCATTATAAACTTTCAAACTTATATCTTATAAAATATTTGGGATATTCAAACTTTAATAGCTACAAAAGTGTTTTGATTCAGTTACCCACTATAACTTATAAAAAAAAGTACTAGAAATTTCGTTCTTGTGTCTAATTTTTTAATGATTTTTTGAAATTTCAAGGCGTTGTTATGATAAAAGTACAAGCAAATATATAGATGGGTTTTTTTTCACTCACACTATAACACTTCAAATTAATTATTTTAATTGAAAAGTTTTTATTTTGTGGAGAGTAGCAGAGTTGTTGATTCATAGAGAGAAACAAAGAGGTTGTCCTCTGCTTGATTCAAATGAACATACACACACACACAATATTTGAGACTATAGTTTCGAAGGCTTGGCCCTCATCATTAGTCTTTTTAATTATAAATATTATTTTTCATGGGGTCAGTATCGTGTGGATAGTGAAAATTTTTCCTTCTTTCTCAGCCTGTGAGCCAGTCAGAATTAATTCAGAAGGAAACAATTTTCAATATCCACGTGATACTGACCTCATTAAAAATAATAAGTATGTATATATGTTTGTATGATCTAAACGATCTGATTGGCCAAGTGCATAGCCAATGGCAAAGCGTTAATTATTAGAACGATTCTGATTGTTCAGATAGTGATCGTGCTTAGCCAATGTGTTAAATAAATTGTTCCTTATTGTTCCTTATTGTTGAATCAATTTCATTCAGCACATTCTTTCAATACTTACAGTATGATTTTAAATTTCAATTATTAAATTGGTATGAACGAGACGCTCCCCGCCTGGGAGCTAGGTGACGGCAGGCCGAATGCCCGGACGTCAGCTAGCAGTTTTATTTACACTGTATAAGCAACGTTTCTTCATTTAATTTTATTGATAAGCCTGATGAGTCCATAAATTTAGGAACGAAATTTTGCTTAAATATTAAATAAGCTAGATGGCCTTACAGATATAAAGTTTCTAATAAATAAATAAATAAAATAAATATTTAATTGTCATATCTATCTATCTATCTATCTATCTATCTATCTATCTATCTATCTATCTATCTATATATATAAAATAGAAAAGTATGTGGATATATATGTATGTGGAAACGATCTGATTGGCCAGTGCATAGCCAATGCCAAAGCGTTAAATTATTAGAACGATTCTGATTGGTCAGATAGTGATCGTGCTTAGGCAATGTGTTAAATAAATCTTTCCTTATTCTTCCTTATTTTTGAATCAATTTCATTCAGCACATTCTTTCGATACTTACAGTAAGATTTTAAATTTCAATTATTAAATTGGTATGAACGAGACGCTCCCCGCCAGGGGCTGGTGACGCCGGGCCGAAGGCCCGGTCGTCAGCTAGTACTATATAATACTATATAATATTTATCTAGATTAATTTGTAACAACGCTTAGAGAAATTTCTCTAAAAAAATCTCCCTCTTGACTAGAATCGAACCTACGAACTCTTGAACTATGGTCGTCTGTTCTAACCACTAGACCAATCTGCCATTAATATTTATAGCATGATTTCAGTTACTAAAACTATAAATTTTTGATTTAGACTTTGTGTCGAGATAATATTGTATTCATTTGAACTCGAATGAAAATGAAAAAACACCAATTGATTTTAAATTAAAAAAACATTAAATATATATTAATTAACGAGGCAAATTTGAAATATAATTGTCAGCTAGGATTTTAAACTGACAGGTCCAATGGATTTTCATTAACCAGGCAAATTTGAAATATAATTTTAATTTGCACTCGAATTTTGAAATGAAAGACTCCAATTCATTTTAAATTAAGAAACATTAAATATATTTTTGTAATTAATTAAATTAATTGAACCGCGTAAATTTGAATAATTTCCATGATTCAGCCTGCGAATTTTTTGCAGTTCATAAATCATTTCATTATTTTTGTTTTGAAAAGGAAAAATGAAATTTAAATTTAAATATATTCATAATTATTCCTCCCCCCCCCCCCGCCACTCAAAAATTAAAGAGGCGAAACTTTTAAGAGACGATGTATTTTCGGTAGTTTACGGGTATACATTTGGAGTGTGGTTTTTTAAGAGGAATAAAATTTTTGGACCGAGACGCTGCCCGCCAGGGCACTCAGCTCGGAGGGCCGAGCTTCGAGGGCGTGCCGAAGGCACACACGAAAAGCTCGTTACTCAATAATAATAAATAATATGTGTGTATGTTTGTTTGCATCAAGCAGGGGACAACCTCTTTGTTTCTCTCTATAATTTTTTAACTTAGGAATAACTAATTTCAAAAAAATTTATGTCAAGAGGAATTTATATATCTTGCGTTGGGGTTGTTTTTAGTGGCTCGATAAGAAGCTGTCAAAGAAATTTGTCCTGGCTAATTTTGGAGCCAGGGGAGTGCGGTTAAAAGGCAAGCCTCATCGTCTGTTAATATTGCTCTATAATACAATAAAGCAGCAGCAGTTGGGGCGGGTCTTGAAGAGATGACCAGCAGCAGCACCAGCTACTGTAATAACACGGAGCCAGGTGACTTTAAGTGGACCTGCTCGCTTCTCAAAGAGAAACTATCATCAAATTAACGGCAGCATGGACCTCCGACATACGGTTTCATTAAAGGCGAGGAATCCGGGACACACGGGCTTAATAAAAGGGCTTTGATGTCCGCAAGACAAAGTTGAAAGTTTGCCCCCTCCGGCCACTTACAGGTGCCAATTCAAAAACAAATAGAAAAGTTTCCTTTATTAGGCCTAACAGCACACAATTCATGTCATTTTAATTAAATATCGCAAAATTAAATATGGTAGGTCTTTTATTTTCATCATTGAATTAATTAGAAACGAAGTTCACACAAAATTAATTATAACTATATTTATTGATTACATTACAATTATTACAATAAATAAATATAAATTTTTGTGTGATCAATAGATAGTTATAATTAATTTTGTGTGATTTAAATAAATATTTTATAAATGAAATCTTTTTCAATTACTAAATACGCCTGGAAACAGGCAACCGGAATTCATTTGATCTTCGAAAAAATCTTTTGTATTTCTGCAGAGTGACAACGTCTGGCTACTAAATTTTTTAATAAAAAAATTGTTAATAATGAGGTTAATTTCGAATAAAAATCTTTTGTTTTGATAATATTAATAAAAAGAATATTGAGATAAATTTTTTCTCATTATAAAAACAAAAACGATTTCAACAAATAGAGTTGGAATTCTACACTAGTGCTTTTGTTATATTCTGTTGAGTGCAAATAACTTTTTATTTTTACATTTATGAATAACTAATTAACTAGATTGTCAAATCTGTTGAAAAATGTATCATTCGATTCATAAAAGTTTATTATTGATTTGTATAAATTTGTTGAAAATGGTATAATTTGTATAGAAGTTTAGCCCTTTTAATAGCTCGGTCCATTTACTTCGATGTTAAACTAAAAGGACACTTTTCAATAATTTATTTATCGGTAATGGGACAGACGATCAACTTCAAATTTCGGGAATATAAATATTTAATACATAAATGGTAAAAGTTTGAGAATTTTCTTATAAAAATGATGAACAGTCCCGAACCCCCTTAAAAATTTTAAAAATATTTTTTTGCTCATTGTGTTGAAAAATGTCTGGAACATGGAGTACCTAATCATATTTTTTTCTATCTGCGTGTCGGGATTCAGATACCCACGATAAGTTAAGATCGAAAAGACGTAGAAAGTTTTTTCCTGTGCTAAGATGTTTGTATTTTAAATGCAGAGAGCTCAATGGACTTTGGAATTTTTAGCTTTAGAACTACTGGTGCAAAAATACAAAAAAAAACATCATTTTTTGATTAATTTCAATATTTTAAAGCGATGATGTTATAATAAAGACATAAATGAATAATTTATTTTATAATTTATGTTTCTAGTGCAAAATTTTTTCACTTTTTTGCTATTTAATAAATTTTGAGTGAGCAATTATTAGAATCCAATCGAGGAAATTGAATAAAAAGGGAGCGGATAGAATACCTAAAGCTAAGGGATTGCAAGGATTCTAAATACAAGTTTAGACCTGTTTCGCACTATTAAAGATAAATTTTTTAATTTCTATTATTCTAGGAACGGCCTTTTGACTCTAGACTATAAAATATTAAATTGAAATGAATATCATAATTAGATTTCACTATTTATATTAAAATGATTAAATAACCGAAATTACAATCAGCGTACAGAGGTTTAGAAAAAGTTTTACTTTTTTCGCAAATTTTAATTAAAATTTTACTTTCATTTTAAGTCATTGTCATGATAAAAGAATATATCTATATTTAAACAAGTGTTTTCAATTTCTCTTTTTCTTCAATTAATTAATCAATTATTTATTTTAAAAACCACTAATGATTCATTACAAATATTATTTTATGTATATTAAAATTAAGAAATTGAAATTGAAAAGGATAGGAAGAGAGGAGGAGAGGATACCAATCGATTTGATTGGGGAATAATGGAATTTAAATAATTATCGGAAAAGAGGTTTTTTTATCTAATTAGATTTTTCCTCTTATTAAAAACACGGACTAAATATGAATAAGGACACTCGATGGTGGAGAAGCAATCTCCGAAATCGAAGCTAAAATACAAGGTATACATTAATTAATGTAAAATAATTGGTTTAATAAAATTTATAAAAAAAAAAGAAATTGAAATTGGATGAATTACAAATCGACTTGATTGGGGAATAATGGAATTGAAATAATTATCGGAAAAGAGGTTTTTTTATCTAATTAGATTTTTCCTCTTATTAAAAACAAGGACTAAAGATGAATAAGGACACACGATGGTGGAGAAGTAATCTCCGGAATCGAAGCAAAAATACAATGTATACATTAATTAATGTAAAATAATTGGTTCAATGAAATTTATAAAAAAAAGAAATTGAAATTGAAGGATGGATTGGGGAGATGAATTAATTGGATGAATTAATTTCCGCAATATGGTATTGGAATAATTATCGGAAAAGAGGTTTTTTTCTATAATTAGTTTTTTCCTCTTATTAAAAACAAGGACTAAAGATGATCAAGGACACTCGATGGTGGAGAAGCAATCTCCGGAATCGAAGCTAAAATACAATGTATACATTAATTCATGTAAAATAATTGGTTTAATAAAATTTATAAAGAAATTGAAATTATAGAAGGAGGGGAATGAGGAATAATGGAATTCAAATAATTATCGGAAAAAGAGGTTTTTTCTTTAATTAGTTTTTTCCTCTTATTAAAAACAAGGACTAAAAGAAGATCAAGGACACTCGATGGTGGAGAAGTAATCTCCGGAATCGAAGCTCAAAAACAATGTATGCATAAATTCATGTAAAATAATAGGTTTAATAAAATTTATAAAAAAAAAAAATTGAAATTATAAGTAATTTTAATTTTAATTAATAAAAAAATCAAATTTTATGCTGAAATGAATATCAGATTTATCGAAACTGCATACCTACTGTGTATCGAATCTTGAAAAAAAATTTAATTTTTTCTTCCAATTTTTAAAAGTAATAAAATGATTAAAAAAAAAAAAAAAAATTGAAACGTTATTACATTTTTTTCTTTTTTCCCTAATTCAATATGGCTCGTCCTGCAAGCAGAGAGGGTATAAAAAATAAACTCAATTTGAACTTTTAATTTCTATTTATACTAGGATGAAATTGGCGTTGAAGCAGAGTTTATTTGAACTTGCCTTAGATTGCTTATTGACTCTCTTTTGATTCTAATGATAGAAAAAAATAATTCAAATTCAAATATTTGATTGTTTTTTTATAGAAAAAAAAATCAAAATAAATAAATAACATTTCCAGAATAATAAATAATCAGGGAGCTTGATTTTATTATTTATTTATTTGGCTTTTCTTCCCTTTTTCTTCAATTCTACGTTATTATTTATTTAACTTTTTATCGATAATTTTAAAACTTAAGCCAAAATCATACCTTTAATAATATCTAAGCGAAAATGGAGATATATTAAAATTTTGATTTTGGCTTATATTAACTCGCTTAAAAAAAACAACACATTATCCTAAAAATCCTGAAAATAAATTATTTAGAAATCCATTTACCTAGTTTATCTAGAATTTATCTTCCCATAAATAAAATTCAAAAACATCCCGCCAAAAAGTTTAAAATTGAATTGTTGAGATATTACTGGTCAGATTATTTATTCTTATAAGCATCAGTTCAATTAATTTCATAAAAATTAGAAAATTAATCAACATTTTTTATTGTTAATTACTGGTTTTAATTGTCATTTTATATAATTTTGTTTACATTGTTTTTATGAATCAACATAACCTCAACCTCAATTTAAACATGTTCTTTTCAAATACTATATTTAAATTAATTTATTATCGATATAATTAATGTCCTATTAAATAATCAAACTACAGAAATCGATGTTTACACTCCATGTGATAAATAACTAAATAACAATTTTATAGATTGAAAAAGAACTAAAATCAATTTTTAAATTTGATCTCTATTTTTATCGAAGGAGATATTAGAAAGTTCTCGAATTTATTATGGAAATTCATTACATTTAGTTTATTTATAGCATAGAGTAATATAGAGTGGAAGACTCCATAAGGAGCCAATGTATTTTAGCGTATACGGGTTACAGAACTCTCTGGCGAGACCAGGACGAAACTATTGTGCAATTAAATTGCCTCTCTCTTCGGGCCAAATTTTGGTGACATTATCAAGAGTAAAAAATATTTTAATATTTTAATAATTTGAATTTTCTATGATCTTTGGATAGCTCTGAAGAACCAAGAGTTTTCGCCCTGCAGTCGCTAGAGAGCGCTTCTTCTACCATATATACGGTAGGCTCTATATTAGGCTATAATCTATAGGTAATGTTTTACAACTTATCCTTCCATAAACAAAATTCAAAATCATTCCTCCAAAAAGATTAAAATTTAATTTTTGAGATATTAATGGTCAGATTATTTATTCTTTCATCCAGACTTAATCAATCGGAATATTATAAAATTAATTAGAGTTTTCTGTTGTTATTTAGGGCTTTTAATTGTGAATTAGTTATATTTTATATAATTTTATTTACATTGTTTTCATGAAACAACATAACCTCAATATTAACAATGTCAATCATAATGTTTTCAATTATTACATTTAAATTAATTTAGTATAGATATAAAATTTGAATTTTTATTCAAATCATACAAAATTAATTATAATTATTTATTAAACGCGAACAAATAATACAATATAACTACGACATTTCGATCGACTTATTATGCGATCGTTCTCAAATATGAGCACCCACTCCGATTATAGGTTAACTGAGCCAATCACGTGTCGCTCAAGCTTATGTAGACTCCATGTCCAGTCAAAAAACCAACACACTGACGACCTCAGCACCCCTGTTGGACTAAGCATTAGATGTTTTTAAAAACAATAAAGTGAAAAATATTGACAAATCAAATGATAATATTAATAACATTATAATCCAACTATGTAAACTATAATATTCTTGATATGTGGATTAATTGTTATTTATTATTGTTATTAATATTATCATTTGATTTGTCAATATTTTTCACTTTATTGTTTTTAAAAACATGTAATGCTCAGTCCAACAGGGGCGCTGAGGTCGTCAATGTGTTGGTTTTTTGACTGGATTGTACATAGAGTCTATATAAGCTTGACCGACATGTCATTGGCTCAGTTAACCTATAATCGGAGTGGGTGCTCATACTTGAGAACGATCGCATAATAAGTCGATCGAAACGTCGTAGTTATATTGTATTATTTGTTCGTGTTTAATAAATAATTATAATTAATTATGTGTGATTTAAATAAAAATTCAAATTTAATCAAATTAATCACAAAAATAAAAGCTTCAACAGCTTCATTGCTAATTATTATAGATATAATTTATAGTGTCATATTAAAAAGAGATTGATGTTTACACTCCAAGTAATAAATAAATAAATGTTCATTTTATAGATTGAAAAAAGTCAAAACAACTCTTGGTCTGTTTGTTTGTTTGTTTATTTAGCAAAGGATAAAGTTGCAAGGATGGCATCGATCGACAAGGTGTTGATTCTGATGCATTGATAATTGAAGGGCGAGGTGTACCGATATAATGATGAGGCAAACCAGCGACACCTCGTTATTGGCCGCTAATTACCTTAGGGGCCTCAGCAGATCATCTGTTATACGCTATACCACGTTCATCCAGCCCACAACCCTCAACCCACACACAGACTCGGCCCACTTATACATTCAAAAAAAAAACCAACATTATTTACATAAATTAGAACATGGTTATAGTTTCTTTCGATCTGGTTTCAGAAGAATCAGGACTTATACTAACCAACCACTTCATCAGCATTTTAAACATTTACAAAATGCAATTTATAGTAGTGTCTGAGATACAGTTTAATTTAATTTAATTCTCTATTCTTTTTAAAGATACTTTGGAGAAGATTTTGATTCAAATGATTCATTAAAGTCTCTTAAGGACGCTTCTTGAACGGTCTTATGTACTCTGATTTAATTAATAAAGTAAAGGAAATGTAGTTTCATAGTGAAACTACACTCCCTTTACTTTATTAATTAATATCATGTTTCACCTAAAACCTACACCACGTTCCCTAAGTAAAACTCTGATTTACTTGAATTACACTGTTCGACAAAAATTAAACAAATATTTCTCTCCGTAAGCCTAGCAATGGAGGAGCTGAAGGTATCTGTGGATGCGGGTCTTGAAAACACAAGGTTTATATGTATAGCCGGGAAGAGAGTTTCAATCTCTAGAAGTCATAGGGATGAACGAATTGACGAATGCTTTTGTTCGATTAGTGTACAATTTAATCACGAAGGGGTGTTGAAAGCTAAAATATCGTGTATTTCGCTCAATAAGCTTTTGGAGTGATTATTGATTTTATCTTGTCAAAACAAGATAGTTAAATAAAAGCATGTAATAATAAAATAACACTGATCAACAAAAAAATTTCCCGTAAACCTAACAATGGATTTCAGTAGAGTTTTTTACGGTGATTATAATGCAATTTCCCGATTTTTTTAGAACAACGTCAGAGTTTTGAGATATTTTCGTTCAAAATGACGAAAAAGACCATTTTGACCTATTTTCGAGTCCCATTAGATATTAAACAGCAATATTTGAAATCAAAATATTTTATTGACGTAATAGAAAACAGCTTTCTCTTTGATTTTCAAATTACCACTTGTTTTTAGCTCAATTAGAACTCGAGTTGTAACTAAAAAACCAATACCTTGTGTTTTTATCCATGTTTATTATCCATTAAAATCACGTAGTTATAACTCGAGTTCTAATTGAGATAAAAACAAGTGGTAATTTGAAAATCAAAGAGGAAGCTGTTTTCTTTTCGTGAACAAAATATTTTGATTTCAAATATTGTTGTTTGATATTTAATGGGACTCGAAAATAGGTCAAAATGGCCTTTTTCGTCACTTTGACAGAAATTATCTCAAAACTTTGACGCGTTGTAAAAAATCGGTAAATTGCAATATAATCAGTTTATTAAACTCGAATGGAATCCATTGTTAGGTTTACGGGGAAATTTTTGTTGATCAAGTGTTATTTTATTATTATATGCTTTTATTTATAATAACTTCCTTGTTCTGACGAGACAAAATCAATAATCCCTCCAAAAGCTTTATTCATGCAAAATACACGACATTTTAACATTCAAAACCCCCTTCGTGATTAAATTGTATACTAATCGAACAAACGCATTCGTCAATTCATTTATCCCTATGACTTCTAGTGACTGGAACTATACATATAAACCTTGAGTTTTTCAAGATCAGCATCACCAGTAAAATGGCCTCGTTTTGCATTCTTCTTTATATAGTTAATCTTTTTTAATGTTTATTATTTATTTAATTAAGAAGAATTTACAAGTGGAATCAATGCGTAAAAATAATTTCAAAAAATTAACCTATAAAATGAAAATGAAAAACGACGCCATTTTACTTTTACGTCATAAAGTAAACAAAGCTATTTGAATGTAATTAAAACTTATCAATAGAAAAAGGAATAAATAATAAATCAACATAGATGAGTTTAAATTAATATACCATATATCCAAAATATTTAAAATTATTATTAGATATTTTGATTCGGGCTAGTTTCGAAAATCCTCGGCTTTTTTCGGGGTCGTTTTATTTACATTATGACGTAATTTAAAAATGGCGTAGTGTTCCTTTCTTCTTTGTATATAGTGATTTTTTTTAGTTAAGAAACATTTCCTAGTGAAATGAATACATGTACTGTGTTTTTAGTATTTTTTTGACCTTCACACATTAGGTATATATTACTTGGTTTGAAAAATGCATAAAGCTATAATTTGAAATGAGCAAAAGGATTTATTCATTTGTGCATATATATATGCTATCTTTTGGTAATTAAATTAAACCGTTTGTGAAAAAGTAAAACATCAGTTTAACATTTAAACGAAACAAATATAGGCGGTTCTTCTCTACATTTCTTCCGGAACAATTAACAAGCACAGTTTGCAAATGTACTTTGCAAAAATAATATTTACTTTTCTTATTTCATGACAAATTTCTATCTCTCTCAAAAAAAAATAATATATAGTATATTTAAATGAATAATTAAATACATGCTGTAATTTTAACACAGACACATAAAATAATAATTAATTAAAATATTATATTAAAAGTTTTCATCGTTTTGATATAAAACCTTGGTAATTTTAATAAAATAAACTCATAAATGAAATTTATTTTTCTCGTTAATTACGACAAGATAATTAAATGAATTTATATTTAAATGTAATAATTAAAGAGTACTATTTTTGACATTTTTATTATATTATGAGGTTATGTTGGTTCACTAAAACAATAATGTAAACAAAAAAAAAGGATTTAATTATTACATGATAATTAAAAAATAAAATAAAATTTAAAATTTAATTAAGGTTGCTCGGACACTACCCCGTAAGTCAAAATAAAATCTAGATTTTTTTTCGACTAAAATTATAAATTTTAACACATAAATTAATTATTTTAATTTAGATGTTAGTTAACATCATTTTTAATTGAATATATGAAATAATTTATTTAATAAATATAAAAAAATGTCATTTGACTCGAGTATTTTTTCGTCTAAAGTAGTTCTGGCAACTGCGCATCTATGTACTAGTTGTCAGTTGTTGATGTTTTGATGTGAGTATGGCTATAAGGTTTTTATAAAAGATTTGTATTTGGTTGAGTTTGGTACAAACTCTGTGGTACAAACGCGTTTTTCTTATGCGACGTTGCCACACTTTGACAAATCACGTGATTTATTTATTTTTAAGTGAAGCGAACTGATATTTTCGATCATTTAAATTTGAATATTTACCAAACCTTGGATCGGAAAGTTTTTTTAACGTTAACTACGATAATTTATCTATATAAATAAAAGTTTTTTGTTTTTTTCTTATCATACGATTTGGCTAGATTAATCGAAATATGTACTTTCAGCCAGCATTCCTTATTCACTAGGTGATAAAAGTCCGATTTTTACAAAATTAATTACACGAAAACACTTTTTCAGATCTTATTTTATACGTAGTATTTGTTATCGATTAATAACATATTAAAAATTCATATTTTTAATCCAACATTGCCTTAATGTCCAAGGAACCTTAACTATTTAAATAAAATGACATAATTTGTATCTTTTAATTCCAATTTTTGAACCTTGAATGTATCTTCAAATTTTATATTAATTATTTATTGATATTTATCACCAGTAAACCATTAATTGTAATAAATTTATTAATTTGAACTGACTTAAGCACACAGCGAAAAAGTGAATCGTTTTTGCATATTTATATCAGTGCCTGGAGCACCGAGCGATGCTCGGTAACATTTTGCCTCTAAATAGCATAAGTTTCAAATTTCTGCGACTTATCGAAGATGACATATGTATGAATAAACTATTTATTTTACGACACTCCTAATTTACACCCCTTCCTTTATTTCAATCGGAATAAAATCTACACGACTAATAACTCATGACCCTTGATAAATATACCAATTTTTAAAAAAATCGTTAGAGCCGTTTTAGAGAAAATCAAAAAAAAAATTCATGTAAATGTCAACTTACTGTATTCCGATTTTAAGCAAAAGCTTGCTGTAGCCCTTCTAGCGTATTTCCTATGGTTTCGAATTCCGTAGCTCTGAGATTTATGGTTGAAAAATGCAGGGGAGGGGTACATTCTTACGTACGTAAACATCAACTTCGGGTACTTCTATTTTAGGCAGCTTAAGTTTCAAATTTCAAGGCTCTGTGACTTTCCGAAGACGAGATATGAACGATTAAAATATCTATTTTACGACACTCCTAATTTACAACCCCTTCCTTTTTTACAAACGGATTAAAAATTTATACATGACTTGTATTTTGCGCTTGAGCCCGAACGGTTAGTCGAAGAAAAACATAAATAATAAAATTTGTAGGGAATTTTATGAACTTTCATTTTGAATATGAAGGTTATTTATGAAAAGTTGATAGTTTCCGAGTTATAAGCAAAAAACGGCCAAAAAATGGAAATTTTCACCTTTTTTTGCATTTTCTACAATGTTGCGTCACGAAATTTTGGTGGGAGACCTCAGATTTGGATTCAGCGCCCCCCCAAAAAAAAAACATATATATGCAAAAAATCAGAACTACCCCAAAACTTTCCCCATAGGGGCCCATTTGAGCACAATTTGATTGGACTATAAAAAATATCTATTTAGCTAATTTTAATACAGTGTTTCTCAAACTTTTTCGAATGCGGAACCCTTTTCCGTTCGGAGGGTAAGCGTGGAACCCGTCAATCTTGTGATTCGAGTTAAAGCATTATTATGGGAATGGGATTCACATAACTAATCCAAAATTGCACCTTCCTTTTGAACTCTAGAATTTTTTCACCTGCAGTGAAATTTTTTGCCGAACCCTTGGCGAGTTTTCATGGAACTCCAGGGTTCTGCGAAACACAGTTTGAGAAATACTGTTTTAATACTTATGGAGTGTATAAAATAGAAAACTTATTGTAACCTCGAATGACATATAAATTTAATTCACTAATTTAATTGTTGTACTAAATATAAAGCAAAAATTTGAATATAAACTTAATTTTATAGTTATTTGAGAATTTCACTTAAAAGGTGTCAGTCGGGGTGCAAGTCCCCCTGTCCCCGTCATGTTGTGGGCGGACAGACAGGTTACGCCCCACTACATTTCCTCTGCAATTTATAAACCCATCAACCATGTTTCTAGTACCAATGGTCACTTCAACACGAATATCTCTTTGGAAAAGTTTCAATAAATTATCCAAGAATTGATCATAATATAGAATACACACACTAATCATCGAGTGTGAAGTCAAGTCTCTGTGCTTCCCATATTATAGAGTCTGTCATGTTACCTAACATGTTTTGGAAAAAAAATTTCAAAACTGAATAACAATAAATATGACGATGATTTTCTTAAAGATTTCACTATTTAGTTCAGAATTTATGGGCAATTTTCTTGAAAAACATTTTTAGATAAAATAGAATTATCCATTTATTATTCAAAAACATATATCTACACAATTGCGCAGGCGTTGTTGTAGAAAACGAGTATATTTAAAATTAAATTAAATTCAACGTGAATTCAAAAGACCAAAATGTTATTTTGACATTTCTAATAAAAAAAACTTTTATTTTTATTTTTAGTGATTTTAGATTTTTAACAAATAACACATTATACGTATTATAGAAAATTTAGAAATTTCTCATTTTAATCTAGGTACATTAATATATTCAATGTATTTTTTATTAATATATTATTATTATTATTATTATTATTATTTGTAAAGTTTTGTTTGGGTTTATGTTCCGGATAGTTTTGTTTACTTTATTACGTAAAATCAAAATGGCGGTGTTTAGTTATTCTTTTAATAATATTAAATTATTTTTTAATTATTTCTTTAATCAAGAGTCTATTTCAAGAGAAATTAATTCGTGCATTATGATAATAAATAATAATAACGTAATTAAATAGATCAGAATCCTAAAATGCAAGTATTGGTGACAATGAAGTGAGTATAATTAAACATTGAAAAATCTTCTAGAAATGTGATCTTAATTTTCAAAATTTTAGTAAAAATCAACTTCATTTAATTGATATATTAAATATTTTAAATTTTATACATATCTATTTATAATAATATTTAATCTATTACTACGATATAATCTAACCCTTTCCATCCTAAATTATTTATTATTATATAACATTGTTTTTAGCAACAATTTGATTTAATAACATAAAACATAAGTTTTACCAAACCACGCTTGTTAGTAATTTTTCCCGGCTACAAAATCGACATTGTTTGTTATGTGGCTAGCTTTCTATAACAAGAAAACGAATTTTTCTATAATATATCCAATAGATATTTGAACCCATGAGAAATAACAGATAAAATTTTTATAATTAAAAAGACAGATGATAAAGATCAAACCTTCGAAACTATAGTCTCAAACAAATAAATTATTATGTATGTATAAGTATATTATATAAAATATATATATAATATATGTATATTTGCATCAGGCCGAGGACAACCTCATTGATTTATCTTTATGAATCAACAACTCTGCTAATATTGGCTAAACAAAATCTTTTCAAATATATACTTTAATTTACAGTAAATTAATTTGATCAATATTTTCACTTTATTGGGTGCTAATCTTTTGATTGTACTGTACCCACAGCCATATTTAGAGCTGGAAAATGATGTGGTCAAGGCCTAAAATCGGAGTGTACGCTCATTGCTCATATTGAAAACAATCGCAGAATAAGCCAATAGAAACGTCCTAGTTATATTGAATTATTTGTTGTTTGTGTTCCATTAATTATGTGTGATTTAAATGAAATTTCAACCTTCGACTAGAGTAAATAGTAGTGTCTTGAATTAAAAATTAGCAAATAGCTACCTTATGACTAGAGAACGGATTATTATGCAGTAAAAACTGCCAAAATATGCAGTTAAAATGGCTGAAATATGCAAGCAATATGCAGATTACGTTGAAATATGCAAATATATGCAGTAAAATTGGCAAAATAAATTTTTTTATGCACTAAAATATTAAAATTGAAGACAAAAAGACTTTATATTTGTATATTTGAAGAAATGTTATGAAAGGAATAAAATGATAAAGTAAGCTACAGACACTAAGTGTCAAATATGTACATTTATTGCGTAAAAAATTTCACACAATTCTCATTACATTTAATATAGAAATAATAGGTGCACTTGAATAAAATCAACATAATAAATTTAATACGGTTTCAAAAATGTCAACGAAAAAAATATGGGGGGGGGGGGGGGTGGTTTATTTAACAGAAAGTGAAATTTTGCTTTTATTTTATTTATAATAACCATCTCTTCCTATTAATCCTACAAATAATAACTAATAAAGAAATAATGCAAAATTTGACCGGCTATAATCTGATCCCTACACTAATTTACCCACACTTCAGCACACATACACACACACGAGCACTCGGTGTATCGTTCCCGAAAGCCAGTAAAAAAAAATAATAATTAAGAAAGGATCTCAAAAATAATTAAAATTTGATTGTAATTGTGAATAATTTTTATTTACAAGTATTTTTTTTTTAATTATCTTCGGGATATTATGTCTACGGTCACTTAAAATTGATTTATACTTTGAAAAGGAGCGGTCCACTTCCACAGACGTAATGGGGGCGAATTTAAAGGAACTTAAAACACCTACTTTTATTTTGAAAGAAAAAGATTGCAAACTTTTCGCATAGTGTATAGTATCTTGTCAAGACAAAGTACAAATGAATAATAAGAAAAATAAGGGGATTTTTTGTATTTTAGATTTTAGCTATGTTATATCTTTTGTAATCCGTCCAACACTACACTTTTGTCGTTGAGGCCTGTTTTTGTTTTCTTCGAATTTAAATTATTGTCCCCCTGTTTTATTTCTTCTTCTTTTTTCATTCTTTCTCCGAAAAGTAACTTTTAAAACGTCTGTATTTGGCGCGAAATATCCAATTTTATGCAATATTACTCAAATATGCAAAAATATGCAATATAAATTTTAACCCACAGTATCCTAGATGCATGATTCGGATAGATAATTGATTTCATGTGTCGTATGTGGCAGCAAACAAAATATGCAATTGCATAGAAATCCGGTCTCTACTTATGACTTATGAGTATTGAATCGGATGCTTTTGATGTTTGAATCAAATTTTCGAGGGTGTTACTGTGTATATATAAGAGGGTTAATGGAGGGGGTGTGTTATATATCTTAATAAGAGGCTTGCAACCCGTTTGCTTCTCTAATTCCACTCTCAATTATCGTTCCAGCGGACATTGATTGCATCTTCAATCTTCTCTCCAAGATCCTCTCTCCCTAATAATTAATAAAGATGGCTGGGTATCCTATTCTCTCCCCCCCACCACACTTTCAGACCCCTTCTACTTCTCTAATAAAATGGAAACTTTAAGTTGACACCAATGAAGATTTATGAACATATTAATTTCAATTCTAAAAAAAGAATAAATGTTTTTTTTTAATTGAAACAAATTCATGAAATGAAAAGAGAGGGTGTTAAAAAATAAAAATATATAAAAGAAAAGAGAATACTTTACGTTACTTAGAAGAATTACAAGTAGATACAGAATGGACCATTTAAGAGGACGATGAGTTACTCACCTGAAACAAAAGAAAAACAATATTAGAAAAATTATTCACTAAATGAAAGTTAAATTTTACACATCATATATAATTATAATCATTTATTGAACACAACAATTAATAATACAATCGGTATAACTAAGACGTTTCGATTGGCTTATTCTGGGATCGTTCTCAAGTAATGCCATCTGAATCGCAGATAGAAACAATGTACGTAGATTTATATTCAGATTTTCAAAATTTTTTAACAAACAAGTTTTCAAAATAAACATTTCGACTTGTGGTATCAATTAATTTAGTAACATCATAAATAAATGATTATTTAAAATAAACTATATTTAATTTGTAATTAATTTTTATAATGAATTTAATTATTGTGCATATTAGTGGTCAAATTAGATAGGATAGCTAAAAAAAGTCGTAGAAAGTTCGTTTTTGTATCTTAATGTTTATATTAAATTAATTATCTCAAATGAGGCTTTATTAAAAACACTCGGAAACTGATGATCGTTTCCTTATGATCAGGAGAAGTTTAATTATTGAACAACTATCTTCTTTTTCATAATTTTTTATTGTTGTTTCACATGGAGACAGTTTCGGCGGATATTCTCTGCCATCTTCAGTCTAAAATACACAGCATATCAATTTGCAATACAAGAACCATTGCAGCAGTATTTTCATCATATTTAAACTATCAATTACTTACCCCTAGTAAGACATAGCAACATTTTCAATATCAGTTAACACCTCATTCTCCTGTGGCATCTCACATTCAGAAAACACAAATAACAGGCAAGCTGTAGATAACCTGAAGAGACAGAATTTTAATTCCCTTGTTCAAAATAATATATAAATAAAATTATTTTTGGAAATTCTTTAATAAAATTTCTTGTCATTAACATAAAAACATAGCTATGTCACAGCTTACCTTTACAATTCTTTTAATATAAACAACTATCAATCGCAACCTTAAAAACAACAGGATACAACTATATGAATCTCCACTGAACAACACAATAAATTAAAAAATTAACAAATTAATGTTTATAGTTTTTATTGCGTAGAATTGATTAGAGTTTAGTTTTAAAATGTTGGAAAATATCATTTTTTGATATTTTAAGGCTATGTAATATAGGCATAAATTAACAATTTATATTTAAGTCTATTTATTATTTATAAGGTCCTCTTTAGAGTAAATAATTTTTAATTTTTTTCATTATTTAATAAATATGCGGGTGAGCGATTATTTCATCAGGATCCAGGAGAATGAGTAAAACGGGTGCGGATAGATCTTTTAGTGCTAAGACTTGTAAGAATGCCAAATACAAGTCCAGACCAGTTTAAGACTATCCAAGACTAATTTCTTAATTATTTCTATTATCCTAGGAATGGCCTTTTGTCTTTTACATTTGAACCAAAACGGTATGTGTGTTATACATTATATAGGGGAATATTCAAAAAGGTTTCACTAAAATTCAGACTTTGTAAAAAAAGGAAATTTTTGCTGCGGGTCTAAATGGCCAGCGTACCGAGTCTATCTCTGTATTTTAGAAGAAAAATTAAACTACTAGAGACGTATAAAAAAAAAACCGTTGAGATAAAAGTTTCACGTGAGAGAGATTTCAAGTTGCCGATTGTAATAGATTTAAATTTCTTTAGAAAATCATAAGAGAGTGTCATCTATTAGACCCGGTGGAATGGATAATTTTTAATTATGCCAGAAGCGTTGTTTTTCACCTCTCGGAATCGAACCCGCGTCCCAGTAACAACAATCCGTGCAGTAGAGATTGTGGTGTTAGTGCAAGGTGAAACATCTTTAATAAAGATAAGAGTAAATAGACAGATTTTATTTAATATGGATTTACTATGAGTCATGATACTGGTCACTTATTTCACATTAAAAATTTAATGTGAAATAAGTGACCCAGTATCCTTAACTCATAGTAAATCCATATTAAATAAAATATCTATTTACTCTTATCTTTAACAATCCGGGCCACTAGGCTACCCTGTGAGGTGCGAACCCCAGTGACATATGTAAACTCGTTAAATATTTTACTCTTTATATCTTAATTTGTAAAATTTCACCATCTAGTGATTCTAAATTTAAACACGTAGCCATGCCTAAAGGTGGTTGAGTGTTTCGAATTTGGAAGTGATTCAAAATTTGAAGGGCAAAGGAATGACTTTTCCTGATTGAATATGAGAGATTGGTGAAAAACAACCCTTCTGACATAATTAAAAATAATCTATTCCCTCGGATCTAATAGATGACAATCTCTTATAAGTTTCACGTGAGATTTATTCTGTCAGTATTTGTAGTTAATCGAATTTGTCAGCGCTATAACGTTAGATATTTGCGAAATGGATGGTAAAATCAGATGTTATATTTAGAAATAGTTATATAGAATTTTTTATTTTATTTTTTAATATAGGTATATAAGGCTTAATTTTGTTAACTAATTAAAATATGAACGAGAATGAATATTGTTTCAATGATATATGATATAGAGAAAGTACTTACTTTCTAGTAGGAAGATTTATTAATAACTTCATAAATCAACACGAGTAAAATACAGAGAGCACTTGCACTGGGAAAGATTCCTGGCTCAACTGAAAAGCAAGCGAATTAATTTATTTATCAAATTGACTGGATATGGCCGAGCTCGGTTTATCTGTTTCCATGAAATCGAGAAAAAATAAAAATATTCACGATGTGTTGGAAGAAATGAAGATATCGAGAATGGGAACTCTTTATCGATTAGGAAAAATAATTAGTTTAAAAATCTAATAAATAAATAAACATGTGTGCGCATAACTCGACTTTTGCTTACCATTCACTCTTCATTTTAAAATTATCAATATACTTATTTTAAAATTTTTATAAAAATAATTATAAATTATTATTTTTTTAACCGACTTCAAAAAAGGAGGAGGTTCTCTATTCGATTGAATTTTTTTTTTTTTTTTTTTTTTTTTTTTTTTGTGCCTATGTTACCTCATATCTCCGCCAATTGTCAACCGATTTTGAAAATTTTTTTTGCATTGGGTCCAGTCTAGCTTCCGATTGGTCCCATTTTTTTTTCGATTTTTTTCATAGGTATTAGACCTTTTTTATTAGGTTTGTTTAGGTTTGTTTAGACCTAACCTCTTTGTTTATGAACCGATTTCGATGGTTCTTTTTTTATCCGAAAGGGGTGTCTTAGGGATGGTGTCATATTAATTTGGTCAAGTTCTGATGATATAATCACTATTAATAACATCACTAAAAGAGAAAAATAAAAATTTTTAAAGAAAAAAATAAAAACCGACTTCAAAAAATTAAATGCAACAAATATAAAAATACACTAAAAGGTATAAAATAATTATTATCTTATTTAGTTACAACTAAACGACGAAATATTAACACGAAATTACTTTTGAAGTTGGTGCCAAACATATACCTTTTATGAATCGCACTCGACGGATCTTACTTAGTACGTTTGGCGGGTACGCTCGCTTATAGGTATAGTTTGTTTGGCACCGACTTTAAAAAGTAATTTCGTGTTAATATTTCGTCGTTTAGTTGTAACTAAATAAGATAATAATTATTTTATACCTTTTAGTGTATTTTTATATTTGTTGCATTTAATTTTTTGAAGTCGGTTTTTATTTTTTCTTAAAAAATTTATTTGCAACGAAATTTTCTCTGGAGAGAGACGGACTGAGTAGAACTTTTAGTTGAAAGTAATGGGAAGGCAGCCCAGGGGTAGTGAGGAAAGAAAAATTAACACATATCCAAATAAGGTGTAATTTATTGGAATCCTTCTTCATTTCCTTTCAAACCGACGTTTCGGAGGATTCTTCCCTCCTTCTTCAGGGTTTCAAGGGGTCAACAAATAAAATGCTTCCTTCTAATAAAATGCTTCATTCCAATAAATTACACCCTATTTTATATGTGTTAGTTTTTTCTTCACTACCCCTGGCCTGCTTTCCATTATATTCAATTAAAAGTTATTATTATTTTTTTTAATTTTAGAAATTACTAGCTGCAAAGCGGCGGGCATCCTGCTAACCAACGGCCTTCGCGGTTAATTTTTGGGGAAAATTTTTTAAACAAAAATTTCAGAAATCACATCCTCTACAATTTTGTTTCTGACAAAATTTACCGTAGAGTTAATAGTAGGTATAGGTGTTGTTTTATGATTTCCATTATTGACCCTCCACCCCAAAACCCCTTTTGTGGTCAAAATATCAAAATATTCTATAGCTCAGATTTTAAGTTAGAAGATCCAAATACAAAATTTCATAAGAATATCTCCAGCCGTTTTTATGCCCACTGGACATAAAATAGCGCGGACAGACAGGAATTTTGTTGAAGGTGTTTTCTTAAATAACTTTGCTTGAAACCGGCGAATCCAAAATTTGAGGCGATTTGGAGCAATGTACAGACAAAACCCTAATTTTATATATATAGATAAGGTATTCATCAGAGTGAAGACTAAAATTTATGTTAAAATAATTTTTTCTATATTTATCGTATCAGTGCCGTAGCTAGGCAGGTACAACAGGGGCACCCGCACAGGGCTCAGTCTGTAGGAAAAACACAAAAAAAAAAAAAAAAACGCACATAAAGATGGCAAAAAATTAAATTGTTGAATCCTATAATAAAATTAAGTATAAAGCAGACTTCTTCTAAAAATGAGATGATGACAGACCAGGAGAAACGGTTGTTATACTTCGAAGTGAAATAAAACAAATAAGTTTCCTTTTGATTGGAAAAAAATATTTAATATTTAAAACCACGAAACATGTTTTGGTTGCAACTCACGACCATCTTCAGACACCGTCTCTCCTAGGCTGTTATCACCACATTTGTAGAAGAATTCTGCTTTATATATTTTGACATCTTTAAACTTTTATATGTATAAAATTAAGTTCTTACAAAAGGCATTATTATTTATTAATATTTATTAAAAAAGTAAAGGGCTTCGAATCAACACCAAGCACAGGTCCCTTCAAAGCCTCGCTACGGTACTGTAGACGTAGTGAATAAGGAGAAGGAATATAAATTTTAATTCTACTCAAACTCAGAACCATGCGCTTCATTTTAAAATCGACTATTGGTGAGTTTTTAAAAAATAAAACATTTATGAATTAGCAAAGTGAAATTAGAATAAAAAGTCTATTAATTTGTTAATTCTTTTATCATAACATTAGCTTAAAATCTTAATGAAATTCATTCAAAAAAAAAATTGTTTGCTACATTTTTGATCAGAAAGTTGCTAGAGAGAGACAGAGAGATCAAAATCTAAACAGTTTTAAGCAATGGAAATACAAATATTTGGACACCAAAATTAAATTTCTAACAGTTTTCATATTTGAATTATCATGGGTATCAGAATCCAGAGACACATAGAAAAAAAATAATGTTTGAAAATTATTTTTTTCCAAGTTTCAGAAATTTTAAAAGACATGAAAAATAAAATTGGACGAATTCAATACTAAGGTCTTAGGGTCGTACCGAGTAATATATTTACAGCATCGATTCAAAGTAAAAAAACTGCTAACTGCAAACGACGATAAAAACACGTTCTCAAAATTTTAAAAATTATGGTATATACCTAATACTTTTAATTTTTTCTTGATTAAAATTGATGAAATTTTTAATACTCTCTGTCAATGTGTTTAGAATCAGTTATACAAGAAATTCAAAAACGAAATGTGGTGGAAAACTTGTTTTAGTGTGCCAAAATTTTTAATATATTTTCAAACTAAAAGGAAAAATTTCATTAAATTTTGCGCTTTAAAAACTTAAAAATTTTCAAAAATTAAAAAAAAATATCTTAAAGGTAGCTCATAAACAGTTAAAGAAGAGCTGTTTGTTACATATGTTCGCACAAATAAATGGTATCTTAGTAGCTTAGTACCAAGTTTAAACTTCCTAACTGAAACGAGTCACTTACAAAAAATACAAAATCACCAAAATCGTATCTTTATGCCAAGTTTATGCTTCCTTGCTCAGACGGTTCACTTAAAAAATTCTAAATCACCAAAATCGTACCTTTTATGCCAAGTTTATGCTTCCTTGCTAAAACGGTTCACTTACAAAATTTGAAATCATCAAAATCGTATCTTTATACCAAGTTTATGCTTCCTTGGTCAGACGGTTCACTGAAAAAATTCTAAATCACCAAAATCGTACCTTTATGCCAAGTTTATGCTTCCTTCCTAAGACGGTTCACTTAAAAAATTCTAAACTACCAAAATCGTACCTTTATGCCAAATTTATGCTTCCTTGCTCAGACGGTTCACTTAAAAAATTCTAAATCATCAAAATTTTACATGTGTGCCAAGTTTAAGCTTCCTAACTTAAACGGTTCTCTTATAAAAAAAGTAAATCATCAACATTTTACCGAATTTTGAAAAAATTAATTTATTTTCAATTTTTTCACTTTGTTGGTAAATATTTTATCATTGTGAATCACAAGGACTTAAAGGGACGAAGTAATTTTTATTACTTAGTATTTGTCAAGCAGATGGAGTATCAAAGGCCCTTTTTTCAAGATAATCAATTTTTTTTTCTAGGTCTATAATTTGTAAACTGAGTCATTCTCATTTATTTAGAGACCCCGGTTCAGGTCGGCCGTTTGATACCAGACCAAACCAAGGTGGGCCTGATTTCGATAAGGTCGCTCGTATTTTTATATTGTCCACAAGGTGTGATTTACAGCCGTAGTGAAAGAATCGGGAAAGCGAATGAAGAATGAAGGTGTCTCTTGGCTGAGGTCAACCAACCCAGGTCCCTTTTAGGTCTGGGTGGACCCAGGAGAAGAGATTTTAATACTCCTATCGACATTCCGAATCGAGAACAAGAACAAGCTCAGCCTCGTAAAGAGAGGCATTTTATCAAAAAGGTAGATAGAGAACAAAGCGAGCAAAAGGGATTTGGGAATTACAAAATGACGCTGCAAATTCGAGATAAGAGATAAGGGGGTTGACGAGAAGACAGCCAGGCTGTCACCGGGAACCCCACGAACCGAGCCAGGACATCAATCAAATAACAGGGAATCCCGAATCAAGACTGTAATTCAATTTAGGGGTTCTCTTCTCAGGTAATCACTCATGTAAATTAATCTCACAAGTAATAAAATTATATATTTATAGCTAATGAAATTGTACTAATCTTAATAAGAATTAAGTAGTTGAATCAAATCAAAATTAATTTGATAAATCGTGATCCTGTAAATAAGTTAAATTCCCTACATTCTGAATGTAAATAGGTAAATATAAACATTTTTTAGAACAATCTAGAAGCATTTATTAAAAATCCAGACGTTTCAGGAAAAATTATTCGTTTATCAATGAAAATTTGAGAAAATAGTTGCTTTAAAAATCAATTAGTGTGGGCACCACATGACTTTCACATTAGTTTCCTCTAGTTGAAATCATGATACCCAAGCTCGGCTGAACGATCTTAGGCCAGGGGGTCAAAACTTGGAAAGTGATGTAGGCCTACCGGGGTATGAAATACCCCCAGAAAACGGGGGGACTAGGGCCCTCCTCCAGAAAATTGGTACAATTTAACCCAGTTTCTCAGTAGCTGTGGTTTTATTGAAAACTGAAAGAAAAAAGAGTTCAAATTTTTGTTTGTAGTTATAATGCTTGAGTTTAGGTTCAAAAAGGTAATAAAATAAAAGAAAATTAATTAGCAATATATACTTAGACGTAGACGGTAGCCTGTTCTTGACCTACTTATTGAAGTCATCCAACATTTTTAGTCTTATTTTAAAATGAAGATTATTAGGAAATTTAACATAATATTATTATTATTACATTTTATTTTTAATTAAATAATTTTTAATATGTGTAAAGAATGTGTTTAAATATTAATTTTCTTAAATTTCCTAATATTCTTCAATTTAAAATGAGACTTAAAATGGCGGATGACCCTACGTGTCGCCACTGTCTCCATAGAGTTACAGTGACTATAGGTACAGTGGCGACACGTAGGCCCATCCGCCATTTTTAGTCGTATTTTAAGCTAAATAATATTAGGAAATTTAAGATAATTTTATTATTATTACCTTTTATTTTTAATTAAATAATCTTTAATATGTGTAAAGAATGTGTTTAAATATTAATTTTCTTAAATTTCTTAATATTCTTCAATTTAAAATGACGACTAAAAATGGCGGATGACCCTACGTGTCGCCACTCTCCGTATATAGTCACTCTACTTATGGTTGCATGCTCGCAAGTGATATAGCACTCACAATGGTAGATGGTAAATGGAGGAACTGGGATGGCCAATCATGACAGTGTCCTGGCATCTGATTGGCTATCCCAGTGCCTCCATTTACCATCTACCGTTTGTTAGTGGTAAAAAGCATTTACTTTGCGACATACAACCGGCCCTTAGAGTCACTGTAGATATGTATATTTCAGCTCAGCCCTTTGTGCGGGTGACCCTAATGGACAGCGTATCGAGTTATGATTATTAGCTTAAATTTGTTATTTATCTCCCAAAAAGTAAGTAAGGTACTAAACAGTAAGTGTACTAAATTTGGTCCAGATCAAACACAGGGTTTCATGAATATTTTACCACTTCTTTCGCCCTCACGCACCCATTGTGGATAGTGGATTTTCACAACAATAGTTTCTTATAATAATCTTAAAGAGTAATTCTACAAAATTTGATCCAAATCAAGACAATATTGACAATTAAGCCCTAAAAAGCTACTAGTACCTTTAATCCAAATACTGTACATATCAGCATTTGAACTTTATAAATAATTAAAAATCCCCCCCCTTAAAATTGTTTTAAAATATTTCGCTATGGTCGTGAATCCTGTAGGGTGTCCATTTGTCGCCACAATAGAAAATATTTTCTGTTATACATATATTAAAAAAAAAATTCTTTCATCTCAACTCTAAAAATTTTTTAATATAGAATAAATTGAACAATTCAAAATATTCCATATGTCTGCGGTTAGAGGAGGTTGAGAGGGTCTGTCACCAACTATGCTAATCGCAACAGCAGGGATTATTAATAAAATATAAAACCGGTTAGACCCTTCTTCACCACACCCTCTCTTTTTTTTTTAATTCTTTGAGGGATGCTGCTGCCTGCTCCCGTCCGTCACGGATCAAATTAATTCGAAAAACACAAACCGTGACAATTTTTTTTTTTTTGAATATGATTATTGAAGGTGTTATCGTGGGCAGCTGAAGCGAATCAATGGTCACGAAATTAGAGAGGGAGAAAGAGAGATAGCTACTGTCATTTGTTGAATCGTGTTCAATAGCAAATTTCTATTCAGAGAATAAAAAAACTGACACCAAGGTGCATCGTTGTTTCCGCCAACTGAGGGGTCACTGATTTAATAGCACATTAAATAGTTTATTAAAGTTGTTATCGCGAAATAAGGACTATATTTTTTATGCAGATAATTTATATTTTATTGTCAACGTTTCATCAACTTTGTTGACTTCTTCAGGGCTTTAAAAAGTGATAAGGCCTCAATTAATACAGAATATAACATTTTCAGATCAAAATCAAAATTGATCTCAAAAAACCAGTTCAATACATACAAAAAACAAATTAATACAAACAAAAAAATTTATTTTACATACCAAACAATTATCTTTATAATATTTATATGTTTGTATTGCATGTAGGAGGGTCTTATATACCTATCACAAGTTGATTTTGAGAAAAAAATTCAATCTTTCTTTCTCAAATAGATACTCATTTCTTTACATAATGTTTAGTATTAAATAAATTATAATTTTTCTCAATAATATATCAAAGAATAATTGATACGTCAACGAGAATTATTTTGACAGCGCTGATTTGAAAAAGATATTTTTATCTCGCGAGACTACTGCGGATTACGCTATTGGAGTCTGCGGAGTATCAAGTCTGGACCAAGAGAGAAAAAGATGTGATCCACTTAGCCACAATCCAACGTCATTTCTCGTATAGCCCACTAGACATTCGGATGGATCACCAAGTGAATTTGAAATCTCAGATGTTATATATTCGATCTTCCAGTCCAGAGCGCTAGATCTATTAGCAGTATGTTAGATGCTTGCCATTAATTATAATTTATTTAATATAATTTATTTAATATCATTATTTCAAGTTAGAAATATATAAGTTCAAATATTATTTTCACTCAATATTTGACAAAAATTCCCTACATTTGATTCGTGATTGAATCAAATGTAGAAAACATTCTGTTTAGTATTATTTAATTAAAAATATTTAAATTGCCGAGAGTTGCGGCTTTGATGATTCATAAGAAGAAATCAATGAGGTTGTCTACTGCTTGATGCAAAGGGCATTCGTTTGTGAAATGACCCGGTTGCTATTACAATAAAACGAATTTACATACATCCAAGGTAGGTATTTAAATCGATAAAAAATAACATATAGAATTTTGATCAAGTTCAAACCTTCGAAACAACTCGCTTAGATGTGTGCCGTTCTACAAATGATGCTAATATATACAAGCTTAAAAGATAAAAAAATGTTGTTTTTGAAAATTTTTTGTTAAAAAATTTATATCCTAGCGTCCTCATCCAATAAAAAAGTTATAAAATCATTCTATATTTTCAGAAAGCATGTATTATAAAATTTCCTTAAACAAAAATTTTACTAGTCCGTTGAACATTAATAATTCCCTACAAAACTTCATGCAGAACGATGATTCTAAAAAGAAATAAACTTAATAAAAATATAAAAACTTGAATCCTTGATATTGGACAACATTATGTCTTAAACCAGCATTAAAGTCACCTTCGTGAAAAATTAAAATATTAACTTAACGATGAGAAAATATATATTTTTATCTTGGGTGTTTTTTCTGTTAGTATTAGTAGCAATCTTGGCGATTGGTTTGTCTTCAAGCCCTGAACATTGAGGGTATCGGATAGCGCATTGTGTCTTTTTCGTGGGGGTCCAATCGCTTGTAGATGACTTTATGGCATTTTATTAGCGCTTCCAATCGTCTGATATAAACAATTCTTGGCGTTCAGATTTTTTTTTTGTTCAATTTAATCAGCAAACTCACTGTTTTGTTTCGAATAAATACTATAAATTTTAGTTTCGAAAATTGAGATTTCATTTTGTTGTCGGAAACTTTAACCTGCTCACATATACATTATGTCTTATATTATAAATTATAAGATATATCTATCTATTATAAAAAAGAGATATCATATGGTATAATTGATTATATAATATATTTGAAATTTTATAGAGCTCAGAGTTTTGAGATATTTTATGTTTAAATCTCCGAAAAACCAGATTTTTACATATTTTGGAGGCGTTAATTTGGAATAGTAATACTTGAAATTGAAATATTTCGTTTTATTAATTGATTAAAGTCTCATCTATCATTTCCAATTTACCACTTCTATGTAGCCCAATGAGATTTGCATTTTTTAATGAAAATGTATTTTTTTACAAAAATTAAATTCTAAAAACGAGAAATAAATTAGAAATTAAAAATACTAAAGTAATGAGAAATTAATGATGTTGTCCTCTGCTTGATCCACATAAAAATATGCTAATTGATAGGTACATAACGAATTATGAATACATGTATATAATTTATTTGTTAGAGACTATAGTTTCGAAGGTTAGAATTTCATTTAAGAATTTTTGTTAAGAAAGTAACAACCTATGTGTGTGTGTGTTAAGAAATTAACATCCTATGTGCAATCCAATAAGATGTTGTTAATCTTTTTTGAAAAAGCTGCATTTTTATTATTATTAATATTATTATTAATACTGTACCATTGCAACCTATAAATTAATAATAAAATTTAATAAGATTGAAGTAATTTTTGGAGACGGACTGACAAGTGAATTGAGTGAAATTTTGATGAGGCAGTCCAAAATTCAAAAAAGAGAGAGATAATATATAGCTATGTTTTATGATTCAATAACCCATGCTCGGAGGTTTATTCCTTCCTCTTCAGGGTTTTGTGGAAGGAGGGAACAAACCTGATCCTGAAACGTCGGTTATTGAATAAAAAAAAGATAGTTATAACCGAGGGGTGAATCGCGACCTAATTAATATGCTGTACACCTACTTCCACTTGTACCTACTTCCAAATATTTCCAGGTACTTCCAAATATTTCCAAGTAATTCAAAATATTTCCAAGTACTTCCAAATATTTCCTAGTGTTTTCAAATATTCCCAAGTATTTCCAAATATTCCCAAGTATTTCCAAATATTTCCAAGTACTTCCAAAATACTTCCAAAGAGGTGTACATCTACTTCCAATCGCGGATCACGCCTCGGTTATAACTATTTCTTTTTTTTTTGAATTTTGGACTGCCTATAACACATAAGAATTGCCTATAACCATAAAATTTAATAATTGTTTAAATATTTTGGTTATAATGATTTCAAACACTTGTAGGTTGATTATGGTCACTTTTAAAGATTATATAAATCTTTAAGATGCTCTTCTTATAGATTTGTTGGGCTTCGCTGATGGTTAATTTATAGCAAAATATAAACTTTAGTTATATGCAATTTATCATTATCAATAACGCATTTTTGCAATCATCTATTTTGTAATTTTCATATCACACATAGATAAGTTGGATTGAATTTAGAGGTATCGATAACGGCCTTTTTCTCTTTCTCAGCATAACATCCTTATATGATCTTGTTTGGTCCATTTTCATAGAGATATTAGAATTTCAAATAATCGAGAATAAATTTCTCTGATAAGCTTAATATGCAAATAAAGGTGAGTGGGAGAATAATATTATTTAGTTTGTTGTTGTTGTGTGTGTGTTGTATTATACAATAGTATTCTCTCGGAATAAATCATATATATGTTATGGAGATCATGTTTGTATCATTTATGAATCAGAGAAATTCAACTATAGAATTGAAATAATAAACAGAACGATAAACCTTCCGGAAATTTTATAATCTATGTTTAATATTAAATTGATATAAAATATTGAACTAATAAGCATTCTGAGATGCTTTTTCTTCCTCGTATTGTATAAGTTACAAGAAGCATAAGAACAGCCTCTCTTTATGTACAGTAAAACAGCCAAAGTTCATGCGATGGCAGCAATTTTAAGAGAAAAATAAAACCGACTTCAAAAAATTAAATGCAACAAATAAAATACACTAAAAGGTATAAAAATACTATTAATCTTATTTAGTTACAACTAAACGAACGAAATATTAACATGAAATTACTTTTCGAAAGTCGGTGCCAACACAAACTATACCTATAAAGCTGAGCGTACCCACCAAAACGTACTAAGTAAGATCCGTCGAGTGCGATTCATAAAAGGTATATGTTTGACACCGACTTAAAAAGTAATTTCATGTTAACATTTCGTCGTTTAGTTGTAAACTAAATAAGATAATAATTATTTTATACCTTTTAGTGTATTTTATTTGTTGCATTTAATTTTTTTGAAGTCGGTTTTATTTTTTTCTTAAAAATTTTTATTTTTCTCTTTTTAGTGATTTTATTAATAGTGATCGTATCATCAGAACTTGACCAAATTAATATTGTACCATCCCTATGATACCCCCTTTCCAATAAAAAAAGAATCATCGAAATCGGTTCATAAACAAAGAAGTTAGTCCTGAACAAACCTAACAAAAAAGGTCAACACCTATGAAAAAAATGGAATCAATCGGAACGCAGACTGGACCCAAAGCAAAAAAGTTCAAAATCGGTTCACAATTGGCGGAGTATGAGGTAACATAGGCACAAGAAAAAAAAAATTCAGTCGAATAGAGAACCTCCTCCTTTTTTTGAATATATTCTAAACTCCCAAGAAGAAACATGAAGAAAAAGACATTATATATTTTTCAAAATTTTCTATGTATAAATCTTAATTTGTAACTAATTTGAAATATTTGTGATAGACTGATGATGAAGGCAATGCCTTCGAAACTATAGTCTCTAGAAATAATTAAAAATTATTTTATTTAAAAACAGAAGACTCTCTCATTTTATTTTATTTTTAACCTAAAATAAAAACAATTCTGTTACTATCGACAGTGAAATCTTTTATTCAACTAATAAATTTGTTTTTCTCCTTTGTTAAAAAAGAAGCTTTTGAACATTACTGTGGAGAGAAGAAGGAAACATTTTATTTGTTTCATTTATTTACCTTTGAAGTCCTGAAGAAGGAGGAAAATCCTCCGAAACGTCGGTTTGAAAGAAAGGAGGAAGGATTCCACAAATTACACCTTATTTGATATGTGTTAATTTTTCTTTCTCTCACTACCCTAAGCTAGCTTCCATTATATTCAATTAAATTTTTCACAGTCCGTCTCAAGAAATTTGTTTCTTAAAATTCTCTATTATTTTGAAAAATGAACATTTTAGAAGAAATCAAATTTGACACTTGTATTTCAAATTTATTCAAAAGCGTGAAGAAATAAAATTTCCATTTGAACCACTTATTCATCTGGATTTTCGACAGAGGCGTTTATTATTTGCTAAAGTCATTTTGAGATGGATCCCGCTCTCGCTTCCAGTTTCTTGCGCTCAGCTGTTGCTGTTGTTGTTTTTGCGCAATGGGCATTCGTTAATAATTGTATCAGGTAACATCTCTCACTTTATTTCTCCCCCCGGTCATCTGATAACTCTATTTCGCCCTTGACTGACCAGAACAAAGCTTAAATTTCACTTTTCCATTAACCACGCCTCAATAATAACTTCATAAATTAAAAAAAGAAAAAAAAATCATTCCGGTATGCCAAGCAATCGTCTCGAGTTACTTGCGAAATATTTGTAGAATTTTAATCCCGAATACACACACACACACACACACACACGTCTTGTCAAATTACCCACAATTCATTAAACACCTTCAGCTCCGTTTAATGCCTAAACAGAGTTATTAAAAAATGACGTCACTATTTAAAATACTCAAAACCAACGTAATGCTAATGATGAAATAATCTTTATTTAATAGTTTAGCAATTGAATCTTTAAAAATTTATTATAAAGTAATTCAATAATCAACATCCGCGATTAATCTAATTAATCATCTTGTCTTAAATAAAATTTCTTAATTTGAATATATAGGGTCACCCATATCTTTTTGACGATTTCAATCTTAAATAAAATCTGTTAAAAAGATGGGAGAGAAACAGTGTCGCGTTCTATCGGTGGCGTAAAAACGGAAATTTCGTTTTGTATAGGATTGCCATACTATGGATCATTAAAAGATGGAAGAATCGGCTAGTTTCTTGTTGTGGTGAATCTGTGAAATGCGTGAAACGAGATTAAACTGGGTAAAAAAATAAGGTCCAATCATGTTCGAACCTTTCGTGGCACGCTCGCTTTTTGCCAGTAACTGCATCAATCGAGTCACTTAATAGCCAGATCTAGAATCATGGGAACTCCTGCTATATAGGCAACTGACTTGGCATATCAGTTAAGGGTATGGCTACCCTACAAAAAAGGCGCAAACCATTCACCATCTTTACTTTATCCAATGCGAAGCAGGTAAAGTATTGGATCGGTCTCGTGCCAAGGGCGACTTTAAAGGGTCCTCAGGTAAAGACTACAGAACCCATGGTCACAATCGGTCGCAAATTGTAGTATTCATTAAGGTTGAATTTTAAGACATGAAGGTTTTGCCAACAATTACATGGGATCTCGTTCAGAAGCCAAAAAGTGCTATCTATCGTTTAGTAAGTGCAGATGGATGAATGGATGTACGCAAGGGGTGAACCACGATTGGAATTAGGTGTACACCGTCTTTGGAATTATGTGGAATTATTTTGGAATTCATTAGATAATGCCGCTTAATATATTGTCTTCTACTTGGAAATGAAAGTGGAAGTGTAAGTAGGTGTACACGATATTAGGTCGTGGTTCACTACTCGGATGTACCTATTTTACCCTTTTTTTGTCGATGGTTTTCCAACACCGTTCAGCCGATTGAAATGAAATTGAAAACCAACCATTTTTTAACAAAATGAAGCGCTGCTTAGTTTTTGGTACAAATCGGCCCAAAAACACTATTAGTACTTTATTCCAGTACTTTTTTAATTTTTTCTAAATATTTTGAAAATTACTTAATCAATTTTTATGAAATTTAATCTTCCAATTAAGTACCCTGAGAACCACAAAAAAGGTTATATAAAGTTTTTAGTAAAATTATATTTTAAAGTATTTTACCCTACTTTACCATTTTTTCAAGTTCAATGGATGCACTATAAAATCCACAATTCGAATCTTTGCATTTCCTAATGATTTAGAATGTATTACAATTTATGTTTTTATGGACACCATAATATACCTATTTATTAGGAATTAATTTATATTAATTTATTTGTATGATCGAATGTTTTCGTACTTGATTCAATCGCGAATCAAATGTAGGGAATTTTTGTCAAATATTGAGTGAAAATAATATCTGAACTTTTACCTATATTTCTAACTTGAAATAATGATCTTAAATAAATTTTTATAATTTTTCTAATTAATATAACAAAGAATAATTGACATATCAATGAGAATTGTTTTTGACCGCGCTTATTTGAAAAAGATATTTATCGCGAGACTACTGCGGATTACGCTATTGGAGTCTGACTGAAGTCAAGTCTCGACCAAGAGAGGAAAAGATGTGATCCATTTAGCTAATTTTCAGTTGATATGTCAATTAATTTCTTTTGTTATATTAATTGGAAAAATTATAAAATTTATTATTTGTTTGAGTTCTAAAGTTTCGAAGATTTAATCTCCATCATCAAGCAGAGGACAACTTTATTGATTTCTTTCTATGAATTATCAACTCTACTACTTTCGGTAAACTAAATCTTTCAATCATTTGACTTTGTGATATTATACTGTAAGATAAATTACTAATATTAATAAATGTAATGATGTTTGTAAGATGTTTGACCAGATATTCTCTCTCTCCCTCTCTATTTCATTTCATTTTTTTTTATTTTAATTCGAATTGATGCTAATATTTCGAATCAAGGCGAAGGTCACACGCAAACTGAAACCGAGTGGTGGTCACGCACACGCGTGCGGAAGAACCACTTTTCTTTTCTCACTATCTGATCCATGGGTCTTAAAACAAATTACTCTACTAGGTACCACAAAATCTATCAAACTTATATTTAAAAAAAATAAACCCACTTAGTAATAACCACCATTGTTTGATTTACAAGGTGGACTGTATATATTTATTTATTAAAAATTAGAGTATCTGTAGGGCCTCTTTTAATGTACATTTTTAAACCATTTAAATGGCAATGCAATATAGGTTTTTTACTTCGAATTCGGACTTTTCCATATCAAATTCAGGATTTTAAAAATCAAGTGCTTTCGACTGGGAGATTGAATATATAACATCTGAGATTTCTAAATTCACTTGGTGATCCATCCGAATGTCTAGCGGGCTATACGCGAAATGACGTTGGATTGTAGCTAAATGGATCACATCTTTTTCTCTGTTGGTCCAGGCTTAAGACTCCACAGATTCCAATAGCGTAATCCGCAGTAGTCTCGTGATAAATATATTTTTCAAATAAGCGCGGCCAAAAACAATTCTCATTGATATAGTAATTATTCATTGTTATATTAATTTGAAAAATTATAAAAATTTATTTTAAAATCAAGTGCGGGCTTTTCCATATCAAATTCAGGATATTAAAAATTTCAAAACCAAATTCAAACTTTTTCAAATCAAATTCAGAATTTTTATAAAACCATGCATATTTTACATATTAAATTATAGCTTTTTATCTGAATTCGTTTCTTGAGGGTACAAAATGCTAATCTTGAAAGGTTTTAGTTGATGAGCTGAAAATTTGTACGCAAATATTTGACAATGCAGCAAATTTTAGCTTTTTACCTGAAAATGTTTCTTGAAAATACAAAATGATAATCTTGAAAGGTTTTAGTTAATGAGCTGAAAATTGGTAAGCAAATATCTTAGAATGCACCAAATTTTTAGCTTTTTTACCGAAAATTATTCCTGAGAGTTAAATTAAATTAAAACTTTTTCTTAACTATGACTTTTTTCGATTTTTTCAACTGATTATTAATTTGATTTGAAAAAGGTGTGACAGACACATACTGCTCCTCACCTTAATCAACTTTCTCTTCTTCGGTAATGCAAGGGGGTCTTTCGAGATCCATAGGGAATGCATCCTTACTGGCGCACCCCTTATTGCATTCTGATTGGTTTTAAAAAAAAAAAATCTGATTTTGATTTTTAAAATCCTGAATTTGGTTTTTAATATCCTGAATTTGACATGTGAATAGTCTTAATTAGAAGTTAAAAACCTATATATGTATATGTACTGTCTCCGCCCTTTCTATTGGAGCCCTCCAAAAAATTCTGCATTGACAGCATTAAAATTAGATTGATGCTTTATCTAATGTAGTTTGGCGTTTCCGTTTAATCCCCATTCAAAAGTAAATCGAGACCCTTATAGTTAGACAGTTGTACCTTGTATATACTATATATAAGAGCTTCTAGATTAATTTGTAACAACGCTAAGAATTTTCATTTAAAAAAATTACCCTCTTGCCTAGAATCGAACTGACGAACACTTGAACTAAGGGCATCAAGCTCTAGCCATTACACCAATGCAACATTAATATTTTTATCTTGATTTCTGTTACTAAAACTATATATTTTTGTTTTAGACTTTGTGTCTGAGATAATATGGTATTCATTTGAACTCTAATGAAAATGAAAAACACCAATAGATCTTTAAATTAAGAAACATTAAATATATTGATAATTATTCCACTCCCCCCCCCTATCGCTACTCAAAAATTAAAGAGGCGAAACTTTTAAGAGACTATGTATTTTCGGTAGTTTACGGGTATACATTTGGAGTATGGTTTTTAAAGAGGAATACAATTTTTGGACCGAGACGCTGCCCGCCAGGATACCAGTTTCGAGAGAGCCGAGTTGAGGGCGTGCCGAAGGCACGCACGAAAAGCTCGTAAACTAAATAAGATAATTGAAGAATTATTTATAATTAAGATCAAAAATAAATATTAAAAACCATAAGATTTTAAATTTAATATTTATTTCTGATGTCAATTTAATAATACAAATAATTTTTCCAATTGTCGCTGATTATTCTACTACATGTAACAAAATCTTGGCACAAGCTCTAAGAAATTGAATTTTTTATTATTTTTTGTCAAAAGCAATACATATGATTTATACTTTAACATTTTCATTATTTTTAATACTATTGAATGGTGAATTTTTAATTTTATAATAAAAACAAAAGACCATATAATTGAAAAGTTTTTGTTTTGCCGATAGTAGCAGAGTTGTGGATTCACGAAAGAGAAACAAAGAGGTTGTCCTCTGCTTGATTGAAATAAACATAACAGTCTTCTAGAGTTCTAGAGTTCTAAGCTGACCACCAGTGACGAAGTGAACACGCAAACCTTTAATATCCATACGATATTGACTCCATGAAAAACATTTATAATTAAAAAAAGACTGATGATGAAGACCAAGTCTTCGAACTATAGTCTCAAACAAATAAATAATATATATACAGATATATCATCTCGATATATATGTGTGTATGTTTATTTGCATCAAGCAGAGGACAACTTCTTGGTTTTCTTTGTGTGACAAAAAGATCATATTCAGGGGTGCCCACAGGGGGGGGGGGAGGATTGAAAATTGTTGCATTTTAGCATTTTTAGGGCGTATTAGGGCGCCGATTTACGCTTTAATCAGAACTCTAATAATATTTATATGATTCTTTAAATAACAAATCTACTATGTAACAACTTCTAAAAAAGTTTTTAAGCAAATAAATAATAATAAAAGATTTTGAATTATAAAAGAGTGACAGACAAACTTTTGGAAAATGTCATAACTAAAATGCGTGCGTTTATGATATTTATTTATTTAATAAATAAAGTTTTTAATATGTAAATTATTATAATGAACATTTTAATTTAGTATATTTAGTAAAAGTATAATATTAATTTTCTAAAACTTTTTTCTTTTAATAATAATTTATGGATATTTTTTTATTTCTTAAAGTTTTTTAATAAAACAACAAACATTTGAGAAAAAACAATTTTTGTTATTTGATTCCTTTTTTCTAAATAAAAAAATATTTTATTTAAGTATTTTTGCTGAAATTGTATTAAATAAAAGGTTATTTTTCCAAAAGATATAGGATTTTTAAAGGAGTTGTAATGAGAGTTGGCAGAGGGGTAAGTTGAATGAAGGAGAATGGGTACATAAACCATGTTCAGAATGAAAAAGCCACTTGCTGGAAATATTGGACAATATTCCAAAATTTTAGATTGCTCGCTCAAACCTATCTTTGAATGAGAAGGCCGTTTTCGAAGTTTTCAGTAAGATTAGTCAAAATATGCAAAATAGAATTATTTACGCATAATTTTTTGGTAGTTGCTTTTATTAT